>CM046441.1:12276276-12516276 GCA_025506515.1 Flaveria trinervia | reverse complement strand
AAAGTATATAGCAATCCCACCAATGTTTGACTCTCCGGAAGATCTTTTCATCTTCTCGTTCATATCCTTTTATTCTAATTGGTTTTGATTTGGTTCACGTTATTATTCGTGAAAAATGGTGAAGTTTTGTGGCGCTAATTTCTTTTATTTCCCTTGTTTTGCTTATTTTTATATTTTGTAAATATCTTTTTTATTTTATTTTTTATTTATATTTTTGTATTCTTATTTTATTTTTTAAGAAAAGGAAACAAAATTGATTTTCTTAAAATTTTAGGTTTCCAGCGATATTATAATTTCGCTAGTAGTTTTTGCATCGCGAAACAATAGCTTTGCTTGTACTCTCGTGCACTGCTTGGTCAGTTTGACCAGAGTTTCGCATGGCGAAAGTACATTTTCATTGGGCGAAACCCTAGTTTTGCTGCCTGCGAAACTAGGTGCTATATAACTCAATGTGCAAAACTGATTCCTCATTTTCGCACGTTCGAGTTGTCCGACATTTCTAGAGTTCATCCGCTGACATTTCTTGCAATTTTATGTTTTTATACTTTGGTTGATTATTTGACTAGTGATTCTTGATCGCAAGTGAGTTTCAAACTCAGGACCATAGATTAGTTTAGATTTAATAACAACATTGTTGGTTTATTTGATTGAGACTCTTAGCTACCTTCACAATTGTTACTGCAAAAGTACTGATAGTCCAACGAAACTGAATGAAAGTTCATGTTTTATTAGTGAAACTATGTAGTCATGCTATCCAAGCAAACTTCACAATTTCTCTTAGTGAACTGCAGTTTGGCTGAGCCGAAACTATAATTTCGTCTTCTTGAAACAACTGCACTGTGTTGTCGAAACTAATAACTAATAACTAATTGAAGGCGAAACTATAATTAATTGTCACCGAAACTAATAACTAATAACTAATTGTTGGCGAAACTATAACTAATTGTTTCCGAAACTATTATTTTGTCTAGCAAAACTAAACGTTTCATTCTGCGAAACTGTAATTTCGGCTAGTGAATTTATATGTTTTTAGCTTAATTTTAATATTTTTCATATTTGTCTTTACTTTATTGTTTAATTTATCATTCTAATGCATTTCATCTGGTTTTCAGATTAAATGGCAAACCTAAAGTTTGATGAAAGGAACAACATCACAGTAATCCTAGACGATAATCATCCTAAACCAGCCGGTTTTAGAGATTGCATATGTTTGTTGCAAAGATCTCCAATTGCATACGTGATCCACACACCCGAATACTATATATGACCTACATATTTGAGATTTTTGGCGAACGGTTGATTATGACACGAGAGCCAATTCACAGAGGATTGTAGCTAGAGTGATGGAGAATGACATGTTCATTACTGATGAGGTTGTATCAATGGTACTAAGGTTAGATAAGGACACGGGGGAGGAGGTGATTATGATAGATCATGAATTTTTTGAGGCTTTTCAATCTATGGGGTATGAGGGAACTCTCTTTGGAACGAGGAAGGATATCAAGAAGTCCTTCCTGTCTAAGGAATAGAGATATATAGCCCACGTGTTTATCATGTGCTTAGATCACCAAAAACGTGGATCAAACGGGCTAAATTTGGATTGGGCTAAAGCAATGGTAATTTGTTGCAGGGGAGGGAAGACCAACATTGCACGTTTGATATTTGAGTGTATGGCCAAAAATGTTATGGCACTAAAGAAGGATAAGTGGTTGCTTTATCCTTGATTTCTTCAAATGATTATTGATGATCTAATTCCCAACATTCCCTGACATGGAGAGGTCAAGAGTCTAGTCCAGATGAATACCTGAATCTTTGTTGACTACTGTGCTAATTGGGAAAACATGTACCCAAAGGAGAGATGGAGATATATCAGGAGGGTAAATGAGTCTAAAAACAAAAGGGCTGAGGAGACATGGGTGAAACATGCTGATGCGGTTAAGAAGAGGAAACGATATGCTAAAGAAAAAGATTATGATTTTGAGGAGGATGTGAATGAGATGGCAGAGGAGTTTTGGTTTGAGAAAGAAAAGAGGTCAAAGAAGAAAGCTGATGAGGGAGGAGTTGAGAGAAGAACTAAACATAAGAATCAAACTTTCACAGAGTCTTCGAGGAGGGAAAAGAGAGCGAGTTTGGATGAGGATATGATAAGAAATCTCAATGCATCTCTGGCTAATGAGTTAAGCATGATCAAAATAGAATTACCAATCAAGAATAAGGGAAAAGCAGAAGGATGAGGTGATCAAAGGAATATCTAAGATGTTGATGGATCAAAACAAGTTGATTAAGAGACTGTTTGGAGGTGAATGAGTTGAAGCCTGCAACCGGCCTGCCCAATCAGCTAATTCAAACTGAGTTAGATGCTTTGACTAACACTACCAAGTACTCATTTTTAAATGTGGGTACATTTCCCGGTAGGAGAGGGCACATATAGAGCAACAGTTGATGAAGCAGGAGGGTCAAGAGAAAGGGAGGAAACGGTGAATGTTAAAGATGTAGTTGAGGCTGGTTTTGTGAACATGCGCTTTTATTTGGAGAAAGATTTGTTGGAGAAGAGGTGGTAAGAAAGAATTTTGCTGAGAATGTTGAGACAACTGCTAGGAAAAGATTGATTGATGAGGATGAAGATGATGAGCAGTTGGTTGACTATGATTCTAAACCTGAATATTATGAGGTTGATGAGAGACCTCTAACCTATGTTGCTAAAAAGGGTGATGATGATGGAGATATGTTTGAAATGGAGAATTAAGATTGGTTTGCAAAGGAGAAAGAGACTGAAGAGATAACTCCCTTATTCCAAAACTTAGAAGGGTTGAGTAAATCTATGGCGGATAAAAGGATCATAAGCTGGAAGTATAACCCTGGCCTCAAAATGTTTATGATAAAGAGAGAGAGGTGAATGCATTTTTTATCTCCATAAGAAGAAGGCATTCAAGAGCTTGCCTAAGTAGGACTTGAGGAGGCTGGTTGTGCTGCCATTGCTTAATGCTTATATGAGTGAGAGAGTCAGCTACTAGAAAAGGAGATCAGGAATGGACTGAATGACAATTTTCATTCATTTGGGTTCATGAAGGCTGAGAGGAGAAGATCCAAAAAGGATAAGGATTAGGAGACGGGAAAAAGAAAGATTGTACTAAGGGTGAACCCCTAAAGATAGTGAACAAGGTTAGATTGTCAGTTCCCCTTCCCTAGCAATTCAAAAACTTTAAGAAGTGGTTCTATGAAAACAACACGAGGGAGGCTGTGATCAGAGTAAAAGCTATGGTTGAGTTCAGACTTTTTGATCCTATGGAAGTGTTTAGGTTTTGCGACGAAGACCTGCTAGTTCTTTGTGAAAACCACATCAAAGCAGGGGCAGGAGATGAGACAAGGAAAAAGCCAATCCATTCATGACAATGGCTAATAAGGTTAGAGGTGTGAGGAGAGAAGTGAAGGAGCTGGCAGAGAAGGTTAGAGCTTAGGATGATTTAGATATGGATGTGAGGGTCTTAACAAGAAAGTTTGAGCAAGATAGTGATCGTCCTGAGGGAGCTAATGAAGCAGGAGGTGACCAGAGTGAATCAGTTGCTAAAGCTCCCAAGGAAGAAGCTGCAGGAGTAGATAAAGACACATCAGATGCAGCGGGAGAGACTGGTGCTGACTAGACAAATCAAGAAAAGTGAAGGCGGTGAGATCCAACCTAGGGGGAGTATGGAAGATCAAGTATAGTTTGGACTCACCTTAGATTAGATTTTGTTTATATTACTTTGTAATAGGTTTAATTTTAGTTTACTTTTATATGTTGTTTATTTGTTTAGTTTTTGTGGTTCAGCAAAACTATGAGCGAAACTATAGTTTCGCTCATAGTCAGCTACTTAGTTCACCTAGCGAAACTGTTGTTTCTGCCGGGCGAAACTATAGTTTCGGCAGCATAGTTTCACTGACTACGAAATTGTCTACGAAACTAGGACTGCTATATATAGATTTGATCATTTTCATTGTTGGGTATCCTTGAAAGAACCCTAATCGTTTATCATTGTTGCACGAGCCTTTTCTAAGCAGTTATTCACAGAAATATACTTGTGCTTTGTTATTATTAATGGTATTGATCATTATGGTTCTTAGTTGTTCACTTTGAGATTGTTCTTATTATTATTCATCTTTGTTATCTCATCATTGTATCTGATATTGAACGAGTCAACAACTCATTTGTACTGCAAATCGATCAAATGGACCAACAAGAAACAAGACATTTATTGAGGCTGCTAGGACTATGTTAGCTTATTCAAAGTTTCCTCTAACATTCTAGGCAGAGACAATCAGGACTGCATGCTATGTGCGAACAGAGTCCTTTATAGTTAAGCCCCTTGGAAAAACCCCTTATGAGCTATGGAACAAGAGACCATCGTTCATTGGTTTTCTTAGATCCTTCGGCAGCATGTGTACCATTCTTAACACAAAGGACAATTTGGCCAAATTTGCTGAAAAGTCAGATGATGCTATCTTTGTTGGATATTCCTCTAACTCTATTGCTTATAGAGTTTACAACATTAAAAATCAACAATGCAAGGGATCAACCAACATTTAGTTAATGAGCACACTCCTTGTGTTAAGGGAAATGGTCCTAACCATATCTTTGAGTTAGAATTGTTTCCAAACTATTCTAACCCTTCTTGTGAGAATGTTTCACCTAGAACAGGAACTCAAAATGATTCAAATGATGATCAACTATTTGAGTTACCCAGACCTCTTTCAAGTTCTCCAAGATTGCTGAAAATTAAGCTCCCATAAATAGAAGACCTAAAAACTATCACAGGAACAAGTGGAGCTTCAACTAGTTGTCAACAGTGAGCCTCAAACTCATCAAGTGACAACTCAAACACTATACAACACCAAGCTAATGGTTGCAACAATCAAGAGGAACATGCAACTATTTATGCTGCTCTATAACAAAATGCTATTGATGAGGTTTCTCCTTTATTCAATCAGTCCTCATTGAATGAATATGAGACATCAGTTGGTCCAAGTGTTCAAAATCTTGAGCAGAACTTTTCCAACCTAGATCTCTCCACGCAATTGGATTTGATCCCTTGGCTCAGGATTCACAACACTCACCTAGTTGAAAACATCATTGGAAATGTTTTTGAAGGTGTGAGAACAAGAGGACAAACTCATAATAGGAATGTTTGTTTATACTCATGCTTCCTTTCACATATGGAACCATGGAAGGTAGAAGAAGCCTCGAAGGATAGTAGTTGGGTAGAATCAAATAAGAGAAGTTGCTTCAATTCAAAAGACAGAAGGTTTGGAACCTATGTCCACTACCATCTGGTCAAGTACCCATTGACACAAAATGGGAATTCAGAAACAAAAAGGATGATGAAGGCTTGATTATCAAGAACAAGGCAAGACTGGTAATTCAAGGGTACACACAAGAGGAAGTAATAGATTATACTAATGTCTTTGCACCTGTTGCAAGACTTGAGGCAGTGAGGATCTTTCTTGCTTATGCAGCATCAAAGAATTTTATAGTTTACCAGCTTAATAATACCAAGTGTGTTTTTCTATATGGGGATATAGACAGAGAAGTCTGTGTGTGCCAGCCTCCAGGATTTAAAGATCCATAGCATCCCAACTACGTGTGCAAATTGGATAGCATATAGGCTGAGGTTTGAGACCTTGTCTCAGTTTCTCCAGAAAAATGATTACACCAAAGGTACCATTGATAAGACATTATTCATAAGGAAGTCAGGAAAAGACATTTTACTAGTATAAATCTATGTTGATGACATCATATTTGGTTACTCAAATGACTAAATGTGTAAAGACTTTGAAAGCATTATGAAGAAGATGTTTGAGATGAGTTCCATGGGAAAAATAGACTTTTTCCTTGGAATTCAGGTAAAGTAATTGAAAGTTGAGTTCTTTATCAATCAATCTAAATATGTCAATGACATTTTAGAAAGATTTGAAATGAAAGATTGTAAGCAACAAAGAACCTATACCCAGAAATCATAATCTTTGTCCTGACTCTGAGGGGGAGGATACTGATCAATATCAGTATAGGGCATCTATTGGATCTCTAATGTATCACAAAGCAAGAAGACTTGAAATTATTATTGAAACCTGTATTTGTAAAAGATATCAGGTTGCCCCAAAGGTGTCTCACCTAGTTGGTGCCAAGAGAATCCTTAGATACCTCAAAGGAGCTCCTAGCTGGGCTCTAGTATCCTACGAATCAAGATTTCAATCTCTATGGCTATATTGATAGTAATTATGGTGGTTGCAATAGCAACAAGGAATTAAAATCAGAAGGATGCTAATTTTTTGGTTGAAGAATAATCTCCTGACAATGCAAGAAGCAATCATGTGTCTCAACATCAACTACTGAAGCTGAATACATTGCTGCTGCTAGTTGTTGTGCTCAGCTGCTGCGGATTCAAAATCAGATGTTGGATTATTGCTTCAATTTCATGGAGAATCCTATCCATATTGACAACAAGAGTTCCATTTCTATTATGGAAAATCCGATAGAACACTCCAAGATAAAGCACATTGACATCAGGTATCATTTTATTAGAAATATTCATGAGGAAAATCTGATCAAACTCGTTAAAGTTGAGTCAAATGAAAAATACTGATTTGTTCACCAAAGAATTTGATGAACAAAGCTTTAAATATCTGATCACAATTATTAGGATGATAAACATTGACTAGCTTATCTCCTATGAAAAACCTTTTTAATATGTGTTTTGTTTGTCATACAATCTAAACCTAGTTACAAAAGGTATTTCTTCCAAATTTGCTAAGTATGAGTTCTTCCGAAGAGAAAATTTCCCTCGGAAGATATTCTATGCATCTTCCGAAGGAAACTTTTTCCAAGTTTGTATTATCTTTAGAAAAGTTTTAAGCTTCGGAAGAACACTGGATGTTTTATCAAATCTATTTCCAAAGTTATAAAACCTCTTCACTGGGAAGACTTTCTTACTCTCTAAAGTAGGATTATCTTACCTTCCGAAGTAAGTTTGGCTTCAAAAGATATTACATTTGGAAAACTCATACTCTCGGAAGAAAGCTTTACTGTGTAGCGAAAATCTTAGGGGCCCACTTTATAAAAAGGTAAACATTTTCTTAATGATGTTGGAATATTTAAATGACTTATCCTTACCGCTCCTGTCAAATCATACTCAAAGCTATCATTTCACCTTATCCATCCACCATTTTACCTAATTTAAATACTTCCAACTGTTCTCCTTAATCTTTTTACCCATGTGCATGCCCTAAGTTTCCCTCGTCTTCACTTTTACTCTCTCAAATTATCTCACTCTTCCTGAACGTTTTCAACAATAGCCCTAAATCCCCAACACAACCAAGTCATGCTCCTTGACTCTTCAAAGGATGTTGACTTCCCTATAATCATCCACTTTCTGACCCAATCCACCTACTACACTACCCTCACCTAAGTCCTACTGTCTACTCCAACCATATGTCTGAATTCTAGGCAAATTGTCAAACCGGCACTATAAATGGGGTTAGGGTTATTAAGAGTATGTAGCCAAGAGAAAATCATATCTGAACAAACAATCTAGGAGCAGTAAGAGCTTCATGATGAAGGCTTTCCTACTAAATTGCCCAAAACTAATTTGGAGGACACATATCCCCAAATGGGATATGGTGGAGATGTAAGCTGTCGATTGTCTACAAATTCAACTTTTCCTACAACTAGAAATTCCTGCTTCACATTGTGTTCTGTTGTCTATCAAACAAATCAAGGGGATAAGATCAAATTCCCTATGATTTAGGATGCCTAGTTTATAGGTTGGTAAAGGGCCTCCGCTTCAACTACTCAAAGTTTATGCTGAACAATATTAGAGGAAACCTGCAAAGGGAAACATTCTATATGTATCCTAGATTTATTCAGCACATCATCAATTGTGAGTTGGACCAAGACAGGCTTATCTATAAAGCCACTCTTCTTGTCCCTCATATGAGGTTGGGCATCTTTAAGATTCTGAAGAGGGTGTCCACCAACTTCACTGGAAGACATACTGCACATCTTCCAAGTATGATTGAGCAAATGGCTCCTGGTGACATCCCTGTAAACCCTACAGGTGATGAACCCACTCCAGACACAACCTCTTCAATGCCAATTCTTCCTACCCATCCCATCAGGTATACTTGAAAGGATCGGGATCTAGTTTGAGCAATTAGATTAAGATTTGCAGTGGAATAGAACAAGAATTAGACGAAATTTAAGCAAGAATAATATGAATATTCAATCAAATAGTGACGGTTATAGAGAGAGACAGTTTTCTGTAAAGAGAATATTTTCATTCACGCACAAGCTTCAGCTACAAAGAAATTAGGTCAACATTCCTTTTATAAAGGAATGTGACATCAGCTGATGTCACTTGATAGTGGTAGCTAACTGATTGATATAAACAACTGAAAGTAGACTAAACTACTAAAGATGTCCACAACAACTAAGGACACCTTCACAAAAAGCTAAGTAGAAGCTAAAACTACAACTACTGAAGTGATAACATCTGAAGTGTAAGAACTTCAGATGTTTTACAAAAAATAAAACTACCGATTACAAACTACTGAAAAGTAAACCATCACAACTACTGAAAAGAACGACTTCAGTTGTTGTCACAATTTCTGAGAACTTGGTCTTCAGACTTTGTCTTCAGCAGTTGTCTTTAGACTTTGTTTTCAGACTTTGTCTTTAGCTGTTGTAGACCACTTCAGTTGTTATGATGTCTGTGGGACTTAAATGTTTTTCTGATCTGGCTCATTGGTTCTTTTGGTCAAACAATACTTATCATAGACGTACCAAGCTAACCCTTATTCAATCTACTTTGATTGAACAAGTTACCCTTGTTCAACACAAAAAAGACTTGGGTGGAAAAATGGCTCTCACGAAGTTTGAGGTCCAACCATCCACCTCATTTAACCATAATATGGGTATTGAGTCTCCTCAGTCTCAGCCCCATGAGCCCCAAACCCAAACCGTAAGCCCTCAGGGCAGTGTTGTAAAAATCCCTAGGCGCTAGTTGGGCGGTGACGTAGGGACTAGGGATTAATCGGATCAGACTTTTATGTATAATTTGCAAATTTATATATAATTTAAGACTTTTTTATGAAATAGTTTGCAAGTTTGGGGATACTCTATAAATTGATGGATATTGAGGGGGTTAAATGTAAAAATTCAAAAAACTTAATTAAATAATCTATCCCTAAAACAGAGTAGCCCATTCCCTTCCATCACTCCATCATCAATGTTGACCGACTACCGCATAACACCTTAAATTTGGTGAAATTGAAGCGGATAATCTCTGATTAGTGATTAATTGACGACTAATTGGAGGCTAGTCGCGATTTTTACAACACTACATCAGGGTGAGTCACTATACTCAATGTTTTCAGAATCGGATCGGACGTCAAATTGGGCGCCTTACTGGTTTGGTGGTCGGACCGTTCGGACTAGATTTAAGAACGGGATGACGTCATAATTATATATATAGTATATTATAATTATAGTTATATGTATAGTTAAATATAAGTAATTTATATATGTATATTATAGTTAAATAAAACTTAAATATATTTGTATATCCAACACACTAATTTATGCTTAACACCTTGTTTTTACCCATTAAAATCATAAATATATATATATATATATATATATATATTCAGACTCTGGTTCGAACCGGTCCGGTTTCCCGGTCCGACCACCGGTTTGGTACAAACTGGCTGATTCAAGCATCACAAACCAAATCCTAGCGAACCAGACCGAATAGGGGGTCAATCCCCAATCGGACCGGCCAGTCAGATCCGGTCATGAAAACAATGACTATACTCCCTTGAGCAACCAAAAAAGGACAGCCAAATCATTGGCTCTATGCCTCTAGATATTGATCAAGGTCTCGGGTCATTAGCCATAACCTCCATATCATTTACTAACCTACTTACTAATTCTAATGAAGATTTCATGCTCCTTCAAGGCCATGATGTTGATATACAACATCCATCTAAAGATCAACTGAGCCTAGAGAAACCCTGACTTATAGCCCCCATTAGAAAAGCGAAATGGAGGTGAGTCCCATTGATATGGAGGGGACTCATGTAGATTTAGCTGCCACTACTAAGAGTGTCTTATTGGACTCTCTGAATAATGGTAACATCTCTAAGAGTGGATCTATTGCAACTTTGCCTCTTGATGACTCTAAAAGTGACATCACTTCGCAAAGGAAACCAGGGGACAAGATACCACTTTTGATGGTGAGAACAAACATATTAGGTATGTTGTCTAGATTCTTCTAAAAATGATGAGGGAAGTCTGCAACTCACCATAAGAGACCTACTTTCTAAAGTCTCAAACCTTGAATCAAAGTTTAAGACTTTAGATGATAGGCCTGCCACTCAGCAACTTAAGATTGAAAATCTCAAGGCTCAACTAGTTGAGACATAGATTAAGAGATCTGCCAGGCATGTACCAATTCAAGTCTCTCGGACTTCTTCCTCTAGCTCATTTACCTCTCAAGATGATGCTACCAAAAAGGGGGAGAATGTACAGAGTGAAGCATACATGGAACAAAGCCTTGCCCTTTCAACTTTATCTTCTTAGTGTCCTTGTAACACCCGGTTATTTTCTTTGAAGCCGACAAAAGAAAGAAAAGAATAAAGCCCAAAATTGAGGGACCAAAGCGGCCAAAACGGGAGAAGGTTTGGCAGAGTGGGGGATTAAGAGGGGAGGGCAGCCCACACCCTCCCCCACACTCACAAAATTCGGCCAAGAAAGAAGAGAGGGAGAAAAAGAGGTTTCAAGCTTCGGTTTCGTGGATTCGAGGTGCAAAAATCGAAGGCAAGTAGGTTTGTGAGGAGCTATACTCAAAGAGGTTTTCAAGGTGAGTTCTAGGACCCCTCTTTTACACGTTTTCAACTTATTTGGGGCTGGAACACATAGTAAAATCCGTTTTTGAGATGTGTGTGTTAAACCCGTGTGTATGTGTTTGTGTGTGATGCGAATGGGGTTTGTTTTCGGGCTTGTGTGTGCTTGAATGGTGTTGTGGCATGTATTTCTAAGGTTTAGGATGGTTGATTTGGGCTTAGAAGAGGTTTGAGAGGGTTTGGAGGCCGAAAAGTGCAGATTGGGTTCAGGATGAACTGCATTTTGCATCAGCTAGGGCTAGGCGACCAAATGGCATGCGACAGGAGGCCATACGGCCGAAAGGAGTGAGACTAAGGTCCATACGCATATGAGTCGTGCGACTGAGGTTCATTCGCATGTGAGTCGTGCGACTGAGATCCATATGCATGTGAGTCGTGCGACTGAGGGTCCATACGCCTAGGTCCATTCGCACAGGTTTAGGTCCATTCGCATAGGATCCATCCGCATTATGTCCATCCACATTGGGTCCATTCGCATAGGGCCCATTCTCCTGGTGTTCAGCCGTATTATGTTCAGTCGCCTGTGAGGCCATGCGACCGAAAGGTGCCCATACGCCCAAGTAGGGCTTGTGCGCCCGAGAGAGCATAGTTTATTTACTGACTTTCAGGGGAAAGTGCAGATGTAAGTTTTGACATGAGAGATTACCGGGGGTTTATGTAGGTTGACTTTTGAGGACATAAACGTTATGATGGCCATGGATGATGATGATGTTGTATGTTTATCCATGAGGTATGATGATGTATGTTATGTATGTATGATGATGCCCTGTATGATGATGTTGACCGTGTATGTTGATGTTCCTTATTATTATGTATGATTGTTTTCCCTTGGCTTTACGTGGAATGTTAATAAATGAAATGAAAGTATTATGTAACATAAAGTGGAAGATAATGAAAAGAGGAACATGATGAATGAATGCATGCATTAATGAACGATGGAAAGTAAAGAAAGTCTTGCAAGCCTTGTATGTCGGGACACGCCCCAATGTAGGGTGTTAGCCGAACGGTGTGTGGGTTAGCTACCCCAGAAGGATGCACATCGGGGTGTTTCTTTATGATTGACTAGTTGTATAGAACCTTTGTCGCTTACCCTAGATATTGTGGTCAGGCTCCTGTGCGTCTTGACGGAAGGTCTATGATAGACTTTGGTCCAGTATCCACTTTATGCATGACGGTGGGTTTAGCACATAACAATGGTGCACCTGAACTTACCCTCGGTACTGTGGCTAGGCTACTGTGCACCGTGACGGAAGGTCTTTGATAGACTTCGGCCCAGTACTAGCTTTATGCTTGAAGGCAGGGTAAAGTTCATGGTTTTGATGGAATGAAGAGATGTAATAATGAACGTATAAATAAGAGCTAACGAACGAATGATGAAGATAATAATGATATTATCTGCGTGTAAGTATGATGTGTGATCACATGCAAAGTAAAGAATGGTTTGGAGCAAAAGATAAAGTATGTTTTATTAAAACTATAACTCACTCAGCAACGCTGACTTTTATGTGTTTCCAGTTGGCAGGTAATGTTACTGAGGATGGCACGGGGCGACTACTCAGCTCTTTTGGATGGTATCCATGTTTATAATGCTTTTGTGTGAAAATGAAACATGTATTCTATAATTTGATAACAATGTATTAGTCTACAAAAGCTTTTGTAATGCAATGGAATGTTTATTTTAATGTTTCCGCTGCAATGTTTTTATTTAAGTTAATGAAAGTCCATGTTTTATATGCAATGATTGACCAGCTATAAGTGTCCCAGGAACGGCGCCTTACAAGTTGGTATCAGAGCCAAAGTTTAAGTGAAACGGGTAAATTTTCAAAATAAACAACTTTAACTTAAAATGGGACAGAAAGGGAAGGTATGCTAGTCTGAGTAGTTGCGTGCCATCAGGTATTTTTGTAATGTAAAGTGGTATTACGTGCGCATGTTATGTGGTTTATGTTGTTTGTAGATTTAGATATTTATATAGTCAGGATAGGTAATGCTTGGGGTATAAAGAGTAAAGTAAGTGGCTAATCACAACTGGCGACTGTAATTAGGGACTTACTATACTTGACATAAACTAAGTTGTTCCCTTGAATGATCGTGTTGGTGTTTGAATCTTATAGCGTGTTAGAGGATGGTCAGTGGTAGATCTTCGAAGGTTTCGTTAGGTGAAGGTTGTGGTGGACGTGGTGCTGGACCGTATGTCACGAGAACCATGGCTAGGGCTGCTGAAATGGCACTCGAAGAGCCCAAGATTCATCACCTAGAAGGCGATGATGATAGTGCTAGTCTGAAAACCAGACTAAAAAAGGCTGTGGTTGAGGGAGTTCAATAGGTCATGCAGACGATTCTGCCGTCTATGGTGACTGAGGTAATTAGAGCGGTGAAGGAGACGACCACGAGTGAAGTGAACAAGAAGAGTAGCGGCGATCAGAATTGGAACGAAAAGCGGGTCGAACGTGGGGTTTACACTCCAAACAACAAGGTTGCCAGGACGGATGACCGGAGTGTAGCTTCGTCCGGTGCGGAGACAAGGAAGTGTGGTAACTGTGCTAAAGGGCATACAGGAGAATGTAGGTGGGGATCAAACATCTGCTTCAAATATGGGAGGCCCAGTCATCTGGCAAAGGATTGTGTGGTGGTAAAGTGTGATAACTACGGTGAAAGGGGTCACATAAGTAGGGACTTCAAGAAGCCTAGGGCAGAGAGTTTTGGAGCAAGGAAGACGACCAGAACTGAAGGGCAGGGGGCGAGCACAGGGCCTTCACGATGACCAGGAAGGAGGCTAGGACAGATCCCGATGTCATGTCAGGAACGTATCTAGTAACCAAACTCTTGCTTCTGTGTTGTTTGATTCCAGTGCTACTAAGAGTTTTATTTCTGCTGCCTTTTGTCCTAAGCTGTCTATTAGGAGTAGAAGCACTGATGAGCCCTCCAATGTAGAATTGCCATAGGCAAGTCTACCAGGAATTCTGAGCAGACAGAGGTTGTGATATAGAATTAGAAGGCCATCAGTTTCTGGTTAGACCGTTTGTGATGGCCTTAGGCGGTTTTGATGTAGTCCTAGGAAAGGAATGGTTGGCGGATTACAAGGCGAACATTGTGTGTCGCAAGAAGATGATTAGACTGGCAGTGCCTGATGGGAGTTCGGTGACGGTTTACGGTGATCGAGTCACGATGATCCCGAAAGTGATCACGATGGTGGTGGCGGGAAAGTACATGAGGCATGGGTGTAGTGCCTACTTGGCCTACGTGAAGGATGTGGACATGCCAACACCACAATCGTCTGATGTACTGGTGTGTGTGGCTTCCCAGAGGTTGTCCCAGAGGACTTACCAGGAGTGCCACCTGACCGTGAGATTGAGTTATAGATTGACTTGATACCGGGTGCCCAACCTATTGCTAAGGCGTCCTATCGATTGGCTCCGACTGAGATGAAGGAATTGATGGAGCAACTACAGGAGTTTCTTGATAAAGGGTTCATTAGACAGAGTATATCTCCTTGGGGTGCTCCGGTCTTATTTGTGAAGAAGAAGGATGGTAGCATGAGGATGTGTATCAACTATCATGAGCTGAATAAGTTGGCGCTAAAGAACCGCTACCCCTTACCAAGAATTGATGATTTGTTTGATTAGCTTCAGGTGCCAGATGGTTCTCAAGGATAGATTTTCGATCTGACTACTATCAGATGAAGGTGAAAGAGCAGGATATTCCTAAAACAACTTTTTGCACGCGTTAGCGACACTATGAATTCTTGTAATGTCTTTTGTTTTGACCAACACACCAAATGCTTTTATGGACATGATGAATCGAATGTGTCAGCCGATGTTGGATAAATTAGTGATTTTGTTTATCGATGATATCTTGATTTATTCCAAGAGTGAGGATAAGAATGTTGGCCATATTCGAGAGGTGTTGGAGACGTTGAGAAGAGAGAGCTTGTATGATAAATTCTCCAAGTGCGCATTCAGATTGTACGAGGTTCAGTTTTTGGGTCATGTAGTGAATCCCGGTGGGATTATGGTGGACCCGGCAAAGGTGGAAGCAAAGATTACTAGTTTATTCCGATGCTTCCTACTCGGGGATGGGATGTGTGTTGATGCAGAGAGAAAAGGTTATAGCCTATGCATCCCGACAGTTGAAGGTTCATGAGGTTAATTATCCTACTCATGCCTTGGAGCTAGCAGCCATGGTCTTTGCGTTTAATATTTTGAGGCACTACCCTCACGGGACGAAGTGCACCATATTCACTGACCACAAGAGCTTGAAGTACTACTTTGAGTAGAAGGACCTGAATATGAGGCAAAGACGATGGTTGGAGCTCATTAAAGATTATGAATGTGAGATCCACTACCATCCGGGCAAAGCCAACGTGGTGGCGGATGCCCTTAGCAGAAAAGAGAGACCCGAGCCGATTCGGGTGAAAGCTTACCAGTTGATCATGACCTCTGATGTAATGAAGCAAGTCAAGGAGTTCCAGATGAGGCATTGAAAGAAGATCACCTTAACTATGAAGGAATAAGAAGTCTGGCCGCAGAATTTGGGTGAAAACATGCTTGGTGTTAGGACCCGATTAGGGAGGAGGTGGATTCCAACCTTTGGTAGCCGGCTATGAAGCGTGATGTGGTGGAGTGTGTGAGTAAATGCTTTACTTGTCTACAAGTGAAGGCCAAGCATCAGAAGCCGTATGGGAAGATCCAACCTTTGGATATGGGTGATAGTTGACCGTTTAACGAAGAGTGCTCACTTCCTACCGATCCACGAGACATATTCATCCGAGAGGTTGGCAGATCTATTCATTAAAGAGGTTGTAACTCATCATGGCGTACCGGTGTTTATTGTGTCTGATCGTGACACCCGGTTTACATCTAAATTTTTGAAGAAACTCCACGACCCGATGGGGACGAGGTTACATATTAGCATGGCTTATCATCCCAAAACAGATGGTCAGTCAGAAAGGACCATTCAAACGTTGGAGGATATGCTTCGGGCTTGTGTTATCGACTTTGGAGGAAGCTGGGATGACCATTTACCGTTAGATGAGTTCTCATATAACAATTGTTATCATGCTAGCATTGGTATGCCCCCTTATGAGATGCTATATGGTAGGAGATGCAGGACACCCGTCTGCTAGGGTGATGTTGGTCAGAAAGAATTAGGAAGCATGAATGTGATCGAGGCTACGATTGAGAAGCTTGAAAAGATCATGGCCTTCATGAAGGCAGCCAAAGTAGATAGAAGTCGTATGCTGATAAGCGATATAGACCGATTGAGTTCCAGGTGGGTGACAGGGTTATGTTGAAAGTCTCTCCTTGGAAGAGTATCATTCAGTTTAGAAAGTGGGGAAAGTTGAGCCCAAGGTACATAGGGCCTTTCAGAATCATTGCTCGAGTAGGAGAGGTGGCCTATAGACTGGAATTACCAAAGGAGTTAAGTGGAATTCACCCGACATTCATATATCTCATCTGAGGAAATGTTTAGTAGACAAGGGTATGGCTGTATCACTGGAGGATATTGAGGTAGATGAACGGCTCTATTATATGGAGAAACCAGTGGCGATCATTGACCCTAACGAGAAGATATTGAGGAATAAAGTGGTCCCACTTGTGCATGTACGGTGGAAACAGGAAGGGATTCGAGTCTACGTGGGAGAGTGAAGAAGAGATGAGACAGCATTACCCATGTTTGTTCGAGGAATAACAGGTTTCTGAGATGAAACCTATATAAGAGGGGTGGACTTGTAACACTCGGTTATATTCTTTGAATTCGACAAAAGAAAGAAAAGAAATAAAGCCGAAAGTTGAGGGACCAAACCTGCCAAAATAGGAGAAGGTTTGGAAGAGTGGGGGATTAAGAAGGGAGGGCAGCCCACACCCTCCCCCACACTCACAAAATTCGGCCAAGAGAGAAGAGAGGGAGAAAAAGAGGTTTCAAGATTCGGTTTCGTTGATTCGAGGTGCAAAAATCAAAGGCAAGCAGGTTTTTGAGAAGCTATACTCGAAAGGCTTTCAAGGTGAGTTCTAGGACCCCTCTTTTACACGTTTTCAACTAATTTGGGGCTGGAACACATAGTAAAACCCGTTTTTGAGATGTGTGTTGAACCCGTGTGTATGTGTTTGTGTGTGATGCGAATGGGGTTTGTTTTCGGGCTTGTGTGTGCTTGAATGGTGTTGTGGTATGTATTCCTAAGGTTTAGGATGGTTGATTTGGGCTTAGAACAGGTTTGAGAGGGTTTGGAGGCTGAAAAGTGTAGATTGGGTTCGGGATGAATTGCATTCTGCATCAGCTAGGGCTAGGCGGCCAAATGGCATGCGACAGGAGGCCATATGGCCGAAAGGAGTGCGACTAAGGTCCATGCACATGTGAGTCATGCGACTGAGGTTCAATCGCATGTGAGTCGTGCAACTGAGATCCATATGCATGTGAGTCGTGCGACTGAGGTTCATTCGCATGTGAGTCGTGCGACTGAGGGTCCATACGCCTAAGTCCATCCGCATTAGGTCCATTCGCACAGGTACTCATCCGCGTTAGGTCTATTCACATAGGATCCATCCGCATTGTGTCCATCTGCATTGGGTCCATTCATATAGGGCCCATTCGCTTGGTGTTCATCCGCATTGTGTTCAGTCGCCTGTGAGGCCATGCGACTAAAGGGTGCCCATACGCCCAAGTAGGGCTTGTGCACCCGAGAGAGCATAGTTTATTTACTAACTTTCAGGGGAAAGTGCAGATGTGAGTTTTGACGTTAGAGATTCTCGAGGGTTTATGTAGGTTGACTTTTGAGGTCATAAGCGTTATGATGGGCATGGATGATGATGATGTATGATGTTGTATGTTTCATGATGTATGTTATGTATGTATAATGATGCCTTGTATGATGATGTTGACCGTGTATGTTGATGTTCCTTATTATTATGTATGATTATTTTCCCTAGGCTTTACATGGAATGTTAATGAATGAAATGAAAGTATTATGTAATTTAAAATGGAAGATAATGAAAAGAGGAACATGATGAATGAGTGCATGCATTAATGAATGATGGAAAGTAAAGAAAGTCTTGCAAGCCTTCTATGTCGGGACACGCCCCAATGTAGGGTCTTAGCCCAACGTTGTTTGGGTTAGCTACCCGAGAAGGATGCATATCGGGGTCTTTCTTTGTGATTGACCAGTTGAATAAAACCTGTGTCGCTTACCCTAGATACCGTGGCCAGGCTACTGTGCACCATGACGGAAGGTATATGATAGACTTCGGCCCAGTATCCACTTTATGCATGACGGTGGGTTTAGCACATGACAATGGTACACCTGAACTTACCCCTGGTACTGTGGCCAGGTTGTTGTGCGCCGTGACAGAAGGTCTATGATAGACTTCAGCCCAATGCTAGCTTTATGCATGATGGTAGGGTAAAGTTCATGGTTTTGATGGAATGAAGAGATGTAATAATGAGCATATAAATGAAAGCTAACGGACAAATGATGAAGATAATATTGATATTATCTATGTGTACATATGATATGTGATCACATGCAAAGTAAAGAACGGTTTAGAGTGAATGATAAAGTATGTTTTACTGAAACTAGAACTCACTCAGCAACACTGACTTTTATGTGTTTCCAGTTGGCAGGTAATGTTGCTGAGGATGGCACGGGGCAGCTACTCAGCTCTTTTGGATGGCATCCAGTTGGCATTTCTTGATTTGCCTAGGGGAACCCTAGACTAGGCACTTCAGCTCTTGGCAACTAACTTTGATTCACTCAATAAAGAAGAAAAGAAGCTGATAAAAAGACTGATGACTCTCTTGGACACCAGGAAGGGGAACAAGCTGCCAACTCAACCCCTCATTCCTAGGAAGAAGATTAGTTAATGGAGGTTCGAAGACTCTATTCACTACTTCGTTATGGAAATAGAGAATGGCGAGGTCAACAGACTCAACACTCCATCTCTGTTACACTCTAGCATATTTGATATTGCTGAGTTAGCAGAGAAGTCATTCTCAAACCCTCCAACTCTTAGATAGCTACTCATATTCAGAACCATATGAGCAGACTTCACCTTGCTGAGTTGACTACAAAAGCAAGGATTGAAGAAGAGTTGAAACAAAAAGAGCAGGTAGAAAAGGAAGGGTCAACCAAGGAAAGACTTTCCTATAAATGGTTGAAGGCCCTGACTTGGAACCCTTAGTTAGACGGGAGTATGATTATAACTCCCGTCAACTAACTCTTTTTGGAGGGCCACAGCAAAGGGTACATGTTATCTAGGTAGATTTAAAGTAACTATCTATTGATGAATATGATATGTTTTGCAATAACACAATTTAAATTCAATCAGTTGAAGAGTGTTGAGGGGTTTAAATAATAATTATTAAAAGTCTCTGTTAGATGAGAAATGTTAAATGATTTTAAAGTACTAAATGTTTTAATCATTTAAGTAACATAAAATGGTTTAGGATATTAAGTGGTTTAGAGTCTTTAGTATTTGAAGTATATCAAACGGTTAAAAGCATCTAGTTTTAAAATAGTTGGAAAAAAAATCAAATGGTTTAAAGCGTTAAATCATTTAAAATGGCTGAAGTCATTACGGTTTAAAGGATTGAATTTTTTTTGAAAGGTAAATTTCATTCAACAAGCACACTGGGCAGTCCTCGAAGAAAGGACACCGAGGCAAACAAACGAGATTACATCAAGTCTAGCGGGTATTTACACCAAACATTCCACTCTATACCTTTCACCTTAGATCTATTTTTAAACCAAAAATAAAAAGTCATTTTGATGCTTTCGACCACTTCTATAGCGTGTTGCCTTTTACCTTGAAAAATACGATCATTGCGTTCATTCCAAAAGGTCCACAAAGTAGTAAAGATTATTCCTCACAAAATGTATTTAGCTTGCTTGGTAAGCGGCTGGCTCTTTGTTATCTTCAATAAGTCATTAACATAAAAAAATCAACAGGTTCAAGCGGCACCAATGTTCCACACGGTTCCAAATCTCTGCGGTAAAGAAACAACCAGTGAAAATATGGGTAGACGTTTCAACACCCGAGTCACACAACCCACATAAATCATTTTGAAGGCTAACTCGACGTCTGTGCAACTCGACTATACTCGGAAACCGATTAAGTATCGCTCTCCAAACCATAATCTTACATTTTAGAGGAGTCCAACACTTCCACTTCATTTGTAGATTCATAGGTGGTTTCGGGTAGCTGGATATTAACTTTCTAGCACTGTTGACAGTGAACAAAATTCGAATAGCTAGCTTTCCATTCCCATTTGTCAATACCACCCTTCCAAACATAGTCATAGATGTCCTCCATAATATTAAATAACTCGTTTACTTCAGCAGCAGTAACGGGTTCAGTACGCCAGTTCCACTGCAGAACCTTTGAGCCTGACACGATCCGAATCTTGTTCGCGACAACAGCCCATTTTTTTGTTTCGAGTCTGAATAAGTGAGGGTAAGTTAACTATAGTGGTTCTTTCTGCAGCCAAGAGTCCATCCAGAAACTAATAACTGATCCATCTCCCATGATACCTTCAACATAACTCCCAAGTGTTTTCGTGGACCAAATCTTTGTTTCTCCAATTTTTAAAATTTTCTTCCAACATCCACTAGCCAAAGCCATACACGGAAGAAGAGAAGAATTTCTACTCAACCCATGACAACCAATGACCACTTTCTCCACAAGCAACTACCTCCGTTTTAAAACGCCACGCCCATTTAAGAAGAAGCGTGTCGTTAACGTCTTCCAATTTAGAAACACCTAGACCACCCTCCTTTTTAGGCGTAGTAATAGTATTCCAAGCGATCCAATTAATTTTCTTCTCTTTACTACAACCCGCCCATAAAAAGCATCTTAGAGTTTTCTCCATACTCTCTATAACCGCATTTGAAGCTTTATAGAGAGAAAGATAATAAATAGGAAGATTCTCTAACACGGATTTAATAAGAATTATCCAACCACCAATAGATAAATGTTTCGCTTTCCAACCGATAAGGTGCTTCTTAAGAGTATTCAAGACCGTATCCCAAATACTAATTCGCATCATCTTAGCGCCCACTTTAATCCCTATGTACATGAAAGGAAAAGCCCCTTTTCTACACTCAAGACTTCTAACATACTATCCACCTCCCCATCTTGCGTACCAACCCCAAATAAGTTTGACTTGTGAATGTTGATACGAAGGCCAGAGCATAAGTAGAAAAAACAAAGAATACGAGCCGTGTTTTGGAGATTCTCCCACGAGCCATGTTTTGGAGATTCTCACAGGACCACTCACCCATAATAAGCGCATCGTCCGTAAAGAAAAGATGATTAAGATCCGTATTGTTAACCAGGAAATTAATACCTTTTAGAATACCTGTTGGACGAAAAGAATCAATGAGCCTGATCAGAAAAACCTCTAAGTCCCACAAACATTACAACTGCTGAAGAAGATCACAACAGCTGAAGACATCAGCTGATTACAAGGTCTGAAGACAAAGTCTGAAGACAAGATCTGAAGATTTCTACTGAAGACAAAGTCTAAAAGTAAAGAACTGAAGACAAAGTCTGAAAGTAAAGAACTAAAGACAAAGTCTGAAAGTAAAGTACTGAAGACAAAGTCTGAAGCTATCAGCTGAAGACAACGTCTAAAATAGAAGTCTGAAGAACAAATACTGAAGACAAAGACTGAAGACCAGAGTGATTAGTATTTGTCACAACAGCTGAAGTCATTAACTTCAGTAGTTGTGATGGTTTTCATTTCAGTACTTGTAATTTACCTTTTAGTAGTTTTAGTTTTAGTAGTTTTAGTTCAGTAGTTTTATGTTCTTGTACTTAGCATTCTCTGAGATAAGATCAGTTGTTGAGAACATTCTCAGTAGTTTGCATAATTTCAGTTGTTTGTATAATTCTGTTAGATGTCACTATCAAGTGACATCAGCAGACGTCATATTCCATATATAAGGAATGTTGACCTAATTGTAACAGTGTGACTTTCAGCCACCACGAAAGCATTTGAATTAAATATTCCTTTTGCAGAATTCTCTCTTTCTCTATAACCGTATACTATTCCATTGAATATCAATTGAGTTCTTGCTCAATTTTTTAAGTCATTGTTCAAATTCCACTGCAATCTACTCTAATTGATCAAACTTAAATCATTGATCCTAACAAATGGTATCAGAGCAGTTTAATCATTGATCGATCTAACAATTGATCATTGAAACTGCTATTTCGATATCTAAGTTTGGTCGAATTAGCATATTTGCAAGAATTGGTTATAGAGATTGAATTTCTGCTGCTTTCAGTTATTTGCTTTGAGATTCCTCTTGGTTCGTATTGAGTTTGTTGTGTTTTGCACTAAATTGGTTAAAACTTAATTGAATTTGATTGAATCTAAGAATGACTACACCTTCTAATGACCCTCACAATACTGGCTCCTCAACCAAGCCTCCGATGCTAGTTAGGACTGAGTATAACATATGGCAACTAAGAATGTTCCATCACCTGTCTGTTAACAGTTCAGGTTGTTGGACATCTGTGGTACATGGTCCACACAAGCCTATGGTGAACAATCCAGACACCAACCAGATGGTTCCGAAGAAGAAGGAACAATACTCAGATGAGGATCAAAAACTGTTTGAGATTGATGCTAAAGCCCATGGAATTCTGGCCATGGCACTGCCGAATGAAATCTATTCTGGCTTATGCATCATGAAACTACTCATGACCTCTAGAATGCATTGAAAGAACAATTTGGTGGAACAGATGAGGTCTTAGCAAACAACAGAGAAATCCTTGCCCAACAATATGAGACATTCTCTCATAAGAAGGGTGAGACACTGACTCAATAGTTTGAGCGTTTTTCTTGTTTGATCTCTGAGCTGAAAATGGTCAAACATGAATCCACTAATAGCTAGATGAACAACAGATTCCTCAGATCACTACCTGAGAGATGGGACACATATACCATTGTCCTACGCTCCAGTGCAAATCTGGATAGCCTATCTCTCACTCAACTTCATGGGAAACTGCTAACATTTGAAAGAGAGATAGAGTAGAAAAGGAAACTGGCATCATCAGAAAAGCTCACTGATGACTTTGTACCAGGGAACACTGCCTTGGTTGGTCATGAGTCAGAATATGCTGTATCAGAAAGCCATTATGATGAGCATATAGATTTCTCTTCAAATGGTTCTGATCATGCATTTGTTAGTGTTGATAGTCAGTCAGGCTGTAATAGTGACAATTTGTGCTTCATTATGGATGATTTGAAAGGTATTGCTGATGATGGCTTAGAAGAGATGGATATTATGGGCCAAATGGCCTTGATTAATATCAGATCTCAAAAGTTCTACAAGAGAACTGGTAGGAAATTTCCAGACTCTCTGCCAAACCAAGTTGGTTTTGACAAGAGTAAGTTGAGGTGTCACAAATGCCACAGGCTTGGACACTTTGCAAGAGAGTGTAGATCAACTGGATTTAACTCCTGTGCACCCTTTGTGACTTTTCCAAGCAATAGTTCACAAAACAGAGGGCAACATCCTGCTAGTTCTGGTCATCACTCACAACCTCTATCTCCTGCATATTTTGTCCCTCAGGGTCCCTCAGTTGAACTTCACATGCAAGGATGTTCACCACCACGTTGACCATCACTAGCAAATATTGCTCATTACCAGAAAGATCATCTGGTAAACTGCTCCAGTCAACAGCACTAGGGGTGAAGAAGCTGTGATGAGGTTATGATTGAGATGGTTGAGATGGTTGAGGCTCAGGTAAGGCTTGAGGTTGTTGTGCAATAGGAACTTGAACTTGATTTGGCAGGATATTCATCCACATGCAAGGCTTACAGAGTCTTCAACTGCAGAACAAAGATAGTTGAAGAAACCTTGCATGTGAAGTTTAATGAATCTCCTAAGGATAAAATTCCACAAAATCCTGTGGAGTTGTTTGATCTGGATGTACTGCAATATATTCCTTATCAACCTCCAGCTGTTGCAGATCATGTGAATAAATCATCTTCTGCAGCAAGTCTTCCACCTGGTGGTACTGAAGATGATGATGATATCAGTTTTCACCTTTTCAAGTTTAGTGATCAACACTAAACTTGATGTTCCTGTAGCTTCTGCAGCTCCATCCACAACAAATGCTAATTAGATTTCTGACTCCTCTACATCATTTGAATTGCCATCTCATACTTGGTTTCAAGAGTCTGGATCAACATCTGTTGCTGTTGAATCTGCTACAAACACTTACACTGATCTTATAGTGTACCAAGAGCTGAAGAATCACCCTATGTCTCAAATCATTGGTGATATCATGCTGGTGTCTCCACCAGAACTCAATTGTCCAATTTCTGCTTCTATGCTCTCTTTATCAGTCAGCTAGAGCCAAAGAACTATCATGTTGCTTTAAGGGACAATGGATGGGTTGAAGCCATGCAGCTTGAGTTATTTCAGTTCAAAAAGCAGCAAGTGTGGGAACTGGTTCCTCTACCCCCAGGTAAGTGTGCAATAGGCACTAAGTGGGTGTTTAGGAATAAAACTGATGTAAATGGGCTCATTGTCAAGAACAAGGCTAGACTAGTCGTATAGGGGTTTTCACAAGAAGAAGGTATTGATTATGATGAAACCTTTGCCCCTGTAGCCAGACTGGAGACAATTAGATTGTTCTTAGCCTATGCTGCATTCCACAATCTTAAAGTTTTTCAAATGGATGTCAAAAGTGCTTTTTTATATGGAAAAATAAAAGAAGAGGTTTATGTGTGTCAACCACCAGGTTTTGAGGATAATAAACATCCTGATTGGGTGTATAAACTTGATAAGGCTCTTTATGGGTTGAAGCAAGCTCCTAGAGCCTGGTATGAAACCTTTTCAAATTTTCTTCTTCAAAATAATTTCGCTAGAGGCTCCATAGATAAAACTTTGTTTATTAAGAAAGTGGATCAGCATAAGCTACTTGTTCAAATTTATGTTGATGATATAATTTTTGCATCCTCTGATCCCCATTTGTGTGATGATTTTACAAGTTTAATAAAACAAAAGTTTGAAATGAGTGCAATGGGTGAATTACAGTTCTTTCTAGGCTTGCAAATCAAACAAAAGGCTGATGGAACCTTCATTCATCAGTCAAAATATACAAAAAATCTTTTGAATAAGTTTGATTTACAAAACTGTAAGCCCTGTTCTACTCCCATGTGCAACACCACACAACTGGATGTAGATCAGAAAGGTGAAGTTGTTGATGAAACACTTTACAGATGTATGATTGGTTCCTTGATGTACTTGGCAGCTTCTAGACCAGATATTATGTTTGCAACTTGTGTTTGTGCTAGATTTTAGGCTGCTCCTAAAGAGTCTCATTTGATTGCAGTCAGGAGGATCTTTAGATATCTGCAAGGTACACAATCTCTAGGTATTTGGTATTCCACTGGACACTCTTGCAAATTAGTTGCTTTTTCTGATAGTGACTATGCAGGGTGTAAGTTAACGAGAAAGTCAACTTCTGGTGGATGTCAATTCCTAGGCAACTGTTTGATATCTTGGCAGAGTAAGGAACAAACATCTATCGCTACATCCACTGCTGAAGCAGAGTACATTGCTGCTGCAAGTTGTACATATCAGGTACTCTGGCTTCATAACCAATTATTGGATTATGGCATTACAGAGACTAGGACTCCATTGTTAATGGATAGTGCTTCAGCTCTGTGTATTATCAAGAATCCAGTCCAGCATTCTAGGACCAAACATATAGAGATCAGACACCATTTTATTAGGGATTGTTTTGAAAAAGGTCTAATTGATCCAATGTTTGTGCCAAGTGTTGATGAGCTTGCAGATATATTTACTAAGCCTTTGGACAGTTCAACTTTCCAAAACCTTGTGTTAAGGCTTGGTATGCTGCAGCTAGAATAAGTGACAACTACTGATGATCTCAGTAAACAAGTACTGATGACCATTAGTAAACATGTCACAAATAAGTACTGATAAGTTTTATTCTCAGTTGTTTCATAACTACTGAAGATTAAATTCAAAAGTACTGTACTTTCTGTTAAAAGAACCTGATGCAGTTACAACATGTAGTTATAACTACTGATATCAGTAAAAACATATGAGTATTGATGTCCTATGAAACAACTAAAAACAGCTACAAAGTCTGATGAGTAAGTATTGAGGACAGTATGAAACAGCTGAAAAGCTAAGAATTGACGAACACTACTGATGAGAATTTTCTGTTCAATCGTTTCCACAAATTGCTGTTTCATCTTAAACAACTGATGACAAAACCATGTCTTTAGTAGTTTCACAACTACTGATGACTAATACCAAGTCCTCAGTTGTTTCCTACACATGAAGACAAAACCAAGGTTTTCAGTAGTTTCATAACTACTGATGACTAAAATCAAGTCTTCAGTTGTTTCAATTATCTGATAGTTAAAACCAAGTCTTTAGTTGTTTTCATACAACTGATGACAACACCAACACTTTTAGTCGTTTTCTTTTCAGCCTTTTCTTAACCTATAAATACCTGCACTTATAGCCGAACGTTTCATTAGTCGTTTTCTATCCTTCTCTCTCTCAACAATGGCGACCATGAAACTCAAACCCAGACACAACTGTGTTGCCTACCTCTTGAAATCGGCCTTTTGGAACAAATTTGATAATGCCATCAATCTTATGGTGGATTCCCAATACAGAACCGCCTTTCTTTTGAATCCTACCATATACCCCGATTCCTTAAACTAATTCTGGACCAACGTCTCTGTCACAACTAGTGAAAATGATAGCCAAATCACTCTCCAGTCGTTGGTTAACCAGAAACAGGTGGTAATCACTCCTGACATCATTCGCAAAACCCTAAATTTGTATGATGCCACCTATATTATAGAATACCCGAAAGGCACCATTGATATGTCTTTCATCAACAACGGGTATGAAGGAGACTTAAGTGCTACAACCATTCTCAAAAAGCACTTCCATGATGCTGAAAGACTTATCTTCCACATGGTGAATGTCTGCCTTGCTCCAAAGACATCTTCATGGGATCAGATGTCCTCAAGATGGCAACAGGTATTGTATTCTATCTTTGAACGAGAAACTCTAAATTTTTCTAAGATAGTGTTTATGGAACTTAAGGATCTGGCTCAGAAACCTGTGACAAACAGATGGCTACTATATCCCAGGTTTCTGATGGCCATAATTTTAAATCAATTAAAATCTGAAGCCCTTGTTGGTCTTGGAGTCCCTGCTCCAGCTGTCTTAGCTAAGGTATACTCCAGTCATAACTCTGACCCTACTCTCAAAGGGGCTGCCCGGCTGCTCAAACCCAAGTAGAGGGAACCCATAGCCTCCACCTCTAGATCCAAAGTCCCCACCAAACCCAAACCCCAAAAGCCCAAAAAGGTTACTCAGGGAGATGAGTCCCCTGCAGATGCCCATGTACCACCAATACAGGAAACACATACTGGTTCTAACCCCCCAGTCATGTCAGAGACTCAACCAGCTAAAACCGCACAGGTATCCTCTTCATAGGATCCTATTGCAACCACATTTGGGGATACCACATTACTGGAACCTATCTTAGTTGAGAAGGTTACCATTGAAGAGCATCTCTCACCCCGGGTGCAATCTGCTTCTGACCAATCTCCAAATGCAACCGCCCCTCAAAGCCCAACCCTTATAGTTGCTAAAGTGCTGAGTCAGCTGCATTCCTCACCCCTCCCCAGAAACCAATTCACACTGGGAATACCTCAACAATTGAGGGGGAGGACCAAAATGCTGCTGATAACCCACAGCACAGGGGTTATAATGTTCAATCTCCAAGTGTAGAAGAGGAAGTTAGGACATCTGGTCAGGCTGCCACTTCTACTGTTTCAGCAAATGAACAGGATGAAGTTGGTAACATATATAAGACCTCACCAGAGGCAACTGCCAATGAAGGACAAAGTCCAGAGGCAGGAAGTCCCTAGAACCAAGAACAAGGGGCACATGCATATACTGATCTACACTCAGGACATGTACATCCTGATTTAATCAGGAGGTCAGATGATTCAGCAAAGACTGATGATGACCTGGGCTTTTTCTTTGATGTCTTAGCCCATAACACAATCCTAGAGACTGAGGTGAGCAGACTCAAAGAACTACTAGCCAAAATGTCTCAGGATAAAAGTCCATCTGCCCCAATAAACCCACAGATGGCACCTTTATTTGAAGGTTCACCAAACACTCAGCCAATACACTTAACTAACCCGCCAGCCACTGCTTTTCGCACCACCTCTCAGGGACTGAACCCCTCTGAGCAGATGATTGCAACCTTTCAAAGCTCCTTACCTCTCATCACTCCCATCATCACTGAGATAGTATATAAAGCCATTGATGAGAGGATCTCCTCAAATCTCCAAACACTCATTGATGATGATGTTCACAAGTCACTTTCTACCTTTCAAGCCCCTGATCCTAATGCACCCAAAAAGGGGAGACTACCAAGTCTAAGGCAGTGAAAGAAAGAAAACAGAAGAGAGTAGAAGATGAGAAAGAACCAGAAAAAGAAAAGGAGTTGGAGAAAGAACAAGAACTGATCTCAGAGATACAAATTGATCACAGTGCAAGAGCTGAGCACAGACAAAGAGTAGAAAGATCAGCTGATCACTTACAAAAGGAAGAGAAGTGTTCAGTCAAAGTCTGATGGAGAAAAGTCCTTAGAAGATCTAGTCAAAGAAGTTGATGAAGCTCACAGCAGATCTATGGACAAAATAATAGATCAGCTCTTCAGACAGGGTCATGACACAGCTACATTAGATGTTGAGATCAGAAGGCTGGAGATAAATGAAATTAAAGCAAGATGGCTGGTTACAGTGTGATGGATAGGAAAGGTTGGAGATTATGATCAGATTTATTGCCAAATATCTAGGAAGATCATTGATAGAGATGAAGTCTTGGTCCAAAGACAGTATATTGGAGATAACCAAGAAAATCTGTTCTGCTGGAAGCTACAACAAAGGGTTGATCATCGAAGCACTGGATGAAGCGGTGCTGGGAAGAGAACTGAGATGGCAAAGCTCTCAAAAGCCAAACTTACCACTAAACTGCTAGATCAGCCTTCTCATACTCCCACTCAAAAACAACCCTCAAAGCAATCATCTCTAAAATCTACCAATTCTATCCCTAAACCAAAACCACCCATAACTCAACCCACAAAACCAATTCCATTACCCCAAAAACCATCTCAAACCACACCCAGTGATACACCCAGAAGGAGGAGAGGGGTGTTGAGGGTAGAAGAAGAAGAAGAAGAGGATGAGAATGAAGATAGTCTGCCAATCTCTGCTGTTCTCAAACTTAAAACACCTGAGCCCAGAAGTCAACAGATGATCACACCTGACTTGCAAATGCAAATGGTGAAAGTGAAGATTGAAGAAGAAGAATAGCAGAAGCAGCACGATGAGCAATTTCTCAAAATGGTTGACAAGGACTTCCCTCAGTCCTCATCCATTCAAGAAATGAAGAAACAAGCTCTGAGGCTGTACACTCTTAGGCATACATTCCAACATCAAACAAAAATAGTGAGGATTTGGCCAAACCCCAGGGTAAGTTCCAGAATACACAAGAAGAACATACCAAGTAGATATCATGGCCAAGTGAAGAAGACTTTGAAGGCTACAATTATGTTGGCTATGGTAGTCTCACCTGGGAGATTATAGAAGAATTCAAGAGAGCACACAACTCAAAGACAACCCCTCAATCTCTACTTGAGAACAAATGATCAAGAAGGGGCTGTTATACAAGAGACTTGATGATCTTCAAAAGAGTGAACTCTAGTTGTTGCTAGAAGGCTCTCATCCAGATGAATTCGCATACAGAGAGATCAAAACTGTTGAGTTGAAGAATGGGAAGACAGTAAGGTATCTGTCTGAATATTATGGCCCTAAGTTCTTCTTTGAGGGAGAAGCAGAAGAACTCACCATGGAGGAACAAGTTGTTCTCCTTGAGGCCTATGTAAGAGAGTCTTACAGACTCATCAATAGGAATTAGGTTTCATGGTTAGGACAAGACTCTGTGTCCAGTTTCTCCAAGACAGAGTTCCCTTCCACACTTAGCCAATCAAAGATCAGAAACCTTTTCCCTGCCTGTGCTTACATGATTACCTCTGAAGCTGATCAAGAGGGTGTTTTGCCAAAGAATAAGTGAGATCATCAATAAACTTAGAGGTTTTGGCTGCATTGGTTCAGGGGAGTTTGTTGGACCAATGAACCAGTGAGCCTGATCAGAAAACCTCTAAGTCCCATAACATTACAACTGCTGAAGAAGATCACAACAGCTAAAGACATCAGCTGATTACAAGGTCTGAAGACAAAGTCTGAAGACAAGATCTGAAGATTTCTACTGAAGACAAAGTCTAAAAGTAAAGAACTGAAGACAAAGTCTGAAAGTAAAGAACTGAAGACAAAGTCTGAAAGTAAAGTACTCAAGACAATTCTGAAGCTATCAGCTGAAGACAACGTCTAAAATAGAAGTCTGAAGAACAAAGACTGAAGACAAAGACTGAATACCAGAGTGATCAGTATTGTCACAACAGCTGAAGTCATTAACTTCTAGTTTGTGATGGTTTTCATTTTAGTACTTGTAATTTACCTTTCAGTAGTTTATAGTTTCAGTAGTTTTAGTTCAGTAGTTTTATGTTCTTGTACTAGCATCTCTGAGATGTGATCAGTTGTTGAGAACATTCTCAGTAGTTTGCATAATTTTAGTTGTTTGTATAATTCTGTTAGATGTCACTATCAAGTGACATCAGTAGACGTCATATTCCATATATAAGGAATGTTGACCTAATTGTAACAGTGTGACTTTCAGCCACCACGAAAGCATTTGAATGAAATATTCCTTTTGCAAAATTCTCTCTCTCTCTATAACCGTGTACTATTCCATTGAATATCAATTGAGTTCTTGCTAAATTGTTTAATTCATTTTTCAAATTCCGCTGCAATCTACTCTAATTGATCAAACTTAAATCACTGATCCTAACAATACCCACGTCTTTAGCCTTGTTCATCAACCAAGAAAGACACTCCATAACAATAAGAAATAAGAAAGGCGATATGGGATCACCTTGACGTAGCCTTTCTCACTCTTGAATTTAAAAGTAGGAGACCCGTTGACTAACACAGACACGCACGACGACTCCAGAATACCTTTTATCCAATTGCACCGTTTCTCGGGGAAGCCCATTTGAGATAGAACAGATAATAAAAAGCACTAATTGACATTGTCATAAACTTTTTCAAAATCAATATTCAAAAAGAACGTTTTTTTTCTTTTTCCTCTTAAGCCATTCCAAAACTTCATTAACCACTAAGGGCCCATCTAGAATAGAACGATCTGATAAAAAAGCCGATTGGGTTTCCGAAACTAACTATCCCAAAACCTTTTTAAGGTGGTTAGCAAGGATTTTAGAAATAACCTTGCTAATCACCCCAATCAGGGTAATGGGTCTGTAATCTTTGAGTCCCACAGGCGAATTAACCATAGGGATCAAAGCAATAAACGTGGAACTGCAACCAGAATTATTACAACCTGTCTCATGGAACTCCGACATTATCTAGAAAAAATCATCTTCGAAGACATCCCAAAACCGTTTAATGAAGTGGAAATTAAACCCGTCAGGGCCAGGGCTTTGTTGGATCCGCAACTGAAAACCGTGTCTTTTATTTCTTGTTCAGAAAATAGAGCAATTAAATTCGAACCCTCTTGCTCATTCAACCTGTTCAAACCTTCACAAACAAGGCTCGGCTGATTATAAACAGATTCTTTAAAATGATCATGAAAGAAACCTAAAACTTCCTTCTTCACTAAAGTCGGTTTTGACACCCATTCGCCTTTTATTTTCAAATCCGGAATCGCATTTGAAGCTTTACGACCATTAACAATGCTGTGAAAAAAACTTGTATTCTCATCACCAAGAGAGGCCCATTTCACCCAAGATTTTTTCCGGATGTCCTGGTGTCTAAATAAATCAATCTCTTGAAGGCTCTTTTTACACTCCGCCCAAACCCATAATTCTGCTTCGTCCAACTCCTTATATTCCATAAGGCATTCCATATTTCCTTTTCCAACATCAACCGATTCATGTTTTTGTTTACTTTTTTTCTAAGATCATTTATCCACTTTTTAAGTTTACATCGAAGCGACCCTAATTTTTTGATTAAATTCAAATCAGTCGGCCCACTATTAGACCACCCCAATAAACCGACAAAATACTTCTTCACAATTTGGATGATCCAACCAAGAATTAAACCAATGAAAATGCTTAGGACCAAAATTCTTATCAATCAAGGACAAACATAAAGGAGCATGATCAGAATAATCTCGTTTAAGAGCTCTGACACACGCACTAGGCCATTTATAAAAATAGCATCACAAACGAAACCCCTGTCAATTCTACTCATCTTGCAAACGCCCCGCCTATTACCAAATATGTAAACTTCATACCTTTCAAGTAATATTCACGAAGATCCGAGGTATCTATAAACTCATTAAAATCTCGAGCACAAACAGGATCAAAGCAGGAATTTTTTTCTTTCGCTTGGGTCACGAACAGCATTGAATTCCGAAAAGCAATCCACCAACCTAGGCCCCCATTTAAAACCTGAGAAATTTTTGCCCAAAGATCTCTTTTTCCCCCATTATTTTGCGGATCATAGACATTGATAATATTCAGCCGAGTTATCCCATTCGTTAACAAACCAGAGACAAGCAAAAAATTAGAGTCTTTCACAACCATATCTTTCATTAAAACTTTAGGATCCCAAATGCTTAATAAACCCCTAGAATTTCCAATAGAATCAACCTTTTCAAAATCAAAACCAAAACCTCCCCAAAAGTAAGAAACCACCCCAGAATCCACATTACAGGACATTATAGTCTCTTGGATCCCTATGAAAGAAATTCCCATCTCCAATTTAATTCTTCTAATCCAACCCGCCTTAGAACTAGAACCCAAACCTCTAACATTCACTAACAAACAATTCTTTATTACCTTTTTGTAAACCTTCAATAATGATGGAATCCAAAATCAGTTGTTTTGTTGTGCAAGGTCAACACCGAGTTTAGAACCCAGAGTCTTTGTAGCTTCAACTTTGTTATGTTAAAGGACAATGATCGGATCCTCATCATCCTCCGTTACATCATGTGGTTAAGCTCCATCTACATAGCATTTGCATCGAAGGGCAGTCAGGTTGGAAAACTCTGTGTCAACATGATTGCTATTAAGATCGAATGTTGTTTCTTCTACATTATCTGTGTAACTAGCTTCAGAAGTTGGATCCGAAACAGAATTTCAAGCAGCCCATTTAGACAAACATATAACTATTTTTCTTTTTGGGATTTTTGACAATCCTTTGGCTCTCATTGCTACTAGTGTAGGTTTCTAGAGATTAATGAAGAGGCTGATGCAACCTAAACATCTTTAGTCTTTCCTACATGTACACAAGTGCATTGAAGTGGAATGCTTCGGAAGTTTCACATGTGCAACAGAAATACTCTAAGTGTGAAATCTTCCAAAGCCAAGACCAACATCTTCCGAAGCCAAGGATGAAGTCTTCCGAAGCCTCAGAGACAAAGTCTTCCGAAGCTTCAAGTTCATGAAGACAGATTTCTTCCGAAGACTTTTAGTAACATGCTTTATCTGATGTACTGTTCCATAAAGCTGGACACCTTTCCACTGCACTCTGCAAGTCACCAACTAACGTGGTTTGGTGAAAAGGTCTATGCTTTTGGTAACTGTACATTAAGGTCTTGAGTCTGTAACTTTCTACTTTATGTACTTTATCTTTTTTGTAATAGATAAGGATGTGAGCTATCATGTCATAGTCACTAGTCAAAAGGCAATCTGCCTTTTGACTCTACAATTGATTGTATGTGTGTCTAGTCAATTGTATCCAGCTGGCTTTCAAAGTATAGCCGACTGTAGGATGTTGTATAAGTATCTCATGTTCTTGTATCTTTTATTTATGCTTTGTAACACTTGTAATAGAACATAGAGAAAGCAATATACTGCATTCTTGAAAACCAAACACTTGTGCTCTTTGTGTTTTGTCTTATATACTACTTGTGTTCTTAGTGTCATCACTTGGTTAATCCAGTTTATTGTTTGATCTAAGTTTAGTTTATCTCCTCTTTGTGTTGTTGTGTTGTAACTCATACCCTTCAAAGATCCTGCATTTGGTATCAGAGCATTCCAGGCTCTTGGTATAAGATCTCACCATCTTTAGATCCCTCACACACATAAATACTAAACTTTTCAAATGGCAGCCATTTCCAAAACTGATATGGAAACTGGAACCATGAACTAGTCCCCACTGATCACTCTTGATGAGTTTGACACCTGGTGTTTAAGAATGGAAGGTTTCATCAGGTCTCTTGATTCAAGAATGTGGGAGTCTATTGAGAATGGACCTTTCATACCCAGCACACCTTCTGCTACTGGTGCGGGTATGATCCCCAAAGATGTGGCTAACTACTCTGATGAAGATAGGAAGAGAGTAGAGATAGACAGATAAGCCATGACAACTCTTCAAACTGCCCTTCCAAACTTTATATACAGAGGTTTCAAGAAGTGCAAAACAGCTAAGCAGCTGTGGGATGCACTGAAACTGATGTATGAGGGTTCTTCTGAAGCCAAGGAGAACAAGAAGGATCTCCTGAAGTAGTAGTTTGAAAACTTCACCTTCAAAACAGGTGAAACCATGACTCATCAGTACTTCAAATATGTTGAGATAGTGGATACCCTAGTGGATGGAGGAGTTTCTTTTGAAAACAGAGACATTGTAAGGAAGTTCATGTCCTCACTTCCTAGGCAGTGGACACACTACTATGTGGTGATCAAGAGAACTGAAAATCTCAAAACTCTTACTCTGACTAAGTTATATGGGATTCTCAGTGGCTACCAGATGGAGATGAACATGCAAGGTTCATCTAGAAACTCCAACAATCAAATGGGTTCAGCCCTACATGTGGTTGAAAGGGACAGCATAGAACCCAAACATCATCTCTTATGCTACCCTGACAACTCACCCAAGGGTCCTTTCATCACCTTCCCAGAGACACCAAAGGAGAACTACATCAAGGAAGCCCATTCCAAGAGACAAGCTCTTCTCAAGCTTTTGTGTCTTCTGATGAAAGCTGTGGCAACTCTCTTTTCACTCTTGAAGACCTAGACTGTATCCATCCAGATGATCTGGAATACATGGAAATAGTCCAGTAGATGGCTCTTCTCACTCACAGAGCCAAGAAGTTCTACAAGAGGACTGGAATGAAGTTTCCAAGTAATGCAACTAGTGGAAAGTTTGGACTGGACAAAGGCAAAGTCAAGTGTTACAACTGTAACCTGATGGGCTACTTTGCCAGAGAGTGTAAGTCACCTAGAACAAATGGTGGCCAAACACAATCCAGGCCAAACTACACTTACAAAGCTCTCCATAATAGAAGTCAAAGCAGCAAGCTGCTGTTGCTGTTGAAGAAGAAGGCTTTGACTGGACCTTTCAGGTTGAAGATGCCTCTCCAAACCAAGCACTGATGGAAGATCATGATGAAGCCAAGGTATTGTAACATCTCTGTACTCCTGAATGCATTGCTAAAGTTAACAGGTACAGGTCCTATAACTTGGAACTGAGATCTGATATTGAGTCCTTAAATGTTTTAAAATCTGATTTTAGAAAGTCTAAAAATGATTATAAGCTAAAATAGAGGACTTAGAGAAAACCATTTTAGTTCTAAAACATGAACACACAGATTTTAGGACTCAAATTAAAGATCTCATAACCAAGTTAACCGAGTGCCAGGCTGAGCTTGTGATCAGCAAAGCCAGGGTAGAAAAGAGTGTTCTTGAAGAAAAGACCTTCAAGAACATGATATCCTCATCCCTGCATAACAAAGTGTGCTATCAAAATAGACAGGGACTGGGATCCAATAAGATAGCTCCTCCACACACAATCTTGTCAGTAAGATCTCCTAGGTGTGAAACTTGTGAAGATGAGCTTCCTCTCATAGATCCTATGAATAAAGAGGATGAAGAAGAGATAGTGAAGAATCCCTCTGCAAAGAGTGAAGAGGAGGATTCCAAGAAGGGCCGCTATCCTTCTAGGAGAAAGTGAAGACTGTGATGACCAAGTCCATGAGAAAGAACTTGATCAGAAAGAGCAAAAGAAAGGCAAGGAAGGCTCAAGAGACCAAGGCTACTTTTGACTCTAAGCAGAAACAAGTTTTTATTTTTGTAGGGTTTAAAGTGGTAGGGACTGAAGACATCAACCAAAACTCTTCTGCTAAGAGTTCTGGTTCTTGTTCAACTCATCTCAGTAGCAAGAAGAAGACTGATCTTCTGTGTACCACTACTACACAGCCTGGACCATCAAACTCCAAGCACAATCCTCAGCCCAAGAGGACTGTCTCAGCATCTGCAAAGATGAAGGTGGAGAAGGGAAGTGACCAAAGACAGTCTTACTCTCAAGACAAGGCTCTTGTGAAGAAGAAGATGAACTGTGTTATGTGTGACAACACCACTCACATTGTAAAGGATTGTCCCTTCAATCTTAAAGGTACTGTCCATATGTCCAAAACAAGGGTTCAAAGAGTTCTAAGAAGATTCAGGCTTCGGAAGGAAAACTAGTTTCCTTCGGAAATTCTAAATCTAACAAGAAAGGAAGTGGAAAATTCTCTTTAGAAGAACATTTGGTCTCGGAAGATAGGAGTTCTTCCGAAGCACTGAAGTCTGCTACAGTGTTTGTAGAATCTTCCAAAGGTTCAGTCATCAAAACTTCTGAAACTCCAAAAGTTTCTAAAGTTTTGAAGGTCAAGTCCAAGACTCCAAAGGTGGTGTGGACATCTAAGAAAGACCAAGTGACTAAGATTTCTCCATCAAAAACAGCTCAAGATCCTTTTTGTACAACCATAGGATCTATTACTGTTAATTTACATTCTGCAAGTGAGCCCAAGACAAGCAAGGCTTGGGTTCTAGATGTAACTAATCATTCTCTTTTGTGCAGGGACAACTGAACACAGACAGAAATGTCTGGATCATAGACAGTGGCTGCTCCAGGCACATGACTGGTAATAGGTCACCACTCCAGAACTTTGAAAGGATTGATGGAGGACTGTTGCTTTTGGAGGAGATGAAGGTGGTTACATTTCTGGTAGGGGCAAGGTCACAAATGGTAAGCTCAGCATAGAAAAGGTAAACTTTGTAAAGGAGCTTGGATTCAATCTTTTAAGTGTATCTCAATTTTGTGATCAGAGTCTAACATGCTCTTTACTAGCATGAGTGCATTGTTCTTAGGCCTGGTGTGGTCATTCCTCATGAGCATATCCTGCTTAGAGCCCCTAGGAAAGGAAACATGTACAAGATGGATTTGCAAGAAACCTCTCCCTCTAGAGAAGTTTCATGTTTTCTGTCTAAAGCCAATAGTGATGAGTCTTTCCTATGGCATAAAAGAATGTGCCATGTAAACTTTAAGAACATGAATAAATTAATTAAGCATGACTTGGTAACTGGAATGCCAAAGAAAGAGTTTACAAGTGATGACCACTGTGTTGCATGCCTGAAAGGGAAGCAACATAAGGTATCTCACAAGCCTAAGGAAAAGAACTCAATCACTACTCCCATACACTTGTTACATATGGATCTCTTTGGCCCCACCAGTGTAATGAGTTTAGGAAGGACCTCATACTGTCTAGTGATCATAGATGATTTACAAGATTCACTTGGGTTTTCTTCCTTAGAACTAAGGATGAAACTCCTAAGATTCTAAAGAATTTCATCTTAAGATTGAGAATCAATCTGATCACAAGGTCAAGATCATAAGATGTGATCAAGGAACCGAATTTAAGAACCATATCCTTGACACATTCTTTGATGAAAAGGGTATTACAAGACAATTTAGTGCTCCAAGGACTCCTCAGCAAAATGGTGTTGCTAAGAGGAGAAACAGGACACTGATTGAAGCTGCAAGAACCATGTTGTCTGACTCTAAACTGCTCATCACCTTCTGGGCAAAGGCAGTCAACACTGCCTGCTATGTGTAGAATAGAGTTTTAGTAGTTAAGACTCATGGCAAGACTCCTTATGAACTTTGGCACAAGAGGAGACCTTTCATTGGTTTTCTCAGGTCATTTGGATGTCCTTGCACCATCTTGAATACCAAAGATCAAATTGCCAAGTTTGCTGAGAAATTAGATGATGGATACTTTATTGGATACTCTTCCTAAGCTAAGGCTTATAGAGTATACAATCTCAGAACTAGAATTGTTAAGGAGTCAGCCAATGTGACTTTCAATGAACACACACCTTGTGTTACTGGTTCTGGTTTGGATTGGCTGTTTGATCTTGATTTGGTTACCAACTGTTTTAACAAATCTTGTGAGAATGTTTCAGGATCTGCAAAAAATTTGAATACATATGATCCTGATCCAAGATTTGAGCTAGGAAGATCTTTGAGACACATATCTTTAGCTCTAGTTGGAATCACTTCTGCAAATAAGGTTTCTATCAACCCTACAATGACAAATTCAGCTGATACATCTGGTATGCCTTCAAATTCCAGCTCAGAGGCTCTACAACCAGATAAGAACACCTCAACTGTGGAAGAGAACAATGGTGTTGGTGACAGTGACCAAGAATTTCTTGATGCCACTAACCACACTGTGGATGAGAACATCAATGATGTCACATACTGCTTGGATCAAGTTTCACTTGAAAAGTGTGCTGATGTGGTGGGAGAAACATCTATGCCAGATCTAAATTTCTCAAATTTAGATCTTTCTCAACAACTTGCTGTGATCCCTCAGCTTAGGATCCACAAGTCTCACCCTACCACAAACATCACTGGAGATGTTGTCTCAGGGGTAAAGACAAGAGGACAAACCCATGAAGCAAATGTTTGTCTTCACTCTTGTTTTCTATCCCAGATAGAGCCAAAGAAAGTTGATGAAGCTCTAAAGGATGGAAGTTGGGTTGAAGCTATGCAACAAGAGCTGCTTCAATTCAAAAGGCAGAAAGTTTGGAACCTTTGTCCTCTTCCTTCTGGGAAGACTACCAACGGAACCAAATGGGTGTTTAGAAACAAGAAAGATGATAGATGCATCATCATCAAGAACAAAGCTAGACTGGTTATTCAAGGATACACAAAAGAAGAAGGATTGACTACACTGATGTCTTTGCTCCAGTGGCAAGATTAGAACTGTTAGGATATTCCTGGCATTTGCTGCATCCAAGAACTTCAAGGTTTTTCAACTTGATGTGAAGTGTGCCTTTTTGTATGGAGTGATAGATGAAGAGTTTATGTCAAACAGCCACCTGGTTTTGTAGACCCTGATCATCCTGATTATGTCTGCAAGCTTGACAAAGCTCTCTATGGTTGCATCAGGCACCCAAGAAGTGGTATGAGACACTGTCTGAGTATCTCTGTAAACATGGATACAGGAGGGGTACTATAGATGGAACTCTCTTCATCAAAGGACAAGGAAAAGACATATTGCTAGTTCAGGTATATGTGGATGCCATCATCTTTGGTTCAACTAATCCAAAGCTCTGCAAAGACTTTGAGAAGCTGATGAAAGACAGATTTGAAATGAGTGCCATGGGGGAACTCAATTTCTTTCTGGGAATTCAAGTGAAGCAAGTTGAAGATGGCATCTTCATAAGTCAGTCAAAGTATGTTCAAGACATACTCAAGAGGTTTAATATGACTGACTGTAAGATTGCTAAGACACCCATAGCCAGAACCACTCTCTTGGTCCTGATCTTGAGGGGGAGTGTGTAGATGAGCATTTATACAGGGCTATGATTGGTCTCTTATGTATCTTACTGCTAGCAGGCCTGATATCATGTTTGCTACATGTATCTGTGCAAGATATCAAGCCAACCCTAAGATGTCTCACCTTATCACGTCAAGAGGATTCTAAGATACCTCAAGGGTGCATCATCACTTGGCCTATGGTATCCTAAGAATTCTGACTTTAATCTGTATGCCTATATAGATAGTGATTATGGTGGTTGAAACATGACTACAAAGTCTACATCTGGGGATGTCAATTTCTTGGTGGAAGGGTTGTCTCATGGTAATGCAAGAAACAATCATGTGTCTCTGCATCAACTGCTGAAGCTGAATACATTGTTGCTGCAAGCTGTTGTGCTCATGTACTTTGGATTCAAAATCAGATGTTGGACTATGGGGTAAACTTCAAGGAGACTCCTATTCACATAGACAACAACAGTGCTATCTCAATCACAGAGAACCCTGTGCAGCAGTCAAGGACAAAGCACATCAATATCAGGTATCATTTAATAAGAGATAACTATGAAAAGGGATTAATTAAACTAGTCAAGGTTCACACAGATGAACAATATACCGATATGTTTACAAAGGATTTTGATGAACAGAGATTTAAATATCTTTTATGAGCTATTAGGATGATAAACCTTGAGTAAGCTTTTCTTAAAACTAACTCTTATTATTTTTTAAAATATATATGTCCTAAGTTGTCTAGTTCATCACTTTCATAAGCTCATGTTTTCTTTGGATGAAAAATTTCTTTTTGAAGACTTTCCTTAGATTTTTTTTAAAATTTCTGATACTTCGGAAGTTTTGTTTTTAACTTCGGAAGTAAATCATGCCTTCAAATTAAATAACTGTCTAAGAAGTTTACCTCCGGAAGAGTTCAAAATTTATCTTCCGAAGCTTAAATATTTGTCTTAGACACTTACTAAATTTTAAGGACTATTTACTTCCGAAGCAAAATTAACTCTCGGAAGCTTTGTCTGTTTACACACAAAGCACTCAAGCTTTAATTTTTCTTCCGAAGCAAAAATTTTCAAATCTCTCAGGAAATTCTTCCGAAGTCATTTTAGCTTCGGAAGCTTTTTAGTTAAAACTTCTGAAGATAATTAACCTTCGGAAGCTTTTTGACTTCCAAGAAAACTACTTTTTGAGCAAAAAGTAAACTACTTTTTCAGAGGTGGGACCGATATTCGGATTTCAAAGTTTATCCTCTTTCATTAAACTTTATCTGAAATCCTTCTCACATATAAACCTAACAGTTTCCCCCCTCTTTCTATCATCTGTTCTTCCTCCAAACCTAAAAACCCAAATTTCTCTCTGAAATTTCTTTCTTTCTTCTTCCTTCATCCTTAAGCTACTTCAAAATGGCCAACCTTGCTCACAGAAATGATCCCAACTTTACCATGCAGCTACACAGACAATACAATCAAGTTGCTCTATTACGCTCTGAGAAAGATCCTCATTTCTTAGAGGTTTGCCGTTTCTTATCTCTGTCAAGCTACTTCACCTCCCTCACCATTGATCCTCCACTCTATGAGGATCAGGTGCTTGAATTCTGGAAGACCTACCAAGAGGACATTATGGATGGGGAGAAGGCAGTGTCTGCTACAGTGCAGGGGAGAACAATCTTCATCACTCCGGCCATCATCAACAGACATCTTCAGCTGGATGATGAAAAGGTGAGGTGTTCTTCCAAAGGAAGCTGTTAATCATTCCTTTGAGTGGATGGGATATGAGGGAGATTTCTCTGTAAAGACCTTCAGGAAAAGGAAGGTCTCATCCCAATGGAGATTCCTGCTTCATGTGGTCATCCACAGCTTATCAAACAAGCATGGTGGATGGGACCAGATTCTTGAAGATCTCTCCTTCATAGTCCATGGAATGGTTCAAGGGGTCAAATTTAGGTACTCTCAGTTTGTTCATACAAATTGCTTGCTAATTTAGACTCCTTAGAATATTACATGTTTCCTATATATGTCCAGTACATTCTTAACTGTGAACTGGGCTCACAATTAAGGGGAACAGGTAACATTCTTAAATTGGGACAGATGAAGCCCGACATCTTTAAAATATTAAGAAAGTCCACTGTTGGATTCTCTGGGGTAGAAACAGCCCTAGTCCTAAAAATCTTAGAGCTCATTGCTCAAGGTGACAACCTAGCAGCACAAGCTAGTGTTGAACACACACCTGCTGCTTCCCAACCACTCACAAAACCTCAAATCTCCATCACCTACCAAAGAAAATCCAAACGAACCCCTACTCATACTATTCAGTCTGTGGAGGCCCCTATATACTCACCCATACAGGAAGAAGTGGAAATTGGAGCTCCCATTTCTCCTGACGAGCAGACCACTCCCATCTATTCCAGAATCAGTGCTGAGGTTCCTCATGCTCAGCCTGATGAGCTCATTAGCCCTACTGCCTTAAGCCATCACTCTGAGTCTCAACACTTCAGTGATCAACCTTCAGGGGACAGTTACCATCCCCAGCCTATAGGATCTCAACCAACCAATTCCAAACCTTGACTTCTATACTGATGAAGATATAGGTTTCAGTGAGTATAATGAATCTCTTTTTTTCTACTCAAAGTGAGATGTGTACTCCTGACTCTCCTACATCTATCCCACATCACTCACCTACAACTGAGGTGGACACTTCTAAACCTGTTCTAGATGTCCATATGGAAGAGGCTCTCACTTCTGAAAGTGATTACATCATTAAGACCTCAACCATGGCAACTCAGTCCATTGACATCTCAACTGAGACTGCTAGTGAGCAGAGGAAATCCAGTAGCCAAGAACTTAGAACTGGTCATGAGAGAAAGGACTCTGGTCCAATCTTCTCCACCCCCAGTGATTCTTCGATGAAGATGAGGGGGGTCTGAGACTAAAAGTGCACAAACTGACTAAAACATGCACTTACCTAGTCTCAAAGGTCAGTCACCTTGAATCTCAGGTGACTACCTTACAAAACAAGATCAATGATCAGCAACTTGAGATTTCTTATCTTAAGGAAAAACTAGCTGGGAGACCCTTAAGGAGAGGTCAACCAGGAACACAAGAACCTGTGGATGTGATTGACCTATCCTCCAGCTCACCTATGCAAGTGGGTGATGCTACCAAAAAGGGGGAGAAAGTCATTACAGCCACAGAACCTGGGAGTTCCTCCGAGAGAATGGACATTAAGGACTCACCATCCTCACTTGCAACTGTGCATTCTCAACAACTCCTCTAGTTCACATTGATGTGGACTACACAGACTCCTTCATACAGAGTCTGTTTGACGATGGGATACCAAGGGCTATGTCACCTTCATCATCCTTCAATCACATTATTGGGTGGAGGTATGACAACAACAGGAGAGCCCTCATTATCATAAGAGTTCAAGGACAGCAAGAAGTCTTTAATTTTTCAAACTTGGACTACTATGAAGGTCTAGATCTAGTCAACATGCCACTTGTCAACCCAAGCCAATCAAGACAAGCTGACAGACTAGCTAGAAGAATCCAAGACAGGATCATTGCAGAGTTCAGTCTAAGAAGGAGACTAAGGCAATCAGGCAATGTCATCGGTCAACTGGATATTGAGGCAGACCCTAAGATTAGATTCATAGGGGAAACCTTGACTAAAGGCCCAGTGATAGAACCTAAGAGCCCTGTCTCATCATCTCCAACTGTTGCAGAGATCCATATTCCTTCTGAGACACCTGCTGGTGAAGGTGCTTCTCAACCTCTCTCTGGCCTGAGCTCAGATGCTGCAACGAGCAATGAAGGCCAAAGCTCTCTCCACCCTGAGTCACAAAGGTCTGTGAGTGACAAAGGGAAAAGAAAAATGACATTTGAGGAGATTGAGGAGGAGGAGAGAGAGAGGAAAAGGAGGCTAAGGGGAGAAGGTTCCTCTACTGAGTCTCCAAGACTCATGGAGTCTGCAATCAGGGCTGCCCCCAGACCAGATACTCAGAATGATGAGTTAAGGTAGTCAGGATCAACTATCTGCAGACTGGGAACTATGACATAGATAATATCATTTCTCTCCCCTTGGATGAATTGAATGAGCTGGTTGATCTGGAAAGGTCAAGAGAGAAGAAGGAGGCAGAAGATGCAGAACTCCTAGTACAGGTCAAAGAAGAGAGAAGAAGAAAAATATTGTACAGAGGTATGCCTACCCTCTCACCAGTTCAAGAAAGTCCTGAACAAGAGCATGTGGTTCAACAAGAACCTAAGGTAGATAAGGAAGAAGACAGAATCAAGATGATTAACTACCTGAGTGCCACAGGTCTCTATCAGGCAGATGCACTCCTTCTCTTACCTTATGACTATGTTGAGTTTGAGTATCTAAAACAACTTGAGCTTGAGTTAGTCAAGGAAAGAAAGACAACAAAGAAGAAGATGAGGGAAGAAGCTGGACCTCCTGCTAATGCTCGGCAAGCTTCATCTTCTGATCCACAACAGGTTCAACCTCCTTCTCCATCTGAACCTGAGAGAGAGGAAGTCCCAACTGAGAAAGACAGTGAAGATCAATCTAGTGCTGCAGGCCAGTCTTCCCAGTTAAAATTTGGAAAGAGAAGGAAAAGGATGGCTTCTAAACCAAAGTATAAGAAGAAGAAGAAGCCGGAATCCCCTTCTGAATCTCAGGATGAATCAGAACAGACTGAGGATGTGCAGCCAGAGGATGCTCAATCAACTCCAACTTCAGTAGCTCCTCTAGCATCAGGAAGACCCATCTTGTCTTGGACATACACCACAAATCCAGAAAGGTGGCATGTTATTAGAGATCAAGGCATTGAAGACATCTATACATGGCAAGATACGTTTCAGTTGCCTCTGCATGATCTCTTTGACATGAGAAGACACTTTGACAGCCTGAAGGATCTTGATCATCTTATGAAGAAAAGAATGGTGATCATCCTAATGAGGACTGTTAATATCTGAAGTTTTCTAAGTGTTTTGGTAGCATAAGCCTAAGGGAGTTTGTAGAGATTAATGAAGAGGCTGATGCAACCTAAAAATCTTTAGTCTTTCCTACATGCTGCACAAGTGAATTGAAGTGGAATGCTTTGGAAGTTTCACATGTGCAACAGAAATACTCTAAGTGTGAAATCTTCCAAAGCCAAGACCAACATCTTCCAAAGCCAAAGATGAAGTCTTCCGAAGCCTCAGAGACAAGTCTTCCGAAGCTTCAAGTTCATAAAGACAGATTTCTTCCGAAGACTTTTAGTAACATGCTTTATCTGATGTACTGTTCCATAAAGCTGACACCTTTCCGCTGCACTCTGCAAGTCACCAACTAACATGGTTTGGTGAAAAGGTCCATGCTTTTGGTAACTATACATTGAGGTCTTGAGTCTGTAACTTTCTACTTTATGTACTTTATCCTTTTTGTAATAGATAAGGATGTGAGCTATGGCATGTCATAGTCACTAGTCAAAAGGCAATCTGCCTTTTGACTCTACAATTGATTTTATGTGTGTCTAGTCAATTGTATCCAGCTGGCTTTCAAAGTATAGCCGGCTGTAGGATGTTGTATAAGTATCTCATGTTCTTGTATCTTTTATTTATGCTTTGTAACACTTGTAATAGAACATAGAGAAAGCAATATACTGCATTCTTGAAAACCAAACACTTGTGCTCTTGTGTTTTGTCTTATATACTACTTGTGTTCTTAGTGTCATCACTTGGTTAATCCAGTTTACTATTTGATCTAAGTTTAGTTTATCTCCTCTTTGTGTTGTTGTTTTGTAACTCATACCCTTCAACGATCCTGCAAGGTTATGCTGGGCCGGCCCAACTCTCACTTCTTGGCCTTCTTTCTTTTAACCACCTTAGAATTATCACCAGCTAAATGTTTGTCAACCAAAGTCTGTTCGAAATTGAAATTGACAGCAGGCATGAATCCGAAATCACTTCCTTATTTAAAGTACTTGAAAGGCCATTAATGCCTCATTAATGATATCATCATTCTTTTTTGAAAATTCAGCATCAACACCATTATCATTGACTTCAACATTGGCAGCCGGCGTCGGTTCACATACCAGCGTGTCTTCGACGATAACATCCTTATCTGAATCTTCATCTGAAGATTTATCGTTCATATCTTGGTCTTCAAACGTCTTAACTGGATAGAAATCTGGTATCCAATCACCCGTTTCTTCACCAATCCATACTCTAAACTTCTAATTTTGCCACTCCAAAAAGATCTCTTCGGATATCTTTTTACCTTCACCGACTAGAATACCAACATAATCAAACAATAGATCAGGGTCTGACTCCATCTTAGCGGCTTTGTATACGACTTTTCCAACCATACCTTCGACTAGATTTATTATATCAAGAGTAAAATGATGTAAAGGAAAACCCTTTATCTTTATCCAAGCCAATCTCGCATAACTAAAAGATTGACCTCTCCATAAACAAACTGAAGAAAATTTAGAGGTATCTTTTTTCGCAGCCTCAAGAACCAATAAAGCTAACTCTTGATGATCGAACGATATCAACAAATCTAGTCCACCAAGATATTGTACGTTACCATAACCCGAGAAAAGCTCATGCAAAAATAGGTAGATACTTTTGTAGGACTGTTTAAGGGTGGTCAAATATAAAACAACACAAAGAGGAAAGTAACTAAACTTAATCAAACAGTGAACTGGATTAACCACAAGTAAAGACACTAAAAACACAAGTAATTAAGAGACAGAACACAAGAACAAGATACACAAGGAGATGGTTGTAGTATATTGCTTTCTCAATGTTCTATTACAAGTGTTACAAAGCATAAAGGAAAGTTACAAGAACATGAGATACTTATACTACATCCTACAGCCGGCCATACTATGAAATCCAGCTGGATACAACTGACTAGACACAAAACAAAATCAATTGTAGAGTCAAAAAGGCAGATTGCCGACTATGACATGCCATAGCTCACATCCTTATCTATTACAAAAAGGATAAAGTACATGAAGTAGAAAGTTTACAGACTCAAGACCTGAATGTACAGTTACCAAAAGCATGGACCTTTTCACCAACTCATGTAAGTTGGTGACATTTCAGAGTTGTAGCAAAATGGGTCCAGCTTTATGGAAAAGTACATCAGATAAATCATGTTGTTAAAAGTCTTCGAAAGAAATCTGTCTTCAAGAGTTGAGCTTCGGAAGACTTTGTCTCTGAAGCTTCAGAAGACTTCATCTTTGGCTTCGAAAGATATTGGTCTTGGCTTTGGAAGATTTCACACTTAGAATATTTCTGTTGCTTGTGTGAACTTCCGAAGCATTCTTCTTCAGTACTTGTGCAGTCATGCATGTAGAAAGACTTGTGACATCCATCACCTTAAGGTCCGTCGAACGACATAAATAAGCATAGAGTTATTTTAATTATTCTTCCTTTTCTTCATGAACTCCTGCTTTAAGAATCATGTCTGCTTTATTTTCCCTTGGGCCCGTACTTCCTCCAAGAACGTGTGCTAAGCATAAAACCTTTTATAAATTTCATCACCATTACCACCAAATATATCATTTTAATTTCAACCATTGTCATTAATAAAACCATTTTAGACTATCAAATACCATTAAACACGCTTTTAACCTTAATATAACGAACATTTTAAGATCGTAATCAACCCTTAATCTCATTTCATCATCCTCTTCACCTTCTTCTTCACATCTTCCTCATTCTAGCACCAAATCCAACCCGCTTGGTTTTGTTTTTGTCGTCTAGACTCCATCTATGGCCTAGTCTACTCTATTCTAGCAGGTAGACGACCTTAGTTGTCCCTTTCCTTGCTTATTCACGGCTGTCCAAACTAGGGTTTCGGGTGTTCGGGTTCAACTCGAACACATGAGGTCGTGTGGGTGCGTGTGAGGTCTTTCTGCTTGTGTTTCATGTTTGTGTATGTTTGTAGAGTGTTTCTAGAAGTCCTTGTTGTGTAAAACCCGTGCTCGGAGCAGCCGCTGCACTTCTACAGTCGTGAACCTGTAGTTCAGGCGACTGGGTCTGTCATGCGACTGAGCCGTGCGACTGGGTGAGTCGTGCGTCTGAGTCATGCGATTGTGTTTTTCGGGCGACTGAATCATACGACTAGGGAGGTCATGCGACTGAGTTGTGTGATCGAATGAGTGTGTGTGTGATTGAGTCGATGCGAATGAGTGTGTGTGTGCAATTGAGTCAGGTGACCCACTGAATATATGCGATTGTGCGTGTTTCGCACGACTGGAGTCCAATCGCACGAATGAAGGTTCAATCGCACGAAAGTAGCTAATTCGCACGATTGAGGTTGATTCGTGCGCATGGAGGTTGGATCGTGCGAATGTGTGTTGTGTGGTACGACTGAATGCCATCATGAGAATGAAGACTCAATCGTACAAATGAAGCTGATTCGTATGATTGAAGGTTGATTCGTAGGGATGGAGCGTTGAGTCGAGCGTCTGGTCCTGTTGTGTGACTGATGATATTGAGTGTGAATTTCCCCTTGAACGTCTGATGATGATAAGGTAACATCAGTAAAAGTTTCATTGCTTGACCACAAGATTAAAGTCAACGCTATCAACATGCACATACTATTTCAATTGAAAACACCTAACATTTTACAATTATCGACAATCCAATTGGAACTCCAAATACTTAACAAGTGCTATCTTTCATAACCAGGAGATCATTTCACGGATGTCATAAGCAATGATGACTACTTGTAGTACTTGGATCTACATAAGATCTGATACGTGTGTCCGCTTGTGTGTGTGTGCTACCCACGACCGAACCGCTACAACCCGAACCGACCAAACATTACTATACGCTTTATACACGTCATTAATGCTTAACAATAACTGTCAATAGGTGTTTGACTGTTCTCTGCATACAACTGTTGGGAATCCCGAATCATTCATACTTACCACTTAACATGTGAGTTTCGTGGCCCTTTTTTGTGCTTATACTACTTTGCAAACATTTACAAACATGGGGGAAAAGTATGCTCGCCCGTTTTCTATGTTGTACCACATACATACAATTTACATACTTAGAATCAACGTGCTACTGTTTTGTGGGTACTTATCTAATACATTCTTGAGTCTGCTTTGTGGTTCTTTCTTACAACCATTTATTCCAGTGTGGAATCGATGGTTAGGTATTGGTAGTACTAATGGGTTGACACCCCCACCCTCATGTTGGTATACTAGTTAGTACCAACAAAAGCCAGGAATGGGCCTTGGTGAATATATTCCGACAAGATTCTTTGTGTATGTCATTAGGTTTTGGTTGTAAAGCTCTTGTCATGTGATTTTGCTTACTTATAACTGTATGCACGGTATTCTGCAACAACTTTATACAGCATCAATTACTTATTTACTTTAAACCTGCGAAATCACCAACAATTTTGTTGACCATTTTTAGCATATCTTTTCAGGTGATCATGCTAGTGAGGTTCTAGGTGTGCTGCCTTAGTGGAGACCCTAGGATGCTTTTCGGGCTAAACTTGTCTTTTGAAAACAATTGTTGTAACTGTTTCAAACAACATTATACTTTGTAACTTGTTCTCGGTTGTGGGAATTGCATACAATGTTATCATCTATGTATATGATTTCTGTATCATGTTTATGCTTATGGCTATGTTGTCGTGAATACTGACTAAACACGACACAAGTCCCCTTGTTGTCGGGTGTTGTCATGACACGCTCGTCATCATTATTATTATTGCATCTCTATCGCTTACCATGTGTTATGACGATTCCCGTCTCGTCGCATCCCCGTGTTTCCGCTCTTAGTGGGGGTGTGACAGACTGGTATCAGAGCTATTGGATATAGAGAATTAGGCAATACACTTGACCTAGACTATAACCTAGGAACCTTCATGTAGATTTGCATGCCAGGGTTGTGTGCATTTTGTATCTCATACGTGTTCCTCATTACTTGTTCGATTAACTATCTGTTTCGTGATCATTTCACCCTGTGAGAGAGCCCTTGTGCTCCCTCTTTACGGGATGTTTATATTGGATCTTCTGTTTCCCTCTGCGCACCGAGTTGCTTTATCAATCCGAGTATTGAACCCAAAGAGATCTTCATAGATCATGCTATTGCGTTTGACCTTAAGCACTGGGATTTACCCCGAGGAGGTTATGCCTGAGACCTCGAGAGAGGAGGAAATAGGCAACCTCTGCTAGACTAAACTTGATTTCATGCATGGACATGCCATCATTATGATGGACTACTGTTTGGACACTACTTATACATGGTGTGAGAAATTTAGGATTTGATGCGATGTGTGACAACCATAAGTATGGTCTTAACCCGAAAATTTAGACCTTAATGTGACATGGATATGTGTCCTGCAATGGTTAAAACTTATGCATTTAATATTCTTATGATTAGAACATGCCGCCTCGAAGAGTTACCCGCAGCAACAGTGGCGGAAGTGAAGCCCCCGAGAGGTAGAGGTAGAGGTAGAGGTAGAGCACCGAGAACAAGTGATGGTCATACCAATGTCACTCCAAGAGCAGGAAACGCTGATATGGCAGCCTTAATCGCTCAACAGCTGGTCGCACTAATTCCGACTATAGTGGCCCAAGTGAGCGATGCTCTTCAATTCTCACCCCCAGGGGATGGTGGCCATGATAACGAGGATAACGGAACCCGACTGGGAACGAAAGCAATCAGGAGACCGGAAATGGTGGTACAGCCGGTAATGAAACTGGAATTGTGAATGTTAGACGGGGATGTTCATACAAGGAATTTGTGGCTTGTAAACCACGAGAGTTTGGTGGCAAAGGTGGAGCCATAGCTCTGACCAGATGGCTTGAAAAGATGGAGGTCGTGATCGACATCAGCGAATGCCTCGACGGTCAAAGGATTAAGTATGCCACTTGCTCACTACAGGGCAAGGCACTAATGTGGTGGAACACTCATATTCAGGCTAGGGGAAGAGAATCTGGCGATGCAAATGTCATGGATGAGTTCAAGGCCCTAATCACCGAGGAGTATTGTCCTCTCAATGAGATGCAAAAACTTGAGCATGAGTTCTGGAATCATGCCATGGTGGGGGCTGGGCACACAGCTTACACCGATCGTTTTCACGAGTTTAGCAAGGTTGGTTCCGCATCTAGTCACCCCGGAATCAAAAAGATAGAGAGGTACATTTGGGGACTTGCGCCTCAAATCGGGCAATGGTAACCGCTACTGCTCCTCCTACTATTCAAAGCGTGATTCTGAAGGCTGGCGCTCTAACTGATGAGATGGTGAGAACAGGGGTATTGGGCAGGGGAGCAGAGAAATGAAAGAAGTTGGGAAACGAGTTGGTCGAGTGCCGAGAAATTCGAGAAAAGGGCAAGACAACCAGAATTTTGTGGTCGTGACCCAGGGCAGGCGAGAATATGTGGGTCCGCACCCCCGATGCGATGGTGCAACTTTCATCATCCCCCAGCTATGCATGTCGGTGTGCGCTAACTGTAGACGCCCGGGACATTTAGCAAGAGACTGCAGAACAGTGCCGAATATGGTCGCACCAGTCAACGCGGTTAAACCCCGCCGGAACGCCAGAGGCTGTTATGAGTGTGGAAGCCCTGATCACTACCGGAACATGTGCCCCAAACTGAATCGGGCATCGGGCAACAAGGAACACCAGCATCAGACTATGGCTATAGCTGGAAATCAAGGCCCGACAAACCAGGGAACTCGGCCCGGGGACACGCTTTTCTCATTGGAGCCAATGAATCCCGTCAGGACCCAAATGTCATCACGGTACGCACTTACTCAATAATCACTTTGCATATGTATATTTGACACTGGAGCAGACAATAGCTTTATATCTTCTGAATTGTGCAATTGCTCGATTTGAGTCCTAGTAGGCTAGAAAGTAGCTACTCTGTAGAAATGGCCATGGTAGTTGGGTGTTCAGGCCAACGGGATTATTAGAAAGTGCTCGATAATATTAGAGAACCACATCTTCGATATAGACTTGATACCCTTTGAGCTAGGAAGTTTGATGTGATTGTGGGAATGGATTGGTTGTCGAAACAGGGGGCCGAGATTGTCTGTTGAGACAAGGTAGTGCGAATCCTATGTCAGACGAGGGAGTACTCAGAATTCAAGGAGAAAACCGGGGAGAAAATTAAAGCTTATTTCCTGCATGAAAGCACGCCGGAGTTTACGAAAACAGTGTTACTCCCTTGACCTTTCCAGGTCAACCAGTTCATTTAGTTCCTCCAAGGGGAGAGAAATGACATTGTCTATGTCATAGTTCCTTGTATGTAGGTAGTTTATCCTGACTCCCTTAACTCATCATTCTGAGTATCTGGTCTGGGGGCAGCCCTGATAGCAGACTCCATGAGTCTTGCAGACTCAGAAGATGAACTTTCTCCCCTCAGCTTCCTTTTCCCTCTCTCTTCTCCTCCTCAATCTCCTCAAAAGTCATTTTTCTTTTCCCTTTATCACCCACAGACCTTTGTGACTCAGGGTGAGAGAGCTTTGGCCTTCATTGCTTGGTGTAGCTTCCAAGCTCTGGCCAGAGAGAGGTTGAGAAGCACCTTCACCAGCAGGTGTCTCAAAAAGGGCATTGACTTTTGCAGCAGTTCTTGGTGATGAGACAACGCTCTTAGGTTCTGTCACTAGGCCTTAAGTCAAGGTTTCCCCTATGAAATAATCTTAGGGTCTACCTCAACATTCAGTTGACTGAAGACATTGCCTGATTGCCTTAGTCTTCTTCTAAGGCTAAACTCTGTAGTGATCCGGTTTTTGGATTCTTTGAGCCAACTTGTTAGCTTGTCTTGATTGGCTTGTGTTGACTAGTGGCATGTTGACTAAATCTAGACCTTCATAGAAGTTCAAGGTCTGAAAGATGAAGATCTCTTGCGGCCCTTGAACTCTAATGATGATTAGGGCTCTTCTGTTGCTGTCATACCTCCACCCAATGATGTGATTTGAAGATGGTGGAGATGATATGGCCCGTGGTATCCCTTCCTCAAAGAGACTCTCAATTAAGGAGTCTATGTAGTCCACATCAATGTGAACTTGAGGAAGTTGCTGAGTATGCACAATTGCAAGTGAGCATGGTGAGTCCTCAGTGTCCATACTCTCTGAAGAACTCCTAAGTTCTGTGATTATAATGACTTACTCCCCTTTTTTGGTAGCATCACCCACTTGCATAGGTGAGCCAGGAGTTAGGTCAATCACATCCATAAGTTCTTGTGTTCCTGGTTGAGCTCCTCTTAAAGGTCTCCCAGCTAGTTTCTCCTTAAGATATGAAATATCAAGTTGTTGATCATTGACCTTGTTTTACAAGGTAGTCACTTGAGATTCAAGGTGACTGACCTTGGAGACTAAATAGGTGCATGTTTAAGACAGTTTTTGCACTTTTAGTCTTAAATTCCCCTCATCTTCATTAGAATAATTTTTAGGGGATGAGATGATTGGACTAGAGTCCTCACTTTCACCACCAGCTTCAGGTTCTTGGCTGTTGGATTTCCTCTGCTTATTGGCAATCTCAGTTGAGATGTCAGTGGGCTGAGTTGCCAAGGTTGAGGTCTTAATGATGTAATCACTTTCAGAAGTGAGAGCCTCTTCCATATGGACATCCTGAACAGGTTCAGAAGTGTCCACCTCAGTAGTAGGTGATTGATAGGGGCTAGAAATAGAATCCTCAAAAGCACTCATCTCTCTTTAAGTAGGGGAAAAGAAGAGATAATCATGGTACTCATTGAAACCTAGATCTTCATCAGTGTAAAAGTCAAGGTTGGGGATTGGTTGGTTGAGATCTAAAGGTTGGGGATGGTAACAGTCCCCTGAAGGTTGATCACTTGAGTGTTGAGACTTAGAGTGGTGGCTTAAGGCATTTGGGCTTATGAGCTCATCAGGCTGAGCATGAAGAACCTCAGCACTGATCCTTGAAGAGATGGAAGTGGTCTGCTCCTCAGGAGAAGTGGGAGCTCTAGTGTCCACTTCTTTATGTATGGGTGAGTGTATAGGGGCCTGCACAAACTGAATAGCCAGAGTAGGGGTTCGTTTGGATTTTCTTTGGTAGGTGAGGTGGTTGGGATGTAGAAGTGTGGGTTCAACACTAGCTGGTGCTGCTAGGTTTTCACCTTAAGCAATGAGCTCTAACATTTTTGGGACCAGGGTTGTTTCTACCCCAGAGAAGCCAACAGTGGGCTTTCTCAGTATTTTAAAGATATTGAGCTTCATGTCCCAGTTTAAGAATGTTACATGTTCCCCTTAACTATGAGCCCAGTTCACAGTTAAGAATGTACTGGACATATCTAGGGAACATGTAATATTCTAAGGAGTCCAAGATTGCAAGCAAATTAGTATAAACAAACTGATACCTGAACTTGACCCCCTGAACCATTCCATGGACAATGAAGGAGAGATCCTCAGGAATCTAGTCCCATCCACCATGCTTGTTTGATAAGCTGTGGATAACCACATGGAGCAAGAATTTCCATTTGGATGAGACATTCCCTTTCCTGAAGGTCTTGACAGAGTAATCTCCCTCATAACCCATCTGCTCAAAGAAATGATTTATAGCTTCCTTTGGGAAGAACACCTCACCTTCTTCATCATCCAGCTGAAGATGCATGTTGATGATGGCCGGAGTGATGAAGACCACTCTGTCCTGCACTGTGGCAGACAGTGCCTTCTCCCCATCCATTACGACCTCTTGGCAGGTCTTCCAGAATTCTAGCAGAAGATCCTCATAGAGTGGAGGATCAATGGTTAGGGAATTGAAGTACTTCGATAAAGCTAAGAAACAGAAAACCTCTGAGAAATGAGGATCTTTCTCAGAGCTTAACAGAGCAACCTGATTATGTTGCATGTGTAACTGCATGGTAAAGTTCGGGTCATTTCTGTGAAGAGAGTTGGCCATTTTGAGAGAGCTTAAAGATGAAGAAAGATGAAAGAAAGTAATTTCAGAGAGAAATTTGGGGTTTTAGGTTGGAGGAAAGAAGCAGATGATAGAAAGAGGGGGAAACCGTTGGGTTTATATGTGAAAAGGATTTCAGATAAAGTTTAATGAAAGAGGATAAACTTTGAAATTTGAATGTCAGTCCCACCTTGAAAAAGTATATTACTTTTGCTCAAAAAGTAGTTTTCTGGAAGTCAAAAAGCTTCCAAAGGTAAATTATCTTCGGAAGTTTTTATGAAAAAGCTTCCTGTAACACCCGAATATTTATTATTTGAAGCCGGTGAGGAAAGAAAAGAAAATAAAGTCCAAAAGTCGAGGGACCAAACTCGCCAACGAAAGAAAGTCGGGTGAGGGGAAGTATATAAGGGAGAGGGCAGCCCTTACCCTCTCCCTCACACACCAACCAGCCAAAGAAGGGGAGAAGAGAGAAAGAAGAGAAAAAGAGGAAAAGTGCCGGTTCGGGTGGTTCGGGTCGCCAAAATCGTCGTGAAGCAACAAATTGAAGCCCTTAACGTTGTGCTCGTTTGTGTGAGTTCTAGAACCCCACTTTTACTTGTTTTCAAACGATTTTGGGGCTGGAAAGTATAAAAACCGTTTTTGTATGTGTATGTGTTTGACCCATTTGGGTGTGATGTGTGTGATGCGTTTCATGTATGTTTCCGGGCTTGTGTGTGCTTGTATGGTGTTATGGTATGCATTCCTAAGGTCCAGGAGGGTTAATTTACGCTTAAAATGGGTTTAGATGAGTTTGGAGGCCAAAAACCCCCGGCTGCAGTCGGGATGAACTCCATTCTGCATCAGCTAGGGCTAGGTGACCGATGGACGCCATACGGTCGATTGAGGGGCGATTGAGGGGTGATTGAGGGTCATTCGCACGATTGGTATTCATTTGCACGATTGAGGATTCAATCGCACGACTAAGGTTTCAGTCGCACGACTGGGAGTCCAATCGCATGGGGAGTCATGCGACTGAGGGTTCAGTCGCATAAGTGCTTTCTCGCATGAGTTCATTCGCATTAGATCAGTCGCATAAGTGCCCATTGCATTTGTTCCATCCGCATGAGGTTCATACGCATGACTGGATGCCAATTCACCTAAATGTTCATCCGCTTGAGTTCAATCGCATGATGTTCAGTCGCATGTAGGCCATTCGACTATTGGGTGTCCATACGCATGATTAGGGCTGTTGCACCCGAAGAAAGTGTAGTTAGACTTCTGGCTTTCGGGGGAAAGTGCAGATGTAAGTCTTGACGTAAAGGTTTCCTGTAAGAGCATGTAAGATAGCAGATATGGCCTCAGAAGCATGTCAGGCATAGAGATGATGATGTTGCATGTTATGTATGTATGATGTTGACCTGTATGATGTATGTGGATGCATTTTAATGTTCCTTAGTATGATGTATAATATCTTTCCTATGGCTTTACTTATTATGAGTAATGAACGAAGTATTATGTAACGTAAAGTGAAAGATAATGAAAGAGGAACGCGATGTTGAATGCATGCATTAATGAACGAATGAAACGTCTTGCACGCATCGGATAACGGGTCCTTCTTTGTGATTGACCTTAATGTAGAACCTCTACCGCTCACCCCTAGTACTGTGGCATACGTTTAGCTGTTCATTATTGACTTCGGCCCAGTAGCTAAGACTGATGGTTACTCCTAGTACCGTGGCATACGTTTAGCTGTTCATTTATTGACTTCGGCCTGGTAGCTACGACTAACGGGGTGTAGCACATGGTATTGGTATGGATGATGTCCGATGCGCAAGTAAAGTCATAAAGAACGAATGAATGAATGAATGAATGAATGAAGAAGATAATAATGATATTATCTATGCGTACGTATGATGTGTGATCATGTAAAAGTAACGAATGGTGTTATATGAAAGTAAAGTATATTTTGTAATAAAACTAGAACTCACAAAGCAACGCTGACTTTTTATATGTTTTCCAGTTGGCAGGTAATGTTTGCTAAGGATGGCACACCATGAAGCTACTCAGCTCTTTTGGGATGGCATTCTTTTGTTTAATGTTTTTGCATTGTAATGCAAACAAGCTATTTTGCAATGAATGTTGTATTAACTTGCAAAAGCATTTACATGGAAATGAAAGATTGTTTTAGTTTTCCGTTGCGATTTATGAAATACAAATGCAATTGTATGTTTTATGTGCAATGAGAACCCAGCTGTGAGCTTCCCGGGAACGGGGCCTTACAAGTTGGTATCAGAGCCAAAATTTAAGTGAAATGGGTAAATTTTCAAAATAAACCTAATCTTAAACTGAGAATGGGACGGAAAGGGAATGGGATGCCAATCTGAGTAGCTGCGTGCCATCGGGTATTTTCGTAAAGTTAACCGGTTTTATGTGCGCATGGTATGTGGTTATGTGTTGTATGTAGATTTAAATACTGATGTAGTCAGGACAGGTAATACTTGGGGTATGAAGAGTAAAGTAAGTAGCTAATCACAACTGGCCACTGTAATTAGGGACTTACTATACTTGACATAAACTGAGTTGTTTCCTTGAATGATCGTGTTGGTGTTTGAATCTTTCAGTGTGCGTGTGATGGCCGGAGGTAGATCTTCGAAAGCTTCTAGGGGTGGAGGTCACGGTGCTGACCGCGACCCAAGAGGGAGACCCAGAGTTGAGAGGTGGTTCATGAAGAACCAGAGACCCCCCATCTGGAGGGTGGCGACGAAAGCGCCAATCTGAGAGCCTCAGTAAAGGAGGCTGTTGTAGAAGAAGTCCATCAGGTCATGCAGACAATCTTACCGTCTGTGGTGACTGAAGTTATTAAGGCTGTACGAGAAGGGGAAAGAAAAGAAAGAAACAGATCCTCTGGAGAACGGGAACACCCAGAGCCTGAAACGGTCCTGTCTGATGATGAAGAGGAAGAAGAAGAGCCTGTGCCAGAGGCAGTGCGAGGATGTAACTACGGGGCATTTATGAGATGCAATCCCCCTACTTTTGACGGTAATGGCAATGTTACCGCTGCTCACTGATGGGTGAGAGAGATGGAGGCTGTTCTCGACATCAGCGAGTGTCGGGAAGATCAGAAGGTGAAGTTTCCCACTCATTCATTTGTGGACTTGGCACTATGTTGGTGGGACAACATTGTCCAAGCAGAGGGTAATCGGGCAATCGGGAGAATAAATGGCCTGAGTGGAAGAAGATGGTGATTGAGGAGTTCTGTCCTCACAGGGAAATGGATAAGTTGGAAAGGGAGTTTCTGCAGTTGGAGGCTGAACCATGACACACTAGCAGTATACCACCAAGTTTAATGAAATGGCACGACTCGTGCCTGATCAGGTGACGCCTCTGTCTCGGAAAATCAAGAGGTACATTCAGGTTTTTTCGGTGGATGTTCGTCGGCATATGATCGCGCCCGACCAAGCACGTTTAGGTCGGCGGTGATTTGGCAGGGAGGCTGTATGACGAGCAGGAGGTGGTGGTGACTGAAGCGAGTAAGAAGGGTGGTGGTGATCGGAACTGGAATGGGAGGAGGTTTGGTCGGGGTGATGCCTCAACGGGTAAAAAAAGGCACGGGTGGATGACCGCCGTGTGGCCACATCGGGAGTGGGATCAAGGAGGTGTGTAAGTGTGGAAAGGAGCATGCGGAGAATGTAGGCTGGGTTTGAACGTGTGCTTCAATGTGGGAAGACAGGGCATATGGCGAAGGATTGCCTGTCGGGCAAATGTTTTAACTGTAGGGAAACTGGTCATATCAGCAGAGATTGTAAGAAGTTGAGGACTGAGGGTTCAGGGGTGAGGAAGACGGGAAGTGAAGGACCGAGGCAAGCGCCAGAGCATTACCATGACACAGGAGGAAGCTAGGACAGACCCTGATGTCGTGTCCGGTACGTTTCTGGTGAACCAAACTTAGCTTCTGTGCTATTTGATTCTGGTGCTAGTAGGAGTTTTATTTCTGCTACTTCTGTGCTAAGCTGCCTACTAGTAGTAAACGTGTTGATGCGCCCTTTGAGGTAGAAACTGCCATAGGTAAGTCTACCAGGATTTCTGAGATGATAGAGAATGTGATGTGGAACTTGAGGGTCATAATTTCCTGTTAGACCGTTTGTGATGACCTTGGGTGGTTTTGATTTGGTTCTTGGGATGGATGGTTGGCGGACTTCGAGGCGAACATTGTGTGTCGCAAGAAGATGATTCGGTTGACAGCGCCTGATGGAAGTTTGGTAACGGTTTATGGTGATCGGGTTACTACGATCCCGAAGGTGATCTCATGGCGGTGGCGGGAAAGTGTATGAGGCGTGGATGTAGCGCCTACTTGGCTTATGTAAAGGATGTAGATGCACCAACACCACAACTGCCTGATGTACCGGTTGTATGTGACTTTCCAGACCTGTTCCCTGAAGACTTACCAGGGGTACCACCTGACAGAGAAATGAATTTCAGATTGATCTAATACCGGGTGCCCAACCTGCCAAGGCACCATATCGGTTAGCTCCGACGGAGATGAAAGAGTTGATGGAACAGTTGCAAGAGTTGCTTGATAAGGGGTTCATTAGATCGAGATCTCTCCTTGGGGTGCTCCGGTCCTGTTTGTAAAGAAGAAGGATGGTAGTATGAGGATGTGCATTGACTACCGTGAACTGAATAAATTGACGGTGAAGAACCGCTACCCTTACCGAGGATAGATGATTTGTTCAATCAGCTTCAGGGTGCCAGTTGGTTTTCAAGAATAGATCTTCGGTCTGGCTATCATCAGTTGAAGGTGAAGGAACAAGATATCCCTAAAACAGCTTTCGCACGCGCTATGGTCATTATGAGTTTCTTGTCATGTCCTTTGGTTTGACCAACGCGCCAGCTGCTTTTATGGATCTGATGAACCGTGTGTGTTGGCCTATGTTGGATAATTAGTGATTGTGTTTATTGATGATATCCTGATTTATTCGAAGAGCGAGATTGAGCATGCCAGTCACATTCGAGAGGTTCTAGAGACGTTGAGAAGGGAGAAATTGTATGCTAAATTCTCCAAGTGCGCGTTTTGGTTGCGTGAAGTTCAGTTTTTGGGTCATGTGGTGAATCCTGATGGGATTATGGTGACCCGGCGAAGGTGGAGGCGGTTATGCAATGGAGGTCACCAAAGACGCCATCCGAGATCCATAGTTTCTTGGGCTTGGCGGGCTACTATAGAAGATTCATCCAAGACTTCTCTAAGATTGCTTCTCCACTAACTAAGTTGACCCAAAAGGATGTGAAGTTTGTATGGGGTCAAGCTCAAGAGAAGGCGTTCGAAGAGCTGAAGGCAAGACTGACTCAAGCTCCTGTTCTGTCATTACCCGATGGAACGAAGATCTGTGGTTTATTCTGATGCTTCCTACTCAGGGTTGGGGTTGTGTTAATGCAGAGAGGGAAGGTTATAGCCTACGCATTCCCGGCAGTTGAAAGTTCATGAGGTAATTATCCCACTCATGACTTGGAGCTAGCAGCCGTGGTCTTTGCGTTAAAGATTTGGAGGCACTATCTCTACGGACGAAGTGCACCATATTCACTGACCACAAGAGTTTGAAGTACTTCTTCGAGCAAAAAGACCTGAACATGAGGCAGAGGCGATGGTTGGAGCTTATAAAGGATTATGATTGCGAGATCCATTACCATCCGGGCAAAGCTAATGTGGTGGGGGATGCCCTTAGCCGAAAGGAAAGGCCCGAACCGATTCGGGTGAAAGTTTATCAACTAATCATGACCTCTGATGTGATGAAGCAAATCAAGGAGTTTCAAGATGAGGCATTGAAAGAAGATCACCTTAACTCGGAAAGAATGAGAGGTCTGGTTGGGGAATTGGGTGAAAACACACTCGGTGTTAGAACTCGATTCGGTCGTGTGTGGATTCCTCGTTTTGGGGATCTACGGGTGAAGATAATGGATGAAGCCCACAAGACTCGATACTCCATTCATCCTGGTGCCACGAAAATGTACCATGACATGAAGAAAGATTATTGGTGGCCGGGTGTGAAGCGTGACGTGGTGGAGTATGTGAGTAAGTGCCTTACTTGCTTACAGGTGAAGGCAGAGCATTAAAAACCGTATGGGAAGATCCAACCTCTGGATATACCGGAATGGAAGTGGGAGCACATCACCATGGACTTCATTACGAAGCTACCACGTACTCCGAAAGGGTATGATGCCATATGGGTGATAGTTGATCGTCTGACGAAGAGCGCTCATTTTCTACCGATCCGCGAGACGTATTCATCTGAGAGGTTGGCCGATCTGTTCATCAAGGAAATTGTAACTCGTCATGGTGTGCCGGTGTCTATTGTGTCGATCGCGACACTCGGTTTACATCTAAATTTTGGAAGAAATTCCACGACGCTATGGGGACGAGGTTACATATTAGCACGGCTTATCATCCCCAAACCTATGGTCAGTCAGAAAGAACCATTCAGACACTGGAAGACATGCTCCGGGCATGTGTGATCGATTTTGGTGGAAGTTGGGATGACCACTTACCGTTAGCCGAATTCTCATACAACAACAGCTATCATGCCAGCATTGGTATGCCACCATATAAGATGCTATACGGTAGGAGATGCAGAACACCCGTTTGTTGGGGTGATATTGGTCAGAAGGAATTGGGGAGCGTCGAGGTAATCGAGGCTACGATGAGAAGCTTGAAACGATTAAAGCCTTCATGAAGGCAGCCAAAGATAGACAGAAGTCGTATGCCGATAAGCGACGTAAGCTAATTGAGTTCCAGGTGGGTGACCGGGTTATGTTGAAGGTCTCACCTTGGAAGGGTATTATCAGATTCAGAAAGCGGGGCAAGTTGAGCCCAAGATATATAGGCCCTTTCCGAATCATTGCTCGAGTAGGGGAGGTGGCCTATAGATTGGAGTTGCCAGATGAGTTAAGTGGGATTCACCCGACATTCCATGTATCTCATGTGAGAAAGTGTATAGCTGATGAAGACATATTGAAACAGATGAAAGGCTCAATTATGTGGAGCAACCAGTGGCAATCATCAATCGTAAAGAAAAGAGGCTGCGAAATAAAGTGGTTCCTCTTGTGCGTGTACAGTGGAAGCACAGGAAGGGATCTGAGTCAACGTGGGAGACTGAGGAAGAAATGAGACAGCATTATCCACGCTTGTTCGACGAATAACAGGTTTCGGGGATGAAACCTATTTAAGGGAGGTGGACTTGTAACACCCGAATATTTATTATTTTGAAGCCGGTGAGGAAAGAAAAGAAAATAAAGTCCAAAAGTCGAGGACCAAACTCGCCAACGATAGAAAGTCAGGTGAGGGGAAGTATATAAGGGAGAGGGCAGCCTTTACCCTCTCCCCCACACTCACAAACCAGCCAAAGAAAGGGGAGAAGAGAGAAAGAAGAGAAAAAGAGGAAAAGTGCCGGTTCGGGTTGGTTCGGGTCGCCAAAATCGTCATGAAGCAAGCCAAATCGAAGCCCTTAACATTGTGCTCGTTTGTGTGAGTTCTAGAACCCCACTTTTACTTGTTTTCAAACAATTTTGGGGCTGGAAAGCATAAAAACCCGTTTTTGTATGTGTATGTGTTTGACCCATTTGGGTGTGATGTGTGTGATGCGTTTCGTGTATGTTTCCGGGCTTGTGTGTGCTTGTATGGTGTTATGGTATGCATTCCTAAGGTCTAGGAGGGTTAATTTAGGCTTGAAATGGGTTTAGATGAGTTTGGAGGCCGAAAACCCTCGGCTGCAGTCGGGATGAACTCCATTCTGCATCAGCTAGGGCTAGGCGACCGAATGGAGGCCATACGGTCGATTGAGGGGCGATTGAGGGGTGATTGAGGGTCATTCGCACGATTGGGATTCATTCGCACGATTGAGGATTTAATCGCACAACTAAGGTTTCAGTCGCACGACTGGGAGTCCAATTGCATGGGGAGTCATGCGACTGAGGGTTCAGTCGCATAAGTGCTTTGTCGCATGAGTTCATTCGCATTAGATCAGTCGCATAAGTGTCCATTCGCATTTGTTCCATCTGCATGAGGTTCATACGCACGACTGGAAGCCCATTCACCTAAATGTTCATCCGCTTGAGTTCAATCGCATGATGTTCAGTCGCATGGAGGCCATTCGACTATTGGGTGTCCATACGCACGATTAGGGCTGTTGCACCCAAAGAAAGTGTAGTTAGACTTCTGGCTTTCGGGGGAAAGTGCAGATGTAAGTCTTGACGTAAAGGTTTCCTGTAAGAGCATGTAAGATAGCAGATATGGCCTCAGAAGCATGTAGGGCATAGAGATGTTGATGTTGCATGTTATGTATGTATGATGTTGACCTGTATGATGTATGTGGATCCATGTTAATGTTCCTTAGTATGATGTATAATATCTTTCCTATGGCTTTACTTATTATGAGGAATGAACGAAGTATTATGTAACGTAAAGTGAAAGATAATGAAAGAGGAACGCGATGTTGAATGCATGCATTAATGAACGAATGAAACGTCTTGCACGCATCGGATAACGGGTCCTTCTTTGTGATTGACCCTTAATGTAGAACCTCTACCGCTCACCCTAGTACTGTGGCATACGTTTAGCTGTTCATTTATTGACTTCGGCCCAGTAGCTAAGACTGATGGTTACTCCTAGTACCGTGGCATACGTTTAGCTGTTCATTTATTGACTTCGGCCTGGTAGCTACGACTAACCGGGGTGTAGCACATGGTATTGGTATGGATGATGTCCGATGCGCAAGTAAAGTCATAAAGAACGAATGAATGAATGAATGAATGAATGAATGAATGAAGAAGATAATAATGATATTATCTATGTGTACGTACGATGTGTTATCATGTAAAAGTAACGAATGGTTTTATATGAAAGTAAAGTATATTTTGTAATAAAACTAGAACTCACAAAGCAACGCTGACTTTTTATATGTTTTTACAGTTGGCAGGTAATGTTTGCTAAGGATGGCACACCGTGAAGTTACTCAGCTCTTTTGGGATGGCATTCTTTTGTTTAATGTTTTTGCATTGTAATGCGAACAAGCTATTTTGCAATGAATGTTGTATTAACTTGCAAAAGCATTTACATGGAAATGAAAGATTGTTTTAGTTTTCCGCTGCGATTTATGAAATACAAATGCAATAGTTGACACAAGACATTTAAATCTCTGTTTATCAAAAGCCTTTGTAAATAGATCAGCATATTGTTCATCAGTGTGAACTTTGACTAGTTTAATTAATCCTTTTTCATAATTATCTCTTATTAAATGATACCTGATGTTGATGTGTTTGGTCCTTGAGTGTTGCACGGGATTCTTTGTGATTGAGATAGCACTATTGTTGTCTATGTGAATAGGAGTCTCCTTGAAGTTTAAGCCATAGTCCAGCATCTAATTCTGAATCCCAAGCACTTGAGCATAGCAGCTTGCAGCAGCAATGTATTTAGCTTCAGCAGCAATATATTCAGCTTCAGCGGTTGATGCAGAGACACAGGATTGCTTCTTGCATTTCCATGAGACAACCCTTCCACCAAGAAAGTGACATCCCCCAGATGTAGACTTTGCAGTCATGTTGCAACTACCATAATCACTATCTGTGTAAGCATACAGATTGAACTCAGGATTCTAAGGATACCATAAACCAAATGTTGAAGTACCCTTAACGTATCTTAGAATCCTTTTGACAGTGATAAGATGAGACATCTTAGGGTTGTCTTGATATCTTGCACAGATGCAAGTGGCAAACATAATATCAGGCCTGCTAGCAGTAAGATACATAAGAGACCCAATCATAGCCCTATATAAGTGTTCATCTACACACTCCCCCTCAAGATCAGGTCCAAGGGAGTGGTTTCTAGCTATGGGTGTCTTAGCAATCTTACATTCAGTCATGTTGAACCTCTTGAGTATGTCCTAAAATAATTTGACTGACTAATGAAGATGCCATCTTCAACTTGCTTCACTTGAATTCTGAGAAAGAAATTGAATTCCCCCATGGCACTCATTTCAAATCTGCCCTTCATCAACTTCTCAAAGTCTTTGCAGAGCTTTGGATTAGTTGAACCAAAGATGATGTCATCCACATACACTTGAACTACCAATATGTCATTTCCTTGTCCTTTGATAAAGAGAATTCCATCTATAGTACCTCTCCTGTATCCATGTTTGCAAAGATACTGAGATAGAGTCTCATACCACTTCCTGGGTGTCTGATGTAGCCCATAAAGAGCTTTGTCAAGCTTGCAGACATAATTAGGATGATCAAGATCTACAAAACCAGGTGGTTGTTTGACATACACCTCTTTATCAATAACTCCATAGAGAAAACCACACTTCACATCAAGTTAAAAGACCTTGAAGTTCTTGGATGTAGCAAATGCCAGGAATATCCTAACAGCTTCCAGTCTTGCTACAGGATCAAAGATATCAGTGTAGTCAATTCCTCCTTCTTTTGTGTATCCTTGGACAACTAGTCTAGCTTTGTTCTTGATGATAAATCCTCTATCATCCTTCTTGTTCCTAAACACCCATTTGGCTCCAACGGTAGTCTTCCCATGAGGAAGAGGACAAAGGTTCCAAACTTTTTGTCTTTTGAATTGAAGTAGTTCCTTTTGCATAGCTTCAACCCAACTTCCATCCTTCAAAGCCTCATCAACTTTCTTTGGCTCTATCTTGGATAAGAAACAAGAGTGAAGACAAACATTTGCTTCATGGTTTGTCCTCTTGTTCTTACCCCTATGACAACATCTCCAATGATGTTTGTGGTGGGGTGAGACTTGTGGATCCTTAGCTGAAGGATCATAACAAGTTGCTAAGAAAGATCTAAATTAGAGAAATTTAGATCAGGCATAGATGTTTCTCCCACACATCAGCACACTTATCAAGAGAGACTTGACCCAAGGAGTGGGTGACATCATTGATGTTGTCATCTATGTAGTGGTTATGAGCATCAAGAAAGTCTTGATCACTATCACCACTATTATTATTGTCTTCTACAATTGAAGTATCTTTATCTGGTTGTGGAGCCTTTGAGCTGGAATTTGAAGGCATACGGATGTATCAGCTGAGTTTGTCATTGTGATGCTGATAGAAACCTCATTTGCAGAAGTAGTCCCAACTGGAGCTAAAGATGTGTTACTTGAAGGTCTACTCAGCTCAAATCTTAGATCAGGATCACCTGTATTTAAATTTTTTGCGAATCCTAAAACAGTCTCAGAAGATTTGTTAAAATAGTTGGTAACTAAATAAGATCAAAAAGCCAATCAGGACCAGAACCAGTAACACAGGATGTGTGTTCATTGAAAGTCACATTGGCTGACTCCTCAACAATTCTAGTTCTGAGATTGTATACTCTGTAAGCCTTAGCTTGGGAAGAGTATTCAATGAAGTGCCCATCTTCTGATTTCTCAGCAAATTGGCAATTTGATCCTTGGTATTCAAGATGGTGCAAGGACAACCAAATGACCTCAGAAAACCAATGAAAGGTTTCCTCTTGTGCCAAAGTTCATGAGGAGTCTTGCCATGAGTCTTAACTACTAAAAATTTGTTCTTCACATAGTAGGCAGTGTTGACTGCCTCTGCCCAAATGGTGATGGGCAACTTAGAGTCAGACAACATGGTTCTTGCAGCTTCAATCAGTGTCGTGTTTCTCCTCTCAGCAACACCATTCTGCTGAGGAGTCCTGGGAGCACTGTATTGTCTTGTATTACCTTTTTCATCACAAAATGCATCAAGGATTTGGTTTTTGAATTCAGTTCCCTGATCACATCTTATGATTTTGACTTTGTGATCAGATTGATTCTCAATCTTTAAGATGAAATTCTTCAAAATCTTAGGAGTCTCATCCTTAGTTCTAAGGAAAAAGACCCAAGTGAATCTTGTAAAGTCATCTGTGATCACTAAGCAATAAGAGGTCCTTCCTAGACTCATTACACTGGGGGGCCAAAGAGTTCCATATGTAACAAGTGTAGGGGTGTAGTGATGGAGTTCCTTTCCTTAAGCTTGTGAGATACCTTATGTTGCTTCCCTTTCAGGCATGGAACACAATGGTCATCACTTGTAAACTCTTTCTTTAGCATTCTAGTTACCAAATGTTGGACCAAAAGAACCAATGAGCCAAGATCAGAAAACCTCTAAGTCCACATGGTATCACAACAACTGCTGAAAGCCTCATCAACAGTTTGACAAGTGCTGAAGACTTCAACAGCTGAAGATCAAGTGCTGAAGACTTCAACAGCTGAAGAACTAAAGTGCTGAAGTACAACAGCTGAAGAACACAAGTACTGAAGCTGAAAGACCTAAGTACTGAAATACAACAGCTGAAGAGTTTACAAGTGCTGAAGATCAACAACTGATGTACAAAGTCTGAAGACAAAGACTGAAGACATCAGCTGATGATATCTACTGAAGTCATCAGCTGATGAAACACCTGAAGGTCAAAGTCTGAAGATCAAGTACTGAAGCGTCAGTAGTTTGTCACAACTGCTGAAGAGTACTTCTTCAGTAGTTGTGATATCAGTAGTTTTATATTTGTAGTTTCAGTAGTTTTATGTTTCAGTAGTTTTGTAAAACGACTGAAGAGCTTGTTCTTAGTCGTTGTAGTTTCAGTAGTTTTATATTTTGTACTTAACACTCTGATATGTTCTCAGTAGTTGTGAACATTTCAGTAGTTTGTTAAGAGTTAGTATTTTTGTATTAGATCTGCCAGTTGTCACTTTCCGTGATAACAGCAGTGATTGTTGCACTCTATATAAGGAGTGACAACCTATTGTAGTTTGCGTGGATGAATGAATGGAATGAATGAATGATTTGATTAGAAATATTCTACATCTATAAACATTCCTTGAAATCAGAAATATATCTTCTCTCTCGATAACTGTATGCGCTCTTAATGCATACAAGTATCGATTGCTTGCTACAATTTGTCTAATTCTTGTTCATATTCCGCTGCTTTGAATTCTAATACATCGAACTTGTGATCACTGATCCTGTCAAATGGTATCAGAGCCAGGTTAATCATTGATCGATCTAATAATTGATCATTGAAACTGCTATTCAAGATCTAAGTTTGATTGAATTAGCTTTTGTTTTGCAAGAAACGGTTATAGAGATTGAATTTTCTGTATTTCTGCTCATTCATCCTGAGATCTTCTCTTGGTTTTCATTGAGTTGTTGTGGTCTGTTAAAACTTTTAAAAGCTTGAATTAAATTGTTTTTGAACTGAAAATGACCACTCCCTCCAATGATCCTCACAATACTGGTTCCTCAACCAAGCCACCAAAGCTGGTTAGGAATGAGTATAACATATGGCAAAGACGTATGCTCCATCACCTGTCTGTTAACAGCGCAGGTTGTTGGACATCAGTGGTACATGGTCCACACAAGCCTATGGTGAATAACCCAGAAACCAATCAAATGGTTCCGAAGAGGAGGGAGCAATACTCAGATGAGGACAAGAAGTTGCTTGAAATTGATGCAAAAGCCCATGGAATTCTGGCCATGGCACTGCCAATGAAATCTATTCTGGGCTAATGCATCACGAAACTGCCCATGACCTCTGGAATGCCTTGAAAGAACAATTTGGAGGAACAGATGAGGTCTTGGCAAATAATAGAGAAATTCTTGCCCAACAATATGAGACATTCTCTCATAGAAAGGGTGAGACACTGACTCAACAATATGAGCGGTTCTCTTGTTTGATCTCTGAACTAAAAATGGTCAAACTTGAGTACACAAATATTCAGATGAATAACAGATTCTCAGATCACTGCCTGAGAGATAGGACACATATACTATTGTCCTACGCTCCAGTGCAAGTTTGGACAAACTATCTCTCACCCAACTCCATGGGAAACTGCTCACTTTTGAGAGAGAGATAGAACAGAAGAGAAAGCTGTCTTCATCTGGAAAGCTCACTGAAGACTTTGTACCAGGCAACACTGCCTGGTGGGTCATGAGTCAGAATATGCTTCATCTGAATGCCAGTATGATGAGCATATTATTTCTCTTCAAGCACTTCTGATTCTGCATTTGTGAGTATTGATGGTCAGTTTACTGGGTGTAATAATGACAATTTATGCTTCATTATGGATGATCTCAAGGGGATTGCTGATGATGACTTAGAAGAGATGGATATTTTGAGCCAAATGGCCCTGATAAATATCAGATCTCAGAAGTTCTATAAAAGAACTGGAAGAAAATTCCCAGGACTCTCTGGCAAAACCAAAGTTGGTTTTGACAAGAGCAAGTTGAGGTGTCACAAATGCCAAAGGCTTGGACACTTTGCAAGAGAGTGTAGATCAACTGGATCTAACTCCACTGCACCCTTGTGACTTTTCCTGGCAATAGTCAACAACACAGAGGGCAACATCCTGTCACTTCTAGTCATCATCCTCAACAACAATCTCCAGCATATTTGTTCCTCAGGGTCAAATGCCATATCCGTACCCTTGTTATTACATGCCACAGTCAAATCAAGTTCAAGTTCCTATGGTACCACAACCTCATGCACTACCAGAACCTCAGCCATCCCAATCTCATCAACAACCTCAACCTCAACAACACAGCTTCTTCACCCCAGGAGTTGTTGACTGGAGCAGTTTACCAGATGACATGTGGGCATGACCAATTGTTCTCAGGTGCTGGTCAACATGGTGGTGACAGTCCTTTTAGGAATCTAGCTCTTATGGCTTGGAGTCTGTTGATACTTCATTTTCTAATGCCTCTACACCTCAGGTATCATAGGTATCCTCTGAGGCAAAAGCCAAATTATGTTTGAACCATGCATAGCAGCATGCTTCCATTAGAGAAGCAAATGTAGCTCTAATTAATAAGAACATTGAGCTAGAACAAACAATTTCCAAAAATAAAGCTGAGTTTGAGTCTGTGCTTAAAGATAAAAATGATGGGATTTATAAACTGAATGCCAAATAATTGATGATAAGGCTAGAGAAGAGGTACTCCTAGAGAAGTACAAAGATCTCAAAGAAACCCTTGCAGTTACCCAGGTAGAGTGTGATAGATGGGTACAATCATGCAAAGGTTTTGAAATGCTTTTAGTAAGCAATCTGCTTCAAATGTGAAGTTTGGAATTGGTTACAATCACACTGCACCACCTACAGTTTACCCCAAGAGCAGAGGTAGAATCTGATGGCGAGAGTGATAACCAATCCATCACATCATGTGATTTACCTTCTGATACAGCACAATCAGAAGTAGAAGTCAGCATCAAGCCCTCTTTGAACTTATCAGCTGATGTTAATGGTTCAAATGCTGACTCACATGATTAATGAGTTGATCAACTCAGGAGTTAATCCTGAAGGTCCTGAAAGGACTAGAGAGCAGGATCTAACACCTGAAGTTCAAACTTCAACTGCTGTTAGTACTGAAGAGAAGAAAACTGATAGTAGAAAGAGTTTGAAGACCACTAAAGAGGCAGTCAAGAAAGCAAACAATGCTTCCAAAGCATTGAAGAACAAGTCTTCAGTTGCTTCACCCTCTTCAGTTGATGATCAACCTAAGATGAAGAAGAAACCATGTGAAATATGTGGTCTGTTCAATCATCTTACAGATGATTGTTGGTACAAAAGAGGTTCCAAACTCAAACAAAAAGAAGAAATTAAGAGAAAATGGTAAAAATGAAAACTGAGTTTGAGACCACATTTGTATCAGCAACATCAAATCCTGTAACCCTTAAGTCCTCAAAGAAATCCAAAAAGGAAGGGGTTAAACAGGTGACAGCTGAGAGTGCTCAGAAGAAGAAGGTGCAAATAGGAACTTATCAAACTCCACTGGCAATGTGTCTGATGAGCTGAAAGCTTTATCACAAAATCAGACACAGCTGGTAATGATGGTTCAACATCTGTTGGGTAGAGTTAACCAACTAGACACTCCTATGTTGAAACCACAGAAAAGGAGGTCCAAGCCAAAGGACTCCTCTTCTACACCATCTTCTTCCTCTCAGGCTGTTGTTTCAAATAAACCTGTTAGTTTACCATCTACTGATGAGACCAGGCCCAAAACCAAAAAGTTTGGGTCTCTAAAACTAACTGATTGTTTATTATTGCAGGGTTCTTCAACATGCCAAAGTAGCATCTGGTATGTAGACAGTGGGGGATCTATGCACATGACTGGGAACAGCTCTTTCTTCATGACTACTCTCAAGGAAAGAAGGGATTTGTCTCTTTTGGCAATGATGCTAGGGGTTACATCATCGGTAAGGGCCTTGTCTCCAATGGAGAAATCAAATTTGATGGTGTTAATCATGTGGAAAATCTCAAGTACAATCTCTTGAGTGTCAGTCAAATGTGTGATAAAGGCCATGTTGCCCTTTTCACCAGTCAAAACTGTAGGATTCTGTCATCTAAAGTTTTGCACTTGATTGACAAGGTGTTGGATGATCACACTCTCCTGAAAGCCAACAGGACAGGAAGAGTGTATGCCTTAGATCTTTCTAAGAAGATAGATCTCAAAGGCCATCCTTGCCTATTTTCCAAAGCCTCTTCTCAAGAATCTAAACTGTGGCACAGGAGGCTTGGTCATGTTAATCTCAAAAACATGAATCAGCTTACCCACAATAGTTTAGTCAGAGGCTTACCAATAAAGGAGTTCCACTGTGATGAAACCTGCACTGCGTGTTTAAAAGGAAAACAGCACAAAGTCTCATTCCCTCCTATTGAAGTGCCTAAGTCCACTGCCTGCTTGCAATTACTGCATATGGATCTATTTGGTCCTGTGAGAGTAATGAGCATGGCAAAGAAGAAATACTGTCTAGTAATTTTGGATGATTACTCCAGATTTGTATGGACTTTCTTACATTCAAAGGATGAGGCTGCTCAGAAGATTATTCACTTTGTGTGTATATTGAGAAGCAGTATTCCCTTCCAGTCAAGTGTATTAGGAGTGACAATGGAACTGAATTCAGAAATCATACACTTGATGACTTCTATCTTTCAAAGGGAATCAAAAGGCAGTTCAGCATTCCAAGGACTCCAGAACAAAATGGAGTAGTGGAGAGAAAGAACAGGACCCTCATTGAAGCTGCAAGGTCCATGCTGGCTGACTCTGGTTGCCACTGACCTTTTGGGCTGAAGCTGTCAACACAGCTTGCTATGTGCAAAATAGAGTTTTAGTAAATCAGAGGTTGATGAAGACTCCATATGAAGTTCTCCATCACTGGCTCCTCTGATTTCATTCTTCAAAGCATTTGGGTGTCCCTGTTTCATTCTCAACACAAAGGATCAACTCCATAAATTTGATCCTAAGGTGGATGCAGGGTATTTTGTTGGGTATTCATCTACTTGCAAGGCATATAGAGTCTTCAACTGCAGAACAAAGATGGTTGAAGAGACTCTACATGTTAAGTTCAATGAATCTCCAAAGGACAAGATTCCACAAAGCCCTGTGGAGTTATTTGATTTGGACATACTGCAATATGTTCCTTATCAAACTCCTGCTGTTGCTCCTGTCAACAGTTCACCACCGTGGTACTGCTGATGATGATGATGATTGCAGTACTCACCTTTTCAGGTTTAGTGATCAGCTGCCTAATTCAGCTAGACCTGATGTCCTGTAGCTCCAGTAGCACCATCCACAACAAATGCTGATGAGATCTCTTCGAATTCAACTTCCTTTGAATTACCATCCACTGATTGGTTTCAAGGAAATGATTCACCATCATCTGTTACTGCTGACTGCTACAAACACTTGCACAGATCATTGTGTATCAAGATCTGAAGAATCACCCTATGTCTCAAATCATTGGTGATATCACTGCTGGTGTATCAACAAGAAGTCAATTGTCAAATTTCTGCTTCTATGCTCTCTTCATCAGTCAGCAAGAGCCAAAGAATTATCACATTGCTTTAAAGGACAATGGATGGGTTGATGCCATGCAGCTTGAGCTTCTTCAGTTCAAGAAACAGCAAGTGTGGGAACTGGTCCTCTACCTCCAGGTAAGTGTGCAATAGGCACTAAATGGGTGTTTAGGAACAAAACTGATGAAAATGGGCTTATTGTTAAGAACAAGGCCAGACTGGTTGTTCAGGGGTTTGCACAAGAAGAAGGTATTGATTATGATGAAACCTTTGCCCCTGTAGCCAGACTGGAAGCAATCGATTGTTTTTAGCTTATGCTGCTTATCAAAATCTTAAAGTTTTCAAATGGATGTCAAAAGTGCATTTTTGTATGGAAAAATTAAAGAAGAAGTTTATGTATGTCAACCTCCGGGCTTTGAGGACAATAAACATCCTAATGGGTGTATAAGCTTGATAAGGCTCTTTATGGGTTAAAACAAGCTCCTAGAGCCTGGTATGAGACATTATCAAACTTTCTTCTAGAAAATAATTTCACTAGAGGCTCCATAGATAAGACTTTATTCATTAAGAAAGCTGGGCAGCATAATCTACTTGTTCAAATTTATGTAGATGACATCATTTTTGCATCCTCTGATCCAAAGTTGTGTGGTGCCTTTACAAAGTTGATGCAACAGAAGTTTGAAATGAGTGCCATGGGAGAGTTACAATTCTTTCTGGGGTTGCAAATCAAACAAAAGGCTGATGGAATTTTCATTCATCAGTCCAAATATACAAAAGATCTTTTGCAAAAGTTTGATTTACAAAACTGTAAGCCTTGTTCTACTCCCATGTGCAGCACCACACAACTGGATACAGATCAAAAAGGTAAAGTGGTTGATGAAACATTTTACAGATGTATGATTGCGTCCTTGATGTATTTAACAGCTTCTAGACCAGATATTATGTTTGCTACATGTGTTTGTGCTAGATTTCAGGCTGCACCTAAAGAGTCTCATCTGATTGCAGTCAGAGGATCTTTAGATATCTGCAAGGCACTCCATCTCTAGGTTTATGGTATTCTACCGGACATTCTGGTAAATTAGTTGCTTTTTTCTGACAGTGACTATGCAGGGTGTAAGTTGACCAGGAAATCAACGTCTGGTGGATGTCAATTCCTAGGCAACTGCTTGATTTCTTGGCAGAGCAAGAAACAGACCTCAGTTGCTACATCAACTGCTGAAGCAGAGTACATTGCGGCTGCAAGTTGTACATCTCAGGTACTCTGGCTTCAAAACCAACTTTTGGATTATGGCATCTCAGAGACTAAGACTCCATTGTTAATGGATAGTGCTTCAGCTCTTTGCATTGTCAAAAATCCAGTCCAGCACTCTAGGACCAAACATATAGAGATCAGACATCATTTTATAAGGGATTGTTTTGAAAAAGGTCTGATTGATCCTAAGTTTGTGCCTAGTGCTGATGAGCTTGCGACATTTTTACTAAGCCTTTGGATAGTTCAACTTTCCAAACCTGGTGTTAAGGCTTGGTATGCTGCAGCTAGAATAAGTGACAACTACTGATGATCTTAGTAATAAGTACTGATGATCATTAGTACCTATGTCACATATAAGTACTGATGAGCTCTTTTACCCTCAGTAGTTTTATAACTACTGAAGGCTAAATGTCTCACAAGTACTGAAGTACTTCATCTGTTCTAAACTACTGATGTAGTACTACTACTGATGCAGTTACAACTACTGCAATCAGTAAAAACAGATAAGTACTGATGTCCTATGAAACAACTGAAATCAGCCTAAAAGACTGATGAATGTGTTGAGGACAGTATGAAACAGCTGAAAAGCTAAGAATTGACGAAAACAGCTAAAGAGAACTTTCTCTTCAGTCGTTTGTACAACTGCTGTTTCATTCTAAACAACTGAAGCAAAACACGTCTTTAGTAGTTTTATAACTACTGATGACTAATACCAGTCTTCAGTTGTTTACAACAGCTGATGACAAAACCACTGTCTTCAGTAGTTTTATAACTACTGATGACAAACACCAAGTCAGTTGTTTCAATCATCTGAAGTCAAAACCAAGGTCTTCAGTAGTTTTCTAAACTACTGATGCCTAACACCACGACTTCAGCTGTTTCAACGTCTGAAAGGATAATACCATGTCAACGGTCGTTTAAAACTACTGATGACTAACACCACATCCTTCAGTCGTTTCTTACCGTACCCTATAAATATCCCTAACCTAAGCTCTCAATGCTTCATCTTCTTCAAACCTAACGTTCCTCTCCAAAACTTCCCTCTTCTCCATGTCGTCCATGCAAATTAAACCGCGACACAACTGTGTTGCCTACCTCACTAAATCGCCATCTGGACTAAGTTCGATACTGCTATCGATCTTATGGTTCAGTCCTAATACAACACGGCATTTCTTCTGAATCCCATACTACATGCCGAATCCTTGCACCAATTTTGGATGAACGTTACTGTTACCACGGGGAGAACAACACACCATCCCTCCAGTCGGTCGTAAACAACAAAGAAGTAGTCATCACTCCTGCAATAATCCGCAAAATTCTTCATCTGAATGATGCTAGTTCTCCTGTGGATATCCGAAGGGCACCACAGATCTATTTTTGCCCAACATGGCTATCAAGGCGATCTCAGTGCCTCCACTATCATGAAGAAACATTTTAATGACGCTGAGCGCCTGATTTTTCACATGGTGAATCTATGTTTGGCCCCTAAGACGTCGTCTTGGGATCAAATGTCGACGAAATGGCAGCAGGTAATGTATTCTATCCTTGAGCAAAACCATTAAACTTTTCAGAAATAATATTTTCAGAGCTCAAAGATATGGCTCAAAAACTAACTGCCAACCGTTGGATACTTTATCCACGGTTCATAATGGCCATATTACAGACCAGCTTAATGCTGAGGGACTTGTTGGCTTGGGAGTCCCTGCTACGGCTGTTCTGCCGGAAGTATACTCCTGGCACAACTCTGACCAGACACTTAAAATGGCTGCCAAGCTGCGAAAACCCACGCAGCTGGAACCCACAGCCACCACCTCCAAATCAAAAGTCCCCACCAAACCCACCAAAAAGAAACCCAAAACGGCTACTCAGGGAATTGAGTCCCCTGAGGATGCCCCTGCAACACAAACGCAGGATATATCCACTGGTCCAAACCCCCTAGTGGATACATGACTTCTCCAGCCATAGCCGCTCAGGCTTCCTCTCAACAGGAGCCTGCAACAACCACAAAAGGGGTACCACATTTCTGGGATCTTCCTCACTTGAGGGGATTGCCATTGAAGAGCACCAACCTCCCCAGGTGCACACTGCTTCTACCCTTCACCCCAACCAACCGCCCCTCACAGCCCAACTTTAATAGTTGCACAAGTGCTGACTCAACTGCATCCTCACCCCCTCCCCAGAAACCACTCCCTACTGGGACTAACTCTACAATTGAGGGGGAGGAACACAGTGCACTTGAGAACCCACAACACAGGGGTTTACCACTTCTATCTCCTGTGTAGACAAGGAGCTTAGAACATCTAGTGAGGCTGCCACCTCCTATGACTCAGCACATGATCAGACTGGGGTAACATTGCAAGACCTCACTAGAGGCAACAGCCGATGATGGACACTGTCCTGAGGCTGGAAGTCCCCAGTACCAACCACAAGGGGCACATGCATCAACTGGTCTACATCCAGTGCATGTAAATCCTGCTCTAAGAGGAGGTCAGATGATTCAGCTTCGGCTGATGATGACCTGGGCTTTTTCTATGATGTTCTCCCAGAACACAATCCTTGAAGAGAAAGTCAGTAGGCTGCAAAACCTACTTGACCAACTCTCACAAGGAGAAAGACCATCTGCCTCTACCACCCACAGATGGCACCTTCACTTGAAGGTTCCCCAAACACTAAGCCACTCCAAACTCAACACTGCCTCTACTTCAGGCCCTACTTCTCAGGAACTGAACCCTCCTGAGCAAATAGGTGCTGTACTTCAAAATTCCCTCTCTCTCATCACACCCATAATCACTGATATTGTGACTAAAGCCATTGATGAGAGGCTTTCCTCAACTTTACAGCCCTTAGTTGATGCTGCTGTACAAAAGACTCTTTCTGCGGTACAAACCCCTTCCTCCAATGCAACCAAAAAGGGGGAGAGTACTGCAGTGAAAGAAAAGAAGAGGAAAAGAACAGAGGAGAAGAAGGAAGAGAAGCAAGCCCAAGGGAGGAGAAAGAAAAGCAACCTCTGCTTACTTACAAGCGAAAGAGAAGTGCTGATGATCACACTGCTGAAGACAAATCCTTGGAAGAGCTGGTCAAGAAGCTGACACTACACACAGCCGATCCATGGATAAAATAATTGAACAACTCTTCAGGCAGGGTTTTGACACAGCCACACTGGATAGTGAGATCAGAAGGTTGGAAGTGCAAGAGATACAAACCCGATGGGCAGGGTATGATGCTCTTGAGAAAGAGAGATTGGAAATAATGATCCGCTTCATTGCAAAATACTTAGGAAGATCGTTAGTGGAGATTCGCGCATGGACCAGGACAGCATTCTGGCTATAGCCACCAGAATCTGTCTGTCTGAGCAATTCAACAAAGGGATTATTGTGGAAGCCCTTGATGAGGCTGGGGCTGGTAAAAGTTTAGAGATGGCTAAACTCACAAAGGCGAAACTAACTACAAAGATGTTGGATCAACCTTCCCTTCCACCCACTCAAACAGATCCTATCCCTCAAATCTCCCACCAATCTCAAAGCCAAAATCCAAACATCCTCATTCTTCAAAACCAATTCCTTCACCAACCCAACCATCATCCAGTGATGTACCCAGAAGGAGGAGAAGGGTGCTGAGGATGGAAGAAGAAGAGAAGAAGAGGAGGAGATGAAGATGATAGTCTGCCACTCTCTGTTGTTCTGAAGCTACCAAAACCCCGAAGTCAACCCATGATCACACCTGACTCTCAAAGGGAAATGGTCAGAGTCAAGATAGAAGAAGAAGAACAGCAGAAACAGCATGATGAGCAACTGTTGAAGATGGTTGACAAGGAATTTCCTCAGTCATCATCCATTCAAGCCATGAAAGGGCATGCTCAAAGGCTGTACACTCTCAGGCATACCTTTCAGTATCAAAAGGAGAGAGTGAGAGTATGGCCAGACCCCAGGGTGAGTTCTAGAATCCATAAAAGAACTATTCCACACAGATACAATGGCCAGGTACGAAAAACAATAGATTCTACCATCATGTTGGCCGTTGTAGTCTCACCTTGGGAAATCATTGATGAATTCAAGAAAGCTCACCAAGCAAAGAAGACCCCTCAAGCTTTACTAGAAAACAAGATGATAAAGAAGGGGTTGCTATATAAAAAGCTTGAAGACATCCAGAAGAATGAGCTCCAGTTACTCCTTGAAGGCAACCATCCTGATGAATTGTATATAGGGAGGTAACTACGGTGGAGCTGAAAAATGGCAGGACCATGAAGTACTTATCAGAGTACTATGGTCCAGAGTTCTTCTTCGAAGGAGGAGTAGAAGAACTCTCTCAGAGGAACAAGTTGTTCTCCTTGAGGCCTATGTTCGAGAGTCATACAGACTCATTATGGGGAAGTAAATCTCATGAATGGGATAACAACTCTGTGTCCTGTTCCCCAAAACAGAGTTCCCATTCATACTCTGCCAAACAAATATCTGAGATTTCTTCCCAGGCCGGAGCTTACATGGGTCATCTTCTCTACTGATCAAGAAGGAAAAAGACCAACACTTTGCCAACAATAAGTGGGACATCAAATAATTTAGAGGTTTTGGCTGCATTGGTTCAGGGGGAGTTTGTTGGACCAAAAGAACCAATGAGCCAAGATCAGAAAACCTCTAAGTCCCACACGGTATCACAACAACTGCTGAAAGCCTCATCAGCAGTTTGACAAGTGCTGAAGACTTCAACAGCTGAAGATCAAGTGCTGAAGACTTCAACAGTTGAAGAACTAAAGTGCTGAAGTACAACAGCTGAAGAACACAAGTACTAAAGCTGAAAGACCTAAGTACTGAAATACAATAGCTGAAGAGTTTACAAGTGCTGAAGATCAACAACTGATGTACAAAGTCTGAAGACAAAGACTGAAGACATCAGCTGATGATATCTACTGAAGTCATCAGCTGATGAAACATCTGAAGGTCAAAGTCTGAAGATCAAGTACTGAAGCGTCAGTAGTTTGTCACAACTGCTGAAGAGTACTTCTTCAGTAGTTGTGATATCAGTAGTTTTTATTTGTAGTTTCAATAGTTTATGTTTCAGTATTTTTGTAAAACGACTGAAGAGCTTGTTCTTCAGTCGTTGTTTTTCAGTAGTTTTATATTTTGTACTTAACACTCTGATATGTTCTCAGTATTGTGAACATTTCAGTAGTTTGTTAAGAGTTAGTTATTTTTGTATTAGATCTGCCAGTTGTCACTTTCCGTGATAACAGCAGTGATTGTTGCACTCTATATAAGGAGTGACAACCTATTGTAATTTGGTGGATGAATGAATGGAATGAATGATGATTTGATTAGATATTCTACATCTATAAACATTCCTTGAATCAAAATATATCTTCTCTCTCGATAACCGTATGCGCTCTTAATGCATACAAGTATCGATTGCTTGCTACAATTTGTCTAATTCTTGTTCATATTCCGCTGCTTTGAATTCTAATACATCGAACTTGTGATCACTGATCCTGTCACCAAATCATTCTTAATTAGTTTATTGATCTTTTTAAAGTTTACATGGCAAATCCTTTTATGCCATAGGAAAAACTCATCACTATTGCTTTTGACAGAAAGCATGAACTTCTCTAGAGGGAGATGTTTCTTGAAGATCCATCTTGCACATGTTCTCTTTCCTGGGGGCTTTAAGCAGAATTGCTCATGAGTAATGACCACCCCGGGCTTGAGAACAATGCACTCATGCTCAGTAAAGAGCATGTTATGACTCTGATCACAAAATTGGGATACATTCACAAGATTGTACCCAAGCTCTTGACAAAGTTTACCTTTTCAATGCTAAGCTTACCATTTGTGACTTTGCCCTTTCCAGAAATGTAACCACCTTCATCTCCTCCAAAAGCAACTGGCCCTCCATCAATCCTTTCAAAGTTCTGAGTAGTGACCTATTGAAGATCTAGTGTAGGTTGGACTCACCTTTAGTTTAGTTTGTTTACTTTTCAGTGTAATAGGTCTTTTGTTAGTTTTCCTTTATAAGTACTTAGACTTTTGTATTTTGGTAGTCTAGCGAATCTGTGAGCGAAACTATAAGTTCACTCACAGTTTGCTGTTTTGATTCGCCTGTCGAAACTGCTGTTTCGTCTGGCGAAACTATAGTTCGGCTGTACAGTTTCGCTGATAGGGAAACTGTCTGCGAAACTATAGACTACTATATATTGTTTTGTTTCTTCTTATTTGGGTAAGCTTTCAAAACCCTAATCAATTATCATTGTTGCAAGTTACTATTTCAAAGCATTTATACACAGAATTATCCTTATGCTTATGTTATTGATTGTCATTGATCATTAGTTATTATGAATGAGTTCTTATGTGTTTAATCTCCTTTGTGATTTTTGTTTAGTATAGTTATGGGATATTGAACGTTTCTTATCATCATTTGCACCGTAATTCGATCACATGGACCAACAATATGGTATCAAAGCCTTAGTGCTCATGATTTGTTGAGTTTCTTTGTGGTTTTTTGTTCAATATCTTGTCTCAATCATTTTGGATCACTTATGGATGTTTATGATATGGAAACTGATTGAGTTTACCTTGTTTTCTGTTGTCGAAGCTCTTTAATCATCAGATCTCAAATTCATTGAGTTTTTGATGATTTCAGATTGATTTTGTCTTAAAAAAGGGTTTTGCGATCGATCAGCAAAACTGTAGTTCTTTCAGCGAAACTGTCAATCATCTTCCAACGAAACTACGGATTATATTGTTTTGGAAATTGTTCCTTTGTTGTTCTGCGAAACTAGCCTTTTGAATGAAAGTTCACCAGTTATTGTGAGGACTTTCAAGCGAAATTGATGCCGAAAGTGTGTCTGAACGAAAGTTCAAGCTTGTTTTGCGCGAACTTATCAGCGAAACTAAGCTGCTGTGACAATCGGCTAGCAAAACTAGTGTCAAAATTATTAGCGAAACTATCAGCGAAAGTAGTTTTCTACGAAATTGTCAGCGAAGGTATCTTATTTCTTGCGAAACAACTGTAATCTCAGCAAAACTATCATGTCTAAGTTAACATCACTCACACTTGCAGATCTTGAAAGTGTTGCTCCTAATAGACCTCCGAGACTTATTAACGGAGACAATTTTGAATATTGGAAGAGATGTCTCAAGGCCTTTTTCTTCTACACTGATCACAACCAATGGGAATCGATTATTTCTGGTCCTCACATACCAACAATTACTGTTGGTGATGTTGTCTCTCAAAATAAGGACCAATCCTCTTTCACCGAAAAGGATCTAAAGTTAATTGACCGTGATCAAAAGGCTTTTGGTGCTTTAACTCTTTGTCTGTCTCCGGACATTTACAATCGTTTTGCAGAGCATAAAAATGCTAAATCTCTTTATGATGCATTATGTGAGTTTTATGATGGGGATGCTGACGTCGTAAAGGTTAAGAGCATTCAGGCTGAGAAGGAATTCAACTCTTTCATTGGCTACAAGAATGAGAGTTTGACATATCTCACAAATCCCCCTTTCCTGACTGTATCAAGCACCTTGAAGAAATATGATGAAAATCTTTCCAATAGTGAACAAGTTAACATGCTTCTAGATTCTCTCCCACCTCATTAGAGTCTTCAAGTAAGGATGCTTAAACAAGAAAGAGGAGTCACAGACTACAAGCTGATGGATATTATCAATAAGTTGAAATTATTTGAATTGGACATGAAGAAACGGGAGTTTAACCAGACTATGATGCCCACGCCTGGTTTTTCACAAAATGCTGCTTTATTGCCATCCGCTGCAAGCTCTCAAATACAGAATCTAATTCAAGGAGGAATTAATACAAGTACTTTCTCTAGTGGAAACAGTTGTGTTGGAAAAGATCTGGGAAATCTTAACGCCAATATTGAAAGTTCAATTCCATCTGAAACTATGGCTCTATTTGGAATGTTTGTTCAAAGCTATGAAGCACTGGTAGCTGGAGAATTGAAAGGGAAGGGTATGACTATGGAAGACATGTATCAGGTGGATCCTGATGATCTTGAAGAAACTGATATTCAATGATAGATGGCTATGTTGACTCTTAGAGCATGAAGATTTATGGAAAGGACTGGACGGAAGAACTTCGGTGGTCAATCATCTAATTCAAAACTGGGATTTGATAAGTCAAAATTGAGATGCTTCAATTGTAAACAATTAGGACATTTTAAACGTGACTGTCCATCTCCAATTGTCACCGATTCAAGCAATTCAGGAATTCTGAGGTTAACAGCTGAGAAGGAGAAAGAAGATGTGAATCACAAGAAGGAGACTGCACTTCTTTCTAATTTTGATTGGAGTGCTAAAGTTGAGGAGACAAGAACTGAGATAAATCATGCTTTGGTTGCTGAGCTTATGGAAGGAAATAAAAAGGAAGATGGTAAAGATGGATTTGACTTGTTCAAGGAATCCAAAAGGAAAGTTGTGACATCCAAGAATGAGAAGGTAGAGAAAGATAGTGGAATAGGGGGAGGTAACTCTGCAGGTATAAGAGAGGAAGGAAGTTCATGCAAGGGGCAAAGGAAGGAATGTGATGATGATACTACCACTGTTGAGGAAGTAAAGTCAAGTACTCCAGTATGCAAATGTGAAAAAGCCTTAGCTGCTGAAAAGATTGTGATGGGACTTCCCTATGAGGTAATTCAGGATATGTGCTCATCTGCTTGCAAAATTAGATTATTTGGAATTTACAAAGCTAATCGACTATTAATTGATAACGAAAAGGATTTAAAGCGAATAAATGATGAACTTAAAATCAATGAATCAAAATACTTTGTTAAATTAAATGAAGCTTTAAAAGAAAATGATCATTTAAAACGAATTGTTTTAGAAAGAAATGTTGAGATTAACACTTTGGCTGAAGGAGTAGCCCTTGCTGAATTCAAAACGAGCAAACTTCAGTCAAAATTGGACAAATGGACCATATCAGGAATGAAACATGATGATCTGTGTAAATCTCAACGGGGAGCTAGGAATAAAACAGGATTGGGTTATGAAAATGTAAAAGTTTATCCTCCACCTAGTACTTATTGTTATTCTCCTATGCTTGTTCCTCATCCTTCTAATGATTTAATCAAAACAGATACTGACAGTATGTCTACAGGTTTAGAGGGTGTTAACTCTAAGCACATTCGTGAAGACTATGACTATGGACCAACTAGTGGGCTTGGATGCACTACTATTAGTACACCTGAGTGTCAATCGTCTGTGTTAGATCATACATCTAGTTTAAATTTTGTTTTCATTTCTAGTTCTCCTATAACTGACTCTGATGTCTCATGTTCTCATGACAATTCTATTTCATCTTTTAAATCAGTACATTGTGGTGATGTTTTCTCTCCTGATGATGTTTGTGCTGTAACTGATCTATCTGCTAAGTCAACTGAGCAAATTAAAATCATTTGTTTTGAAAAATTCTTTTCTCATCCCATTCCATCCTTCATTCCATCAAATATGTCTTTATCTGATGAAAGAATTTCGTCTTCATCTGAAACTAGTACCAGCGGAACTAGTTCTGCTGGTACGTCAAACGGAGATTCATATTTTTATAAATAATGATTCTGTGTTTAAATAAACTAAGACCTACGGTGCTTAATAGACATCTTAACAGGAATTATTTTGGAAATAAATTAACAAAATTGGTTAATAATTTCTTTTGCAAAATATCTGCTTCATCCAAAGATAAAGTGATTCAATCATGGGTTCCTATTGCACCAGGATAAATCTATTCTTTATTTCATTTCAGAAGTCATCCACCAAAATTGTGAACAGCATGTGGCATGTAGATAGTCGTTGCTCCAAACATATGACAGGGCTGAAAGACTTACCGACCAATTATAGGATTATTGATGGAGGATATATCGCCTTTGCTGGCGACAAAAAGGGTGGAAGGATGATTGGGCAAGGAGAAGTTCTAATGGTTCTTTAACCTTGGAAAAAGTCAACCATGTTCCTGAGCTGCCATTTAATCTTTTGAGTGTTTCTCAAATCTGTGATAAAACATCCCAGTCTTGTTTAAATCTGATGAATGTCTATTTTTAAAATCAGAGATTAATGTTCCAGAAGAATTGATTATTATGCGTGCTCCTATAAAACATGACACATATCTTCCTGATATGAACTTCAATGAGTCAAAGTCTACTGGAACTTGTCTTCTTTCTAAAGCTTCAACCTTTGAATCTCTCTTATGGCATCGTCAATTAGGTCACGTTAATTTTAAAATTATAAACAAATTAGTGAAAAACAATCTCGTGAGAGGACTTCCTTGAAAAGATTTTTCTGTTAACAAAAAATGTATGGCTTGTGCCAAGGGCAACAACACAAAAAACCACATGAGCCCAAACTTGAAAACAGCATAACTTGTCCTCTCAAGTTGTTACATACTGATTTGTTTGGCCCAATTAGCGTTAAATCTATTGCTAAAAAATATTTTGCCTTGTTACAGATGATTTCTCCAGATATTCTTGGGTGAGATTTCTAGCTCACAAAGGAGAGGTTGCTGAATAATTACAAAAATTAATTCTATCTATCAAGACAATCAGCAAGAGAAAGGTTTGGGTCTGAGAAGCGACAATGTCACAGAATTCAAAAATCAGATTCTCGACTCATTCTGTGCTCAAAAGGGGATTGTAAGACAGTTTAGTGCCGCCAGGATACCCCAACAGAATGGTGTAGCTGAACGAAAGAATCCACTCTCATTGAAGCTACACGTACAATGCTGATTAGATCTTCCTTACCCATTATCTTCTGGCCTGAAGCTGTAAATTATGCTTCATATGTTTTAAATCCGGTGTTGATTTTCAAGGATAAGATGAAGACTCCTTATGAACTCTTTCATAAAAGGAACCTTTAATTGATTTCTTTAGAGCATTTGGATGTTCATGCACTCTTCTAAACACTCAATCACAAAAGACTAAGCTTGGTGCTGTATGATGAATGTTACTTTATCAGATACATCTTCTCAAAAGGCCTATCATGTTTATAACAAGAGAACCCGTATCGTTCAAGAGTCGTTCTATGTTGATTGGCAAGAGTCTAACTCTTCTGATGTTCGATCTAAACTAGCATGGTTCTTTGACTCTGATAATGTGTTTAATTCATTCATCTTCCAGCTTTTGACGATGATACGTCCACTCCATATGTTCAAAGCAACATTATCTCTTCCTCTACATCCCCTAACAATTCCACTCCATCTACATCTGATGTTATTTCAGCTGATGTTGGTTCATCCTCCCCATTGCCGGATTCTTCTTCACCAACATCTCCTCCTCATCATCTTTATCTATTCCCTCACAACCTATTCCCTCTATCTCTCCCTCATCTAATCCTACACAATCTATGAGTGCAGCTTCTCCTCATACTTTCTCTTCAGACACCGACTATAAAACTTTGAAAGATCATCCTCTTGATAATGTTATTGGATATATCACTGATGGTGTTCAGACGCGGAGTCAATCAAGTTTGCTTAATATTTGTCTCTTTTCCTGCTTCATTTCTCAAACCGTTCCGAAAAATGTGCACGCCGCTCTACTGGATCCATGCTGGGTGGAGTCAATGCAATTGGAGCTTCAACAATTCAGAATGCTTAAAGTATGGACTTTGGTTGACTTGCCTCCCAACAAATGCCTAATTGGTACTAAATGGGTGTTTAAAAACAAACCATATGATCGTGGTGTGGTGGTGCGTAACAAGTCTAGACTGGTTGTGCAAGTTTTTGCTCAAGAAGAAGGGACTGACTATACTGAAGTCTTCGCTCCTGTCACCCGGTCTTGAAGCAATCAGGATTTTTCTTGCTCATGCTGCCCATAAACAGTTCAAGGTCTATCAGATGGATGTTAAATGTGTCAACCACCAGGTTTTGAGGATTGTTGGACCAAAAGAACCAATGAGCCTGATCAGAAAAACCTCTAAGTCCTACAGACATCACAACAACTACTGAAGACTTGATCAGCTGTTGTAACAAAGTATGAAGATCAACAGCTGAAGACTAAAGTACTGAAGACTTCAACAGCTGAAGACTAAAGTACTGGAGACTTCAACAGCTGAAGACCAAAGTCTAAAGATCAACAGCTGAAGACTAAAGTACTGAAGACTTCAACAGCTGAAGACCAAAGTCTGAAGATCAACAGCTGAAGAACAAACTACTGAAGATCAACAGCTGAAGTACAAAGACTGAAGACATCAGCTGATGACAACAGCTGAAGTTCAAGTACAAGTACTGAAGCCTTCAGAGTTTGTTACAACAGTTGAAGAAGCATTCTTTAGTTGTTGTGATGGTTTCCTTTCAGTAGTTTCTTTTGTTTCAGTATTTGTAAAACAACTGAAGAGCATGTTCTTCAGTCGTTATAGTTTCAGTAGTTTCTTTTCAGTAGTTGTAGTGACAGTGAACACTTAGTATTTTTGTAAGAAGATGTCAGTTGTTTTGACATCTTCAGTAGTTGTGTTAACTATCAGTAGTTTGAATAAATTCTGTTAGATGTCACTATCAAGTGACATCAGCAGACGTCACATCTCTTATATAAGAGGTGTTGACCTAATTGTATGTGTGACATTCTGTTACCACGAAAGGGAATATTGAATGAAATATCCTTTGCAAAATTCTCTCTGTCTATAACCGTTTGTTCTTACCTTGAATATCTTTTGTGTTCTTGTGAATTGGCTAATTCATTGTTTGATTTCCGCTTCTATACTCTCTAATCAATCAAACGTAGATCACTGATCCTAACAAATGGTATCAGAGCTAGTTAATCATTGATCGATCTAACAATTGATCATTGAAACTGCTATTTGATATCTATGTTTGATTGAATTACCACATTTGCAAGAACTGGTTATAGATTATTGAATTTCTGCCGCTTTTGTTTATTCATTTTGAGATCTCTCTTGGTTCAATTTGGTTTGTTGTGTTTTGTTCTAAATCTACTATAGCTTAATTGAATTTGGTTGAATCTGAGATGACTACTCCTTCTAATGACCCTCACAATACCGGTTCCTCAACCAAGCCTCCGATGTTGGTTAGGATTGAGTATAACATATGGCAACGAAGGATGCTTCATCACCTGTCTGTTAACAGTTCAGGTTGTTGGACATCTGTGGTACATGGACCACATAAGCCTATGGTGAACAATCCAGAAACCAATCAAATGGTTCCGAAGAAGAAGGAACAATACTCAGATGAAGATCGGAAACTGTTTGAGATTGATGCTAAAGCGCATGGTATTTTGGCCATGGCTTTGCCCAATGAAATCTATTCAGGGCTTATGCATCATGAAACTGCTCATGACCTCTGGAATGCACTGAAGGAACAATTCGGTGGCACAGATGAGGTCTTAGCAAACAACAGAGAAATCCTCGCCCAACAATATGAGACATTCTCTCATAGAAAGGGTGAGACACTGACTTAACAGTTTGAGCGTTTTTCTTGTTTGATCTCTGAGCTGAAAATGGTGAAACAGGAATACACCAACAGCCAGATGAATAACAGATTCCTCAGATCACTGCTGAGAGATGGGACACATACACTATTGTCCTACGCTCCAGTGCAAATCTGGATAGCCTATCTCTCACCCAACTTCATGGGCAACTGCTTACATTCGAAAGAGAGATAGAGCAGAAAAGGAAACTGTCATCATCAGGAAAGCTCACTGATGACTTTGTACCAGGGAACACTGCCTTGGTTGGTCATGAGTCAGAATATGCTGCATCTGAAAGCAATTATGATGAGCATATTGATTTCTCTTCAAACAGTTCTGATCATGCATTTGTTGGTATTGATAGTCATTCTGGCAGTAATAGTGACAATCTATGCTTCATCATGGATGATCTGAAGGGAATTACTGATGATGATTTAGAAGAGATGGATATTCTAAGCCAAATGGCCTTAGTTAATATCAGATCTCAGAAGTTCTACAAGAGAACTGGCAGGAAATTTCCTGGACTCTCTGGCAAAACCAAAGTTGGTTTTGACAAGAGTAAGTTGAGGTGTCACAAATGCCAAAGGCTTGGACACTTTGCAAGAGAGTGTAGATCAACTGGATCTAACTCTTCTGCACCCTTTGTGACTTTTCCTAGCACTAGTCCACAAAACAGAGGGCAACATCTTGTTGGGACTGGTCATCATTCATACCCTGTATCTCCTGCATACTTTGTCCCCCAAGGTCCAATGTCATATCCTTTTCCCTGCTATTACTTGCCTCAGCCAAATCCGGTTCAAGCTCCCATTGCACAACAACCACAAGCATTACCTGAACCTCAACCTTCCCAATCTCATCAACAAACTCAACCTCAACAACACAGCTTTTTCACCCCAGGAGTTGTTGACTGGAGCAGTTTACCAGATGATTTGTCTGGTCATGAACAACTGTTCTCTGGTGCTGGTCAACATGGTGGTGACAGTCCTTTTGGAAATCTAGCTCTTATGGCTTTGGAGTCTGTTGATACTTCATCTCTAATGCCTCTACACCATAGGTATCACAGGTATCCTCTGAGGCAAAAGCCAAACTATGTTCTGAAACATGCATAGCCGCATTTGCATCTATTAGAGAAGCAAATGTAGCTTTAATTAACAAGAACATTGAGCTAGAACAAACAATTTCCAAAAGAAAAGCTAAATTTGAGTCTGTGCTTAATGATAAGAATGATGAGATTTACAAACTTAAATGCCAAATCACTGATGATAAGGCTAGGGAAGAGATACTTCTAGAGAAGTACAGAGACCTCAAAGAAACACTTGCAACTACCCAGGTTGTAAGGGTTTTGAAATTCTTCTTAGTAAGCAATCTGCTTTCAATGTGAAGTTTGGCATTGGTTATAATCACACTGCTCCTCCTACAGATTTTACTCCCAGAGCAGAGGTAGAATCTGATGGTGAAAGCAATAACCAATCCTTTTCATCATGTGATCTATTATTTGATACAGCACCATCAGAAGTAGAAGTCAGCATTAATTCCTCTCAGAACCTATCAACTGATGTTGATGGTTCAAATGCTGACACTCACATGATCAAAAAGTTGATCACTCCAGGTGGTATTTCACAAAGTAATGAAAGTACTAAAAAGAATGTCATAACACCTAGAGAACAAGCCCAAACTACTGCATGTACTAAAGGGAAGAAAACTGCTAGTACTGATAGCAAACTGCTGAAGAACAAGTCTTCAGTAGTTTCATCTTCTTCAGCAGATGATCAACTTAAGATGAAGAAAAAACCATGTGAAATATGTGGCTTATTCAATCATCTTACTGATGATTCTGGTATAAAAAGGGCTCCAAACTCAAACATAATGAAAACATTAAAGAGAAATTAGATAAATGAAAACTGAGTTTGAAACCAAATTTGTACCAGAACATCAAAACCTGTGACCCCAAAATCCAAAAAGAAATCCAAAAAGAAAGGGGTTAAACAGGCAACAGTTGAGGTTGCTCAAAGAGAGATGGTACAACACAGGAACCCATCAAACTCAAGCACTAATGTGTCTGATGAGCTGAAGGCTTTTTCACAAAATTAGACACAACTTGTTATGATGGTTCAACATCTATTGGGGAGAGTCAACCAATTAGATGCTCCTGTGTTGAAACCACAGAGAAGAAAATCCATGCCAAAGGATTCTTCTTCTTCACCATCTCCATCCCCTCAGGCTGTTATTCATAGCAAGTCTGTTAGTTTACCATCTGTTGATATGACCAGACCCAAAACCAAAAAGGTTTGGGTCTCAAAAACTAACTAATTGTTTATGATTGCAGGTTCTTTAACATGCCAAAGTAGCATCTGGTATGTAGACAGTGGGGGATCCATGCATATGACAGGGAACAGCTCTCTTCTTCATGACTACTCTCAAGGAAAGAAGGGGTTTGTTTCTTTTGGCAATGATGCTAAGGGTTACATCATTGGAAAAGGCTTTGTCTCCAATGGGAAAATAAAGTTTGATGATGTTAATCATGTGAAAAATCTCAAGTACAATCTCTTGAGTGTCAGTCAAATGTGTGATAAAGGCCATGTTGCTCTTTTCACCAGTTAGAACTGCAGGATTCTGTCATCCAAAGTTATGAATTTGATTGATAAGGTGTTGGATGATTACACTCTCCTGAGGGCCAACAGGACAGGAAGAGTGTATGCCTTAGATCTTTCCAAGAAAATAGATCTTAGAGGCCATCCTTGCCTATTTTCCAAAGCCTCTCCTCAGGAATCTAAACTGTGGCACAGAAGGCTAGGTCATGTTAATTTCAAAAACATGAATCAGCTGATCCACAATAGTTTAGTGAGAGGTTTACCAATAAAGGAGTTCCACTGTGATAAAACCTGCACTGCTTGTTTAAAAGGAAAACAGCACAAAGTCTCATTCCCTCCTATTGAAGAGCCTAAGTCCACTGCCGGCTTGCAATTACTGCATATGGATCTATTTGGTCCTGTGAGAGTGATGAGCATGGCAAAGAAGAAAATACTGTCTGGTAATTGTGGATGATTACTCCAGATATGGACTTTCTTTCTGCATTCAAAGGATGAGGTTGCTCAGAAGATTATCAACTTTGTGTTGTATGTTGAGAAGCAGTATTCCCTTTCAGTCAAGTGTATAAGGAGTAACAATGGAACTAAATTCAGAAACCATACACTTGATGAATTTTATCTTTCAAAGGGAATCAAAGGCAGTTTAGCATCCCAGGACTCCAGAACAAAATGGAGTAGTGGAGAGAAAGAACAGGACCCTAATTGAAGCTGCAAGGTCTATGTTGGCTGACTCTGGTTTGCCACTGACCTTTTGGGCTGAAGCTGTTAACACAGCTTGCTATGTGCAGAATAGAGCCTTAGTAAATCAGAGGTCGATGAAGACTCCTATGAAGTTCTACATCACTTGGCTTCTCTAATTTCATTTTTCAAAGCATTTGGGTGTCCTTATTTTATTCTCAACACAAAGGATCAACTCCAAAAATTTGATCCTAAGGTGGATGCAGGGTATTTTTTTGTTGTTATTCATCTACTTGCAAAGCATACAGAGTCTTCAACTGTAGAACAAAGATAGTTGAAGAGACTTTGCATGTGAAGTTTAATGAATCTCCAAAGGACAAGATTCCACAAAACCCTGTGGAGTTGTTTGATTTGGACATACTGCAATATGTTCCTTATCAACCTCCAGTTGTTGCAGATCATGTGGATAAATCATCTTCTGCAGCATGTCTTCCACCTGGTGGTATTGATGATGATGATAATATCAATACTCACCTATTCAAGTTTAGTGACCAACTGCCTGAGTTTGCTAAACTTGATGTTCCTGTAGCTTCAGCAGTTCCATCCGCAACAAATGCTGATGAGATTTCTGATTCCTCTACATCTTTTGAGTTACCATCAAATTCTTGGTTTCAAGAGTCTGCATCAACATCTGCTGCTGCTGAAGGTTCTACAAACACTTGCACAGATATCATTGTTTATCAAGAGCTGAAGAATCACCCAATGTCTCAAATCATGGTGATATCAATGCTGGAGTTTCAACAAGAAGTCAATTGTCTTACTTCTGCTTCTATGCTCTCTTCATCAATCAGCTAGAGCCAAAGAACTATCATGTTGCTTTGAGAGACAATGGATGGGTTGAAGCCATGCAGCTTGAGCTACTTCAGTTCAAGAAACAGGAAGTGTGGGAACTGGTTCCTCTACCCCTAGGTAAGTGTGCAATAGGCACTAATGGGTGTTTAGGAATAAAACTGATGAAAATGGGCTTATTGTTAAAAACAAGGCTAGACTGGTTGTACAGGGGTTTTCACAAGAAGGAGGTATTTATTATGATGAAACCTTTGCCCATGTAGCCAGACTAGAGGCAATTAGATTGTTCTTAGCCTACGCTGCATTCCACCATCTTAAAGTTTTTCAAATGGATGTCAAAAGTGCATTTTTATATGGTAAAATAAAAGAAGAAGTTTATGTGTGTCAACGATCAGGTTTTGAGGATAATAAACATCATGAATGGGTGTATAAACTTGATAAGGCTCTTTATGGGTTGAAACAAGCTCCTAGAGCCTGGTATGAGACACTTTCCACTTTTCTTCTTAAGAATAATTTCACTAGAGGCTCCATAGATAAAACTTTGTTTATTAAGAAGGTGGATCAGCATAAGCTACTTATTCAAATTTATGTTGATGATATTATTTTTGCATCCTCTGATCCCCAGTTGTGTGATGATTTTACCAAATTAATGAAAACGAGGTTTGAAATGAGTGCAATGGGAGAATTACAGTTCTTTCTAGGCTTGCAAATCAACAAAAGGCTGATGGAACCTTTATTCATCAGTCAAAATATACAAAAGATCTTTTGAATAAGTTTGATTTACAAAATTGTAAGCCCTGTTCTACTCCCATGTGCAACACCACACAACTGGATGCAGATCAGAAAGGTAAAGCTGTTGATGAAACACTTTACAGATGTATGATTGGGTCCTTGATGTATTTAACAGCTTCTAGACCAGATATCATGTTTGCTACTTGTGTCTATGCTAGATTTCAGGCTGCTCCTAAAGAGTCTCATTTGATTGCAGTCAAGAGGATCTTAGATATTTGCAAGGTACACAATCTCTAGGTTTATGGTATTCCACTGGACACTCTTGCAAATTAGTTGCTTTTTCAGATAGTGACTATGCAGGGTGCAAGTTAACTAGAAAGTCAACTTCTGGTGGATGTCAATTCCTAGGCAACTGTTTGATTTCTTGGCAGAGTAAGAAACAAACATTTGTTGCTATATCCACTGCTGAAGCAGAGTACATTGCAGCTGCAAGTTGTACTTCTCAGGTACTCTGGCTTCAGAACCAACTTTTGGATTATGGCATTACAGAGACTAAGACTCCATTATTAATGGATAGTGCTTCAGCTCTGTGCATTGTCAAAAATCCAGTCCAGCACTCTAGGACCAAACATATAGAGATCAAACATCATTTTATTAGGAATTGTTTTGAAAAAGGTCTGATTGATCCTAAGTTGTGCCTAATGCTGATGAGCTTGCAGACATTTTTACTAAGCCTTTTGATAGTTCAACTTTCCAAAACCTAGTGTTACGGCTTGGTATGTTGCAGCTAGAATAAGTGACAACTACTGATGATCTCAGTAAATAAGTACTGATGATCATTAGTGACCATATCACATATAGTACTGATTCTGTTAAAACAACTGATAAAGTTACAACTACAGATGTAGTTATAACTACTGATGTCAGTAAAAACAGATAAGTACTGATGTCCTATGAAACAACTGAAAACAGCAAAAAGGCTGATGAGTAAGTGTTGAGGACAGTATGAAACAGCTGAAAGGCTATGAATTGAAGAAAACTACTGATGAGAACTTTCTCTTCAGTTGTTTCTACAACTGCTGTTTCATCCTAAACAACTGATGACAAAATCATGTCTTCAGTAGTTTCACACTACTGATGACTAACACCAAGTCATCAGCTGTTTACAACAACTGATAACAAAACCATGTCTTCAGTAGTTTCACAACTACTGATGACTAATACCAAGTTATCAGTTGTTTACAACACCTGAAGACCAAACCAAGGTTTTCAGTAGTTTCACAACTACTGATGACTAAAACCAAGTCTTCAGTTGTTTTCAAACATCTGAAGTCAAAACCATGGTTTTCAGTAGTTTTATAACTGTTGATGCCTAAAACCAAGACTTCAGTTGTTTCAACTTCTGAAAGGGTAATACCATGTCATCAGTCGTTTAAAACTACTGATGAATAACACCAAACCCTTCAGTCGTTTTCTAACCCTTTTCATCCTCTTCAAACCTAAAGTTCAAACCTCCAAAACTTCTCTCTCATTAATGGCGACCATGCAGCTCAAATCACGACATAACTGTGTTGCCTACCTCACAAAATCACCTTTCTGGACAAAGTTCGATAACGCCATTGATCTAATGGTCCAATCTCCCTACCAAACGGCCTTCCTTCTAAATCCCACCATTCATGCCGAATCCTTACACCAGTTTTGGACGAACGTCACGCTTATAACTGGGGAGAACAACACCGAGTCTCTCCAGTCGTTCGTCAATAACCATCAAGTGGTCATCACTCCGGAAATCATTCACCAAACCCTAAACTTGGATGTGATGCCACTTTCCCCGCTGGCTATCCAAAGGGCACAACTGATTTATCCTTTGCCCACCATGGATATCAGGGAAACTCAGTGCCTCTACCATCCTGAAGAAGCATTTCCATGATGCAGAACGTCTTATCTTTCACATGGTAAATGTTTGCTTAGCTCCTAAGACTTCCTCTTGGGATCATATGTCTACCAGGTGGCAGCAGGTATTATTCTCTATCCTTGAGCAACAAGACTTAAACTTTTCTGAAATTATTTTTCTTGAACTTAAGGATATGGCCTCAAACCTCTTTCTAATCGATGGATATTATATCCTCGGTTCATTATGGTCATCATAGAGAATCAGCTGAAAGCTGAGGGACTTGTTGGCCTTGGAGTCCCTACAATGGTTGTATTGCCTGAAGTATACTCCAGGCACAACTCTGACCAAACACTGAAACAAGCTGCCAAGCTGCGAAAACCCACACAGTTGGAACCCACAACCGCCACCTCCAGATCCAAAGTCCCCACCAAACCCAAATCCAAAAAGCCAAAAAAGGCTACTTAGGGAGATGAGTCCCCTGAGGATGCCCCTGTACCACAAACACAGGAAACACATACTGGTATTAACCCCCAGTTGTGTCAAAGACTCAACTTGCCAAAGCCGCACAGGTATCCTCTCAACAGGATCTTGTTGCAACCAATATTAGGGAACCCACACTGCTGGAACCTATCTCACTTGAGAGGGTTACCATTGAAGAGCACCATTCACCCCGGTGCAATCTGCTTCTACCCAATCACCACATGCAACTGCCCCCCAAAGTCCTACATTAATTGTTGCAAAAGTGCTGAGTCAGTTGCACTCCTCACCCCCTCCCCAGATACCAATTAAAACTGGGAATACCTCTACCATTAAGGGGGAGGACTAAAGTGCATCTGATAACCCACAGCACAGGGGTTACAATGTTCCATCTCCTAGTGTAGAGAAAGAGATTGGAACTTCTAGTGAGGCTGCCACTTATCCTGCTTCTGCATATGATCAGGATGTATTTGGTAACATCCCTAAGACCTTACCAGAGGCAACTGCTGATGAAGGACATAGTCCTGAGACAGGAAGTCCCCAGTTCCAAGACAAAGGGGCACATGCTACAACTGATCTACACTCAGTGCATGTTCATCCTGATTATATCAGAGGTCAGGTGATTCAGTAACTACTGATGATGACCTGGGCTTCTTTTACGATGTGTTAGCCCAAAACACCATCCTGGAAGAGGAGGTGAGCAGACTCAAAGAGCTGCTTGCCAAAACTTTTGAGGATCAAAGACCATCTGCCCCTCAGACCCCACAGATGGAACCTTCATCTAAAGGTCTCCCAAACACAGAGCCACTCCCAAATACTCAGCCACCTGCCTCTGCTTTTGGCACTATTTCTCAGAAACAGAACCCCCCTGAGCAAATAGCTGTTATCTTTCAAAATTCCCTACCTCTCATCACACCTATAATCACTGATATAGTGATCAAAACCATTGATGAGAGGCTTTCCTCACTAATACAACCCTTGATAGAGGAAGTTGTGGGCAAAAAGCTATCTGACAATCAAACCCTTGCAACCAATGCAACCAAAAAGGGGAGATTCAGTCAGTGAAAGCAAAAAGAAAGAGGAGTGCAGAGAGAAGAGAAAGAGAAAGAAACAGAAGTGATAGAAGTGGAAAAGGAGAAGGAGTTGGTTGTGGAGATTGAAAAAGATAAGGAAGGAAGCTGACATGGAGAAATCAAAGAAAAGAAAGAATGAAAAGGAGACTGCCTTGGAGCTGATGTGAAAGAGGATGATGCCGAACACAGCAGATCAATGGATAACATCATTGATCAGTTGTTTAGGCAAGGCCATGACACTGACAAACTTGACTCTGAGATCAGAAGATTAGAGATTGAAGAAATCCAAACTAATGGGCAAGTTATGATGTGTTAGAAAGAGAAAGGCTGGAGATCATGATCAGGTTTATAGCAAAATATCTTGGAAGATCATGATCGAAATCAAGGCTTGGTCCAGGGACAGCATCTTGGCAATAACCACCAAGATCTGTTCGTCTAAAGTATACACTAAAGGATTAGTTATTGAGGCTTTGAATGAAGCTGGTGCTAGGAGCAGGACTGAACTAGCCAAGCAATCTAAAGCCACACTCACCTCCAAAATGCTAGAACAGCCTGTCAACATTCCCACACCAAAACCACCAAAACAACAACCCACTAACCAATCCCTTACCCCAAAAACCACCAAAAACACAACCCACCAAACCACTCCCTTACCCTCAAAACCAATAGCCGATGATGTACCCCAGAAGAAGAAGAGAAGGGCATTGAGGCTAGAAGAAGATGACGAAGATAATGATGAAGATGAAGATAGGCTGCCACTCTCAGCTGTTATACAGTTGCCAAAGGCCACAAGTCACTCTCCAACAATTACTCCTGAAACTCAAAGACAATTGTGAAAGTGAAGCTAGAAGAAGAAGAGCTTCACAAACAACATGATGAGGAATTGTTGAGGAAGGTTGACAAAGCATATGCTGCCACATCTTCATCATCAACATGAAGAAGCATGCTCTCAGATTATACACTCTTAAACATACATTTCAATATCAAAAGGAGAGAGTGAGGATTTGGCCTGATCCCAGGGTGTCTCATAGGATTCACAAGAAAAACATTCCACAGAGATACATTGGCCAAGTGAAGAAGATTGTAGATGAAGTGATCTCACTGGTCTTTGTAGTATCACCCTGGGAAATCCTAGATGACTTCAAGAAAGCCTATAAAGCTAACCTGACCCCACAGAAGATGCTGGAAAATAAAATGGTGAAAAAGGGGTTAGTATATAAGAGGCTTGAGGAAGTCAGAAAGAATGAGCTCCAGTTGTTCCTAGAGGGTAATCACCCTGATGAATTTGCTTATAGAATAATAACAACTGTGGAGCTAAAGAATGGGAAACAGGTCAAATACCTATCTGAGTACTATGGGCCAGAATCATTATTTGAAGGAGGTGCTGAAGAGCTGACCATGGAGGAACAAATTACCTTCCTTGAGGCCTATACAAGAGAGTCATACAGACTCATAGTGGGGAAGTACATCTCATGGATGGGGTAACAGCTCTGTGTCCAGTTCCCCAAGACAGAGTTCCCATTCATACTTTGCCAAATAGATCATTGAGACTTCTTCCTAGGCCTGTGCTTACAAGGGTCACTTCTGAGCTGATCTAGAAGACAAAAAGACCAATCCTTCTGCCATAATAAGTGGGACATCTTTAATAAGTTTAGAGATTTTGGCTGCATTGGTTCAGGGGGAGTTTGTTGGACCAAAAGAACCAATGAGCCTAATCAGAAAAACCTCTAAGTCCTACAGACATCACAACAACTGCTGAAGACTTGATCAGCTGTTGTAACAAAGTCTGAAGATCAACGGCTGAAGACTAAAGTACTGAAGACTTCAAAAGCTGAAGACTAAAGTACTGGAGACTTCAACAGCTGAAGACCAAAGTCTGAAGATCAACAGCTGAAGACTAAAGTACTGAAGACTTCAACAGCTGAAGACTAAAGTACTGAAGACTTCAACAGCTAAAGACCAAAGTCTGAAGATCAAAAGCTGAAGAACAAAGTACTGAAGATCAATAGCTGAAGTACAAAGACTGAAGACATCAGCTGATGACAACAGCTGAAGTTCAAGTACAAGTACTGAAGCCTTCAGAGTTTGTTACAACAATTGAAGAAGCATTCTTCAGTTGTTGTGATGGTTTCCTTTTAGTAGTTTTCTTTTTGTTTCAGTATTTGTAAAACAACTGAAGAGCATGTTCTTCAGTCGTTATAGTTTCAGTAGTTTCTTTTCAGTAGTTGTAGTGACAGTGAACACTTAGTATTTTTGTAAGAAGATGTTAGTTGTTTTGACATCTTCATAGTTGTGTTAACTATCAGTAGTTTGAATAAATTCTGTTAGATGTCACTATCAAGTGACATCAGCACACGTCACATCTCTTATATAAGAGGTGTTGACCTAATTGTATGTGTGACATTCTGTTACCACGAAAGCGAATATTGAATGAAATATCTTTTGTAGAATTCTCTCTGTCTATAACCGTTTGTTCTTACCTTGAATATCTTCTGTGTTCTTGTGAATTGGCTAATTCATTGTTTGATTTCCGTTGCTATACTCTCTAATCAATCAAACGTAGATCACTGATCCTAACAAGGATCCTGACTTTCTTGATAAAGTCTACAAGCTTGACAAGTCTCTGTATGGTCTTCATCAAGCACCTCGAATCTGGTATGAGAGCCTGACACAGTATCTCTTGAGTAATGGTTTCTCTCGTGGTTCCATCGATATTACCCTCTTCAAAAAGGAAGTGAATCGTGAAATGCTTTTTGTACAAGTTTATGTTGATGATATTATTTTTGGATCAACAAATTTTGTCTTGTGTCGGGAGTTTGAAGAAGTGATGCGTCAACGATTTGGAATGAGTATGCCGGGAGAAATGTGCTTCTTTCTTGGTTTGCAATTTGAACAAAAGCCAAAAGGAATTCTTATTCATCAGGAGAAGTATACTAAAGAAACCTTGAAGAATTCGAGATGGACGACGCATCTCCTGAAATGACTCCATTCACCGCTCAGACTTGTCTCACTCTAGATGAGAACGCGAAGCCTATTGATCCTCACCTCTATAGATCTATGATTGGTTCTCTCATGTATCTTACAGCCAGTCGTCCTGATATCACGTTTGCTGTAGAATACTGTGCTCGATATCAGTCAGCTCCAAAAGAGTCACATAAGAAAGCTGTCAAGAGGATATTACGTTATCTCAAAGGCTCAACTCGCTTAGGTTTATGTATCCGGAGGATGTCAATATCTGGGAAATTGTCAAGTGTCTTGGCAGAGCAAGAAACAGACAACTGTCTCTCTTTCTACAAGAGAAGCAGAATACATTGTTGCCTCTAGCTGTTGTTCCCAAGTTCTTTGGATACAACTGTTGGATTCTATATGCCCAAGACACATAGAACATTGATGCGGTTAGTATGTCATGATCCAAGTCGGGTTATACCCAATAACAAACTTTGCAATCACCGACAATTATTCAATTGATGATATGATCATGTAATTAAATAATAACACCAAATTTAGAAAATGGGTTTTCTAAATAAGTTGCATGTGAGATGGAACAACTTATTAGGATATTTTGTTCAAGAATATTACTTAGTGTTATTTAAGTTAGTTAGATAACATTAAGTAATTAAAAGAGTGTATAAGTTATACAATTAAATGTTAATTGTACAAACTTACAAGGGACTAATCTATAACATTGCTTAGTTAAATTTTAAGGGGGAAACTTTGTCTAGAGGGGATTTTCGGCCGCCCCGCCCTCTCCAATGAGAGGGTTTTTACCTTCTTGAAAACAAAAGAACTTGTGAGCTAGTCCAACACTCAACCACATCATCTAACACACACATGCAAAACAGATTTTCAAGCTCCTCTCTCTCCCAAAAGGATTCTCGGTTTTTCAGCTGATTTGAGAGGATTTGGAGTCACTTTTGGTGTTTATCTCCCTAACAAGAAGAGTGTTTGCATATTAGCTTGGGGTATACTAGCTTGAGGGGTCCTTCCTTGGAGCCTTGGCTGAATCTTTAGCATCTTATCACTCTTCCTTGGTCGACTTTTAGCTGGAGAAAGGTAGTTAATCATAGCTTTATGCAGCTGTGATTTTATGTACACTTACATATTGTTCATGGCTTGCTTATTCACATATATGATCCTTTTTGTTTTGGGTTTGTTTCTTTCATATATATGTCACCATAAAACATGAAATTTCAGATTTATAATCATGTTATATATATATATATATATATATATATATATATATATATATATATCCGCTGCGTTTTCTGAAAGTTTAAGAGGTTAAAAATCGGTTTTATCTTTCAACAAACCCTACAATGGCATCAGAGCCGATTATGTGGATAGCTTGCTTGTTCTTGTCTTTATAATTGTTTTTTATGGGACTTTATAACCCTTTTAAGGGCTTCTATATTTTGTTTTGTTGAATCCCCAACTTTCAAGGTTATATTACACATGCTTGTGATTAAATCTTGCAAGATATGTATGTTGATATGCTGTGTTGTTTGGACAATGTTTGAAACCTGAAATTTCAGTTTGTGTTGGCTGAAATTTCGTGGGTTTTGAGGGGATTCATTGTTATATTTTGGATGATATGATGAATGTTTATATTGGTGCATAACCTAGCCTTTGGCCTTATGTTGTTTGGATGATTGCAATGGTTGTATTTGTTTATTCAATGGGGTTGTATATATTTATTCATTTGTGCTTTGTTTAAAAAGTAATTTATTTATTATTGGGTTGTAATAAATAGATTAGGTGCATTTTCATTTTACTAGATATCTTGTATTAGGACTTTATATCTTGTAATGTGAAGACGTATGGATTGGAAGCACAAAGGAGAAACATGGAGCATTTTGGATGCGGTTTCAAGTGGGAGGATTTTGGAAGCTTTCTATGTGTTTTGTTGTGACCGTTAGGAATGCCTATGGACCACACTTATGATGTCAAACAAGTGTGTACCACTTTAGATGCTATGGTTATGCACATATGCTATGTTGTTTTGTTTATATTATTGTGGTTGATAGCATGTATGTGATATTTGCTTTAACTAACCTTTCTATGAACTTAACAATATTATTAATTGGTTCTTAATCATTAAAAGGTAATAAAAGGTTATTAAAACGATTTAATGATTTAAAGATTAAAATGGATTTTAATCAAAGGACCATAGGGTATCTTGTATTTGAAAGCATGCAAGTACAAGTACATAGAGTTTCTAAACTAGAATTATGAAATCTCTAAATTTTTTCAAACAATATTTCCAACAAGTTTAACACCGTCCTTTTGCACAACACTTGAGTCATTTGGAAACTCTTAATGGGATAAAGTTCACCTAACCATTTAGAGGGAACTTGTGACTTAAGGTGGGGATACCACATTTGTGGGATAAAGGTCACCTAACCAATTATGTTGGTAAACTCACATGTGTGTGCAAGTAGGGTAACTTGATTTGCAAACCATGTTAAATGGATCACCTACAATATGGTTTCCAAATGGTGTTGATGGGATTAACATGTTGACTTTACATATGATGTTTAAAGTCGATCCCATACCTCTAGAAGTTGCAAATGGTTGCAACCGTCAATCGTTGACCACCTTATTAATTTAAATCGTGGGATAAAGGTCACCTAACCACAATTTAAATGTAATGTGGGGTTTTAGATTTTAATATAAAAATGACCTTAAAAGGTATTAATTATTTAAAATAGCAATATCGAAAATACTAAAATAGATCTTTGTTAAATTTTGTAGATGGCCACCAATAATGATAATCATGATAATTCATCTGTGTCTGCCCAATCATTGCGAGCGATTCTCCAAAGGAACGTCTAAATCATAATAATTTCATTGATTGGTATCGAAACTTGAGAATCGTTCTCTAGCAAGAGAGACGATCATATATTTTAGACGACCCTATCCCCGATCAACCTACTGAGGATGATGAGGAGGCCTATAAAGATTGGCTTAAGTACACTGAGGACTCCGTCCAAGTGTCTTGTCTCATGCTGGCAAGCATGACTCCGGATCTCCAAAAGGAGTATGAACATCACGGAGCTTATGACATGATAACCTAGCTGAAGGAAACGTTCCAACAGCAAGCAAGGTTTGAGCGCTTCGAAACGGTTCGAGCACTCCATGCATGTCGTATAGACGACAACCAATCGGTTTCATCTTATGTACTTAAGATGAAAAGCCACATTGACCGCCTCGAAAGGCTTAATTGTCCTGTCTCGAAGGAATTAGCCATGGATTTGATACTCAATGGCCTTACCAAGAAGTTCGAGACATTCGTGTTGAACTACAACATGAATGCTTGGGACAAAAGCATTGGTGAGCTTCACTCAATGCTCAAAACGGCCGAGGCGGCCATGGGTAAAAGGGTTTTACATGTTCTCACCATCAATGAAGGTGGGAACATGTAACACCCGAATATTTATTATTTTGAAGCCGGCGAAGAAAGAAAAGAAAATAAAGTCCAAAGTCGAGGGACCAAACTCGCCCACGAAAGAAAGTCGGGTGAGGGGGAGTATATAAGGGAGAGGGCAGCCCTTACCCTCTCCCCCACACTCACAAATCAGCCCAAGAAAGGGGAGAAGAGAGAAAGAAGAGAAAAAGAGAAAAAGTGTCGGTTCGGGTTGGTTCGGGTCGCCAAAATCGTCGTGAAGCAAGCCAAATCGAAGCTCTTGTCGTTGTGCTCCTTTATGTGAGTTCTAAGACCCCTCTTTTACTTTTTTTCAAACGATTTGGGGCTGGAAAACATCTAAAATCAGGTTTTTCGTATGTGTGTAAGTTGACCCGTTTGTGTATGTGTATGTGTATGTATGATGCGTTTGTGACTTGATTGTGAGCTTGTGTGTGCTTGAATGGTGTCGTGGTATGCATCCCTAAGGTTTAGGATGGTCGATTTGGGCTTAAAATGGGTTTAGATGAGTTTGGAGGCCGAAAACCCTCGGCTGCAGTCGGGATGAACTGCATTCTGCATCAGTTAGGGCTAGGCGACCGACTGGAGGCCGAATGGAGGCCATACGGCCGATTAGGGTGCGATTGGGGTCCATTCGTAAAATTGGGGTTCATTCGCACGATTGAAGGGTCAGTCGCATGGGGGTCATGCGACTAAAGGTCCATTCGCACGACTGAAGGTCCATTCGCACGACTGAAGGTCCAGTCGCATAGGTGTTCATCCGCATTGTCCATTCGCACGACTGGATGTTCATTCGCATAGGTGTTCATCCGTATTAGTTCAATCGCATGATGTTCAGTCGCATGGAGGCAATGCGACTGAAGGGTGTCCATACGCCCGAGTAGGGCTGTCACACCCGAGGAAAGTGTAGTCTGACTTCTGACTTTCGGGGGAAAGTGCAGATGTAAGTTTTGACGTAAGGGTTCCTGTAAGAGCATGTAAGATGACGATTGGGGCCTTAGAAAGCATGTTGGGCATGATGATGATGTTGCATGTTTATGCATGTTATATATATGTATGGTGTTGCCCTGTATGATGATGATGAATGTGTATGATGTGTTCCTTATTACGATGTATGTTTATCTTTCTTGTGACTTTACATGTTATGTTAATGAATGAATGAAGTATTATGTAACGTAAAGTGAAAGATAATGAAAGAGGAACATAAAGTAAGAATGCATGCATTATTGAATGACGAATGAATGAAGGAAAGGCTTGCAAGCATACAATGAGGTGAGCAACGTGTGTTGCAAAAGATTCGGATCACAGGCAATCATGGAGATTGCCAATGGGGGTGAGCAACGTGTGGTTGCAAAAGACTCGGATCATAGGCATCATTAAGATGGCCAGAGAAAGGAGGTGAGCAACTCAGTTGTTGCAACAGACTCGAACAACGCGTTATTGTGAAGTTGCCATGAGGTGAGCAACCCTGGTTGCGAAGAGACTCGGAAAGCATGCTATCGTTGAGATTGGCAATTGGGGTGAGCAACTATATGGTTGCAACAGACTCGGATCGCGCGAAGTCGTTGGGATTGTTAATGAGGTGAGCGACCCTGTTGTCGCAACAGACTCGAAGGAATGAACGTATAAAGGAACAAAAGATTATGTATGAAAGAACGAAGTATGAATGAACGTAAATGAATGATCGGAATAATGTACAGAATAAGATCCTGTCAGTCGACCTCAGTAATCGTGCTGAGTACCACAAAGAGGGTAAATTCTGACCGGATCTAGATAGAGAAACGAACGATAATGTAACACGTGAATGAGTAAGTTAATGAACGGAATGATGAGGATAATACTGATATTATCTGTATGTACGTATGATGTATGATCGTGAACAATGTAAAGTAAAGTATGTTTTATTTATAAAACTAGAACTCACTCAGCAATGCTGACTTTGATGTGTTTCCAGTTGGCAGGTAATGATTGCTGAGGATGGCACGGACGACTACTCAGCTCTTTTGGGATGGCATTCTTTTGATTAATGTTTTTGCATTCTAATGCGAACAAGTTATTTCGTAATGAATGTTGTATTAATTTGCAAAAGCATTTACATGGAAATGAAAGATTGTTTTAGTTTTCCGCTGCGATTTTATGAAATACAAATGTAATTATACGTTTTATGTGCGATGAGAACCCAGCTGTAAGCGTTCCCGGGAACAGGGCCTTACAAGTTGGTATCAAGCCAAAGTTTAAGTGAAATGGGTAAATTTTCAAAATAAACCTAATCTTAAACTGAGAATGGGACGGAATGGGAATGGGATGCCAATCTGAGTAGCTGCGTGCCATCAGGTATTTTCGTTAAGTTAACCAGTTTTATGTGCGCATGGTATATGGTTATGTGTTGTATGTGGATTTAAATACTGATGTAGTCAGGACAGGTAATGCTTGGGTGTGAAGAGTAAAGTTAGTTGCTAATCACAACTGGCCACTGTAATTAGGGACTTACTATACTTAACATAAACTAAGCTGTTCCCTTGAATGACTGTGTTGGTGTTTGAATCTTTCAGTGTGCGTGTGATGGCCGGAGGTAGATCTTCGAAAGCTTCTAGGGGTGGAGGTCACGGTGCTGAACCGCGACCCAAGAGAGGGAGACCCAGAGTTGAGAGGGTGGTTCATGAAGAACCAGAGACCCCCCATCCGGAGGGTGGCGAGAAAGCGCCAATCTGAGAGCCTCAGTAAAGGAGGCTGTTGTAGAAGAAGTCCATCAGGTCATGCAGAAAATCTTACCGTCTGTGGTGACTGAAGTTATTAAGGCGGTACGAGAAGGGGAAAGAAAAGAAAGAAACAGATCCTCTGGAGAACGGGAACAAGCAGAGCCGGAAACGGTTCTATCTGATGATGAAGAGGAAGAAGAAGAGCCTGGGCGGAGACGGTGAGGATGTAATTATGGGGCTTTTATGAGATGCAAGCCCCCTACTTTTGATGGGAACGGCACAGCTGCAGCTGCTCACCGGTGTGGGTGAGGGAAATGGAAGTTGTTCTCGATATCAGCGAGTGCCGAGAGGACCAAAAGGTGAAGTTTGCTACCCACTCTTTTGTGGATTCAGCTCTGTGCTGGTGGGACAACATTGTCCAAGCTGAGGTAGTAGAGCCATTGGGAAAATGAAATGGCCTGAGCTGAGAAGGTTGGTGATTGAGGAATTTTGTCCTCATCGGGAAATGGACAAGGTCGAAAGGGAGTTCTTGCAACTGGAGGCGGGAACTATGACACACCAGCAGTACACCACTAAATTCAACGAGATGGCACGTCTGGTGTCGGATCAGGTGACACCTTTGTCACGAAAGATTAAAAGATATATTCAGGGTTTGCCAGCGGATATTCGCAGGCACATGATAGCTGCCGGCCGAGTACGTTTAGGTCGGCGGTGGATTTGGCAGGGAGATTGTACGATGAGAGAACAAGGGTGGTGACTGAGGGTGGCAAGAAGAGCGGTGGTGATCGAAACTGGCGGGGGAAAAGGTTTGGTCGGGGTGATGCCTCGACGGGTAATAAGAAGGCACGAGCGGATGATCGCCGTGTCGTCACATCAAGTGCGGGGTCAAAAAGGTGTGGAAAGTGTGGAAGGGAGCACGGCGGGGAATGTAGGTTTGGGTCAAACTTATGCTTCAAATGTGGGAAGGCGGGGCACCTGGCAAGGGACTGTCATATAGTCCGGTGCTATAACTGTGGTGAAGAGGGTCACGTAAGTAAGGATTGTAAGAAGTTGAGGGCTGAGAGTTCTGGGGTGAAGAGAACTGGAGGGGAAGGACCGAGGGCGAGCGCCAGGGCATTTACCATGACACAGGAGGAAGCTAGGACAGACCCTGATGTCGTGTCCGGTACGTTTCTGGTGAACCAAACTTTAGCTTCTGTGCTATTTGATTCTGGTGCTAGTAGGAGTTTTATTTCTGCTGCTTTTTGTGCTAAGCTGCCTGTTAGTAGTAGACGTGTTGATGCGCCCTTTGATGTAGAAACTGCCATAGGTAAGTCTACCAGGATTTCAGAGATGATAGAAACTGTGAGGTGGAATTAGAAGGTCACAAGTTTCCTGTTAGACCGTTCGGGATGACCTTGGGTGGTTTTGATTTGGTTCTTGGGATGGATTGGTTGGCGGACTTCGAGGCGAACATTGTGTGTCACAAGAAGATGATTCGGTTGACAGCGCCTGATGGAAGTTTGGTAACGGTTTATGGTGATCGGGTTACTACGATCCCGAAGGTGATCTCAATGACGGTGGCGGGAAAGTGTATGAGGCGTGGAGGTAGCGCCTACTTGGCTTATGTAAAGGATGTAGATGCACTAACACCACAACTGTCTGATGTACTGGTTGTGTGTGACTTTCTAGACGTATTCCCAGAAGATTTACCAGGGGTACCACCTGACAGAGAAATTGAATTTCAGATTGATCTGATACCGGGTGCCCAACCCGTTGCCAAGGCACCATATCGGTTAGCTCCGACGGAGATGAAAGAATTGATGGAACAGTTGCAAGAGTTGCTTGATAAGGGGTTCATTAGACCGAGTATCTCTCCTTGGGGTGCTCCGGTCCTGTTCGTAAAGAAGAAGGATGGTAGTATGAGGATGTGCATTGACTACCGCGAGCTGAACAAGTTGACAGTGAAGAACCGCTACCCCTTACCGAGGATAGATGATTGTTTGATTAGCTTCAGGGTGCCAGTTGGTTTTCAAGAATAGATCTTCAGTCTGGCTATCATCAGTTGAAGGTGAAGGAACAAGATATCCCTAAAACAGCTTTCCGCACGTGCTATGGTCATTACGAGTTTCTTGTCATGTCCTTTGGTTTGACCAACGCGCCAGCTGCTTTTATGGATCTGATGAACCGTGTGTGTCGGCCTATGTTGGATAAATCAGTGATGGTGTTTATTGATGATATCCTGATTTATTCGAAGAGCAAGATTGAGCATGCTGGTCACATTCGAGAGGTTCTAGAGACGTTGAGAAGGGAGAAATTGTATGCTAAATTCTCCAAGTGCGCGTTTTGGTTGCGCGAAGTTCAGTTTTTAGGTCATGTGGTGAATCCTGACGGGATTATGGTTGACCCGGCGAAGGTGGAGGCGGTTATGCAATGGAGGTCACCGAAGACGCCATTCGAGATCCGTAGTTTCTTGGGCTTGGCGGGCTACTATAGAAGATTCATCCAAGACTTATCTAAGATTGCTTCCCCACTAACTAAGTTGACCCAAAAGGATGTGAAATTTGTATGGGGTCAAGCTCAAGAGAAGGCGTTCGAAGAGCTGAAGGCAAGACTGACTCAAGCTCATGTTCTGTCATTACCCGATGGAAGCGAAGATCTGGTGGTTTGTTCTGATGCTTCCTACTCAGGGTTGGGGTGTGTGTTAATGCAGAGAGGGAAGGTTATAGCCTATGCATCCCGACAATGAAAGTCCATGAGGTTAATTATCCCACTCATGACTTGGAGCTAGCAGCCGTGGTCTTTGCACTAAAGATTTGGAGGCACTATCTCTACGGGACGAAGTGCACCATATTCACCGACCATAAGAGCTTGAAGTACTTCTTCGAGCACAAGGATCTGAACATGAGGCAGAGGAGATGGTTGGAGCTTCTAAAGGATTATGATTGCAAGATCCATTACCATCCGGGCAAAGCTAATGTGGTGGCGAATGCCCTTAGTCGAAAGGAAAGGCCCGAACCGATTCGGGTGAAAGCTTATCAACTAATCATGACCTCTGATGTGATGAAGCAAATCAAGGAGTTTCAAGATGAGGCATTGAAAGAAGATCACCTTAACTCGGAAAGAATGAGAGGTCTGGTTGGGGAATTGGGTGAAAACACACTCGGTGTTAGAACTCGATTCGGTCGTGTGTGGATTCCTCGTTTTGGGGATCTACGGGTGAAGATAATGGATGAAGCTCACAAGACTCGATACTCCATTCATCCTGGTGCCATGAAAATGTACCATGATATGAAGAAAGATTATTGGTGGCCGGGTGTGAAGCGTGACGTGGTGGAGTATGTGAGTAAGTGCCTTACTTGCTTACAGGTGAAAGCAGAACACCAAAAGCCGTATGGGAAGATCCAACCTTTGGATATACCGGAATGGAAGTGGGAGCACATCACCATGGACTTCATTACGAAGCTGCCACGTACTCCGAAAGGGTATGATGCCATATGGGTGATAGTTGATCGTCTAACGAAGAGCGCTCATTTTCTACCGATCCGCGAGACGTATTCATCTGAGAGGTTGGTTGATCTGTTCATCAAGGAAATTGTAGCTCGTCATGGTGTTTCGGTGTCTATTGTGTCTGACCGCGACACTCGGTTTACATCTAAATTTTGGAAGAAATTCCACGACGCTATGGGGACGAGGTTACATATTAGCACGGCTTATCATCCCCAAACTGATTGTCAGTCAAAAAGAACCATTCAGACACTGGAAGACATGCTCCGGGCATGTGTGATCGATTTTGGTGGAAGCTGGGATGACCACCTACCGTTAGCTGAGTTCTCCTACAACAACAGCTATCATGCCAGCATTGGTATGCCGCCATACGAGATGCTATACGGTAGGAGATGCAGAACACCCGTTTGTTGGGGTGATATTGGTCAGAAGGAATTGGGGAGCGTTGAGGTAATCGAGGCTACGACAGAGAAGCTTGAAAAGATTAAAGCTTTCATGAAGGCGGCCAAAGATAGGCAGAAGTCGTATGCCGATAAGCGACGTAGGCCAATTGAGTTCCAGGTGGGTGACCGGGTTATGTTGAAGGTCTCACCTTGGAAGGGTATTATCAGATTCAGAAAGCGGGGCAAGTTGAGCCCAAGATATATAGGCCCTTTCCGAATCATTACTCGAGTAGGGGAGGTGGCCTATAGATTGGAGTTGCCAGATGAGTTAAGTGGGATTCACCCGACATTCCATGTATCTCATCTGAGAAAGTGTATAGCTGATGAAGACATGATTGTTCCACTGGAGGACATTGAAATAGATGAACGGCTCAATTATGTAGAGCAACCAGTGACAATCATCGATCGTAAAGAAAAGAGGCTAAGGAATAAAGTGGTTCCTCTTGTGCGTGTACAGTGGAAGCACAGGAAGGGATCCGAGTCAACGTGGGAGACTGAGGAAGAAATGAGACAGCATTATCCACGTTTGTTCGATGAATAACAGGTTTCAGGGACGAAACCTATTTAAGGGGGGTGGACTTGTAACACCCGAAATTTATTATTTTGAAGCCGGCGAAGAAAGAAAAGAAAATAAAGTCCAAAGTCGAGGGACCAAACTCGCCCACGAAAGAAAGTCGGGTGAGGGGGAGTATATAAGGGAGAGGGCAGCCCTTACCCTCTCCCCCACACTCACAAATCAGCCAAAGAAAGGGGAGAAGAGAAAAAGAGGAAAGTGCCGGTTTGGGTTGGTTCGGGTCGCCAAAATCGTCATGAAGCAAGCCAAATCGAAGCTCTTGTCGTTGTGCTCGTTTATGTGAGTTCTAACACCCCTCTTTTACTTGTTTTCAAACGATTTGGGGCTGGAAAACATCTGAAATCGGGTTTTTCGTATGTGTGTAAGTTGACCCGTTTGTGTATGTGTATGTGTATGTATGATGCGTTTGTGACTTGATTGTGAGCTTGTGTGTGCTTGAATGGTGTCATGGTATGCATCCCTAAGGTTTAGGATGGTCGATTTGGGCTTAAAATGGGTTTAGATGAGTTTGGAGGCCGAAAACCCTGGGCTACAGTCGGGATGAACTGCATTCTGCATCAGTTAGGGCTAGGCGACCGACTGGAGGCCGAATGGAGGCCATACGGCCTATTAGGGTGCGATTGGGGTCCATTCGTACGATTGGGGTTCATTCGCACGATTGAAGGGCCAGTCGCATGGGGGTCATGCGACTAAAGGTCCATTCGCACGACTGAAGGTCCATTCGCACGACTAAAGGTCCATTCACACGACTGAAGGTCCAGTCGCATAGGTGTTCATCCGCATTGTCCATTCGCACGACTGGATGTTCATTCGCATAGGTGTTCATCCGTATTAGTTCGATCGCATGATGTTCAGTCGCATGGAGGCAATGTGACTAAAGGGTGTCCATACGCCCGAGTAGGGCTGTCACACCCGAGGAAAGTGTAGTTTGACTTCTGACTTTGGGGGAAAAGTGCAGATGTAAGTTTTGACGTAAGGGTTCCTGTAAGAGCATGTAAGATGATGATTGGGGCCTTAGAAAGAATGTTGGGCATGATGATGATGTTGCATGTTTATGTATGTTATATATTTGTATGGTGTTGCCCTGTATGATGATGATGAATGTGTATGATGTGTTCCTTATTACGATGTATGTTTATCTTTCTTGTGACTTTACGTGTTATGTTAATGAATGAATGAAGTATTATGTAACGTAAAGTGAAAGATAATGAAAGAGGAACATAAAGTAAGAATGCATGCATTATTGAATGACGAATGAATGAAGGAAAGGCTTGCAAGCATGCAATGAGGTGAGCAACGTGTGGTTGCAAAAGATTCGGATCACAGGCAATCATGGAGATTGCCAATAGGGTGAGCAACGTGTGGTGGCAAAAGACTCGGATCATAGGCATCATTAAGATGGCCAGAGAAAGGAGGTGAGCAACTCAGTTGTTGCAACAGACTCGAACAACGCGTTATTGTGAAGTTGCCATGAGGTGAGCAACCCTATGGTTGCAAGAGACTCGGAAAGCATGCTATCGTTGAGATTGGCAATTGGGGTGAGCAACTATATGGTTGCAACAGCCTCGGATCGCGCGAAGTCGTTGGGATTGTTAATGAGGTGAGCGACCCTGTTGTCGCAACAGACTCGAAGGAACGAACGTATAAAGGAACAAAAGATTATGTATGAAAGAACGAAGTATGATTGAACGTAAATGAATGATCGGAATAATGTACAGAATAAGATCCTTGTCAGTCGACCTCAGTAATCGTTGCTGAGTACCACGAAGAGGGTAAAGTCTGACCGGATCTAGATAGAGAAACGAACGATAATGTAACACGTGAATGAGTAAGTTAATGAACGGAATGATGAGGATAATACTAATATTATCTGTATGTACGTATGACGTATGATCATGAACAAATGTAAAGTAAAGTATGTTTTATTTATAAAACTAGAACTCACTCAGCAACGCTGACTTTGATGTGTTTCCAGTTGGCAGGTAATGATTGCTGAGGATGGCACGGACGACTACTCAGCTCTTTTGGGATGGCATTCTTTTGATTAATGTTTTTGCATTCTAATGCGAACAAGTTATTTCGTAATGAATGTTGTATTAATTTGCAAAAGAATTTACATGGAAATGAAAGATTGTTTTAATTTTCCGCTGCGATTTTATGAAATACAAATGTAATTATACGTTTTATGTGCGATGAGAACCCAGTTGTAAGCGTCCCGGGAACAGGGCCTTACAAGTTGGTATCCGAGCCAAAGTTTAAGTGAAATGGGTAAATTTTCAAAATAAACCTAATCTTAAACTGAGAATGGGACGGAATGGGAATGGGATGCCAATCTGAGTAGCTGCGTGCCATCAGGTATTTTCGTTAAGTTAACCAGTTTTATGTGCGCATGGTATATGGTTATGTGTTGTATGTGGATTTAAATACTGATGTGTTATACGTTTTATGTGCGATGAGAACCCAGCTGTAAGCGTCCGGGAACGGGGCCTTACAGAACAAGAAAAGGCCTCATCCCACACCCAAGGCAAGGTTGACAAGGGTAAGGGACCGTATGGGGAAAAGGGAAAGGGGTGGTAAGGGTGCCCCCCAAACCACAAGAGAAGAAGCAAAAGGTTGCTACTAATGACCCATGCTTCAAGTGTGGGGAGATTGGACATTGGGCAAGAACTTTTCCCGTCCATCTCCAAGAGTTGAAAGCAAAGAGGGATGCTGGGCAAACCTCAGGTACAATATACATGATCCATATTGATTTAAACATGATATATCTAACACATGGGTATTAGATACCGGATGTGGAACTCACATTTGCAATTTGTTGCAGGGGTTCAAAAGAAGTAGTAACTTCAAGAAAGGGGATGTTAGCCTCTACATGGGCAATGGGGCTAAAGTTCAAGTTGAAGCCCGTGGTGACTACATATTGAAACTTCCAAATGGTTTGGAAGTAATTTTGAACAATGTTTTGTATGCTCCAAGTTTGACTAGGAATATTATTTCTATAGCCCTATTAAAACAATTTGGATATGTATTATCATTTGTTGAAAAAGATATTTTAATGTTTCTTTGAATGATATGTTCTACTTTAAAGCTATTTCCATTAATGGTATTTATGAATTTGTTCATGAAAATACTTTAAATAGTTTATTGTACCAAACTAGCACCAAGAAATTCAAGTTGGATTTGAGTGATACCTATCTTTGGCATTGTTGTCTTGGTCATATAAACAAGAAAAGAATTCAAACACTACAAAAGAATGGTTTTTTAAAAACAAATGAATGTGATTCATTTGATGTATGTGAATCTTGTTTACAAGGTAAAATGACTAAGGCACCCTTTAGTGGGACTAACGAAAGGGCAAAGATTTGTTAGGAATCATACATTCGGATGTATGTGGTCCTTTTAAGCCAATGACTAGGAATGGTGAAAGATACTTCATTACCTTTACCGACGATTATAGTCGCTATGGGTATGTGTACTTGTTAAGACACAAAGATGAAGGTTTTGAAATGTTCAAGATCTTTCAAAATGAAGTACAAAATCAACTCAACAAGTCAATTAAAGTTCTCCGCTTCGATAGAGGAGGTGAATACCTAAGTGATGTTTTTCAAGATCATCTTAGGAGTTGTGGGATTGTCTCACAACTCACTCCACCTGGAAGACCACAACATAATGGTGTGTCTGAGAGGAGGAATCGAACCTTATTGGATATGGTTCGATCTATGATGGCTAGAAGCAAATTACCTCTATCATTTTGGGGTTTCGCTTTGCTCTCCGCGGCTAGTATTCTAAATATGGCCCCAACCAAAAAGGTGGAAAGGACACCGTTTGAAATATGGCATGGAAGAGTTCCATCCCTATCATATTTAAGGTTCTGGGGTTGTGAGGCTTATGTTAAGACTCCCACCCCAAACAAATTGGAAGTCCGATCCACCAAGTGCATCTTTGTTGGATATCCTAGAGATTCTATGGGATATTGTTTCTATGATCCACTAGAACAAAAGGTGTTTGTTGCGAGAAAGGGTGAGTTCTTAGAAGCAAAATTCCTTATGGAAGGAACTAGCAGTAGAATAGTGGATCTTGAGGAGGATCAAGAACCACAACCCGATGCACGTTTGGTTGAAACTAGCACTCAACATGAGGATGTTGAAGATGATCAAATGGTTGATCAATACACATAAATGTTCGCAGAAGTGATAGAACTAGTAATACACCTGAAAGATACGGATTTTTCATGGATGGATGCTATGTGGTAGATTCAGATGAACCAACCACATACCATGATGCAGTGTCCAATTCAGATTGTGACAAATGGCTCGAGGCCATAAGCGTTGAGATGATCCATGCATGACAATCAAGTATGGGACTTGGTTGTACCACCTCTTAACTCCAAAGTAGTTGGAAGCAAGTGGGTTTTCAAGAAGAAAACCAATATGCATGGAAACTTGGATACTTATAAGGCTAGACTTGTAGCAAAGGGTTTCACTCAAACTCAAGGGGTTGATTATGATGAAACTTTCTCACCTATTGCGATGCTAAAGTCTATAAGGATATTGTTTGCCATAGCTGCTCATTAGACTATGAGATTTGGCAAATGGATGTCAAAACCGCTTTCCTAAATGGATATCTTGAGGAAGATGTCTATATGGTTCAGCCTGAAGGTTTTGTCGATTCAAAACATCCTGATAAAGTATGCAAGTTAAAGAAATCAATCTATGGATTGAAACAAGCATCGAGAAGTTGGAATCACCATTTTGATGAAGAAATAATTAAATTCGGATTCATCAAGAACGCTGACGAAGCTTGTGTATATAAGAAAGCTAGTGGGAGCATCATCACTTTCCTAGTATTGTATGTTGATGACATACTACTATTTGGAAATGACATTCCAACCTTGGAAGGTGTAAAAACCTGGCTTGGAAGTTGTTTTTCCATCAAGGATCTTGGTGAGGCCGCCTATATTCAGGGAATAAAGATCTATAGGGATAGATCAAGGCGGTTGATTGGTTTAAATCAAAGCGCATACATTGATAAAATCTTGAAAAGGTTCAAGATGGAGAACTCTAAGAAAGGTACGGTACCTATTCAAAGAGGAACGATATTGAGTACGACTCAATGTCCTAGCTCAAAGGATGAGCAAGATAATATGAAGGCAATCCCATACGCATCTGCTATTGGATCCATCATGTATGCAATGATATGCACTAGACCGGACGTGTCATGCGCCTTAAGCATGACAAGCCGATACCAGCAAAATCCTGGAAAAAGTCATTAGATGGCTGTTAAGAACATACTTAAGTACCTAAGGAGGACAAAAGATATGTTCCTAATCTATGGATTTGGTGATGAGGAACTCGTTGTAAAAGGTTACACGGATGCGAGTTTCCAAACAGATCGTGATGATTCACGGTCACAGTCGGGATATTTTTCATTCTGAATGGAGGAGCGGTCTCTTGGAAGAGCTCCAAACAGGATGTGATGGCTCTATCAACTACAGAATCAGAATACGTCGCCGCCTCATTGGCAGCTCAAGAAGCTGCATGGTTGAAGAAATTCATTGCCGATCTGGGGGTTGTCCCTTCCATTCAGGACCCCCTAGAGATCTTTTGTGATAACGAGGGTGCGATTGCTCAAATCAAGGAACCTCGTGCTCATCAAAAGACTAGGCACATTGAGCGGAGATTCAACTACATACGAGATGAAGTTGAAAAGGGAAAGATATGTATTCGTAAAGTTCACACGGATCAGAACATTGCGGATCCTCTCACGAAGCTCCTTGAAAAGGCAAAGCATGAAGGTCATACTTGTGCCATGGGACTTCGATATTCTAGTGATTGGATTTGATCTGTAAATTTTGTATTTGGATATGTGGAACTCTTTATTATTTGAATAAAATTATTTGGTTATAATGTTTCAATTAATATTCCAATTTAGCATGTTTAATCCATGAGTAAATTGCTTACTCTAAATGTCCGTAGTCGTTCAGACATGTGGGAACAAGTGTGAGGGTAAGATTATTATGAAGTTGGATTGGTTGATATTCATAAGGATGAATATAGAGCAATGGGTTGCTACCAAGGTTCATAGATATTTGTGGGATACAATATTGGACTAACCCGCAACTCAAACTTTACTACATGGAATCTTATTGATTGATCATAAGTAAATTTGAGTAAAGGCAAATATCATTTGGTATCCTCAGACCTGAGACACATATTGGGTTTTGATATTCACCAAGTGTCATACCTTGATCTGGTTATCCGTTGTTCTAAAATAATGGACAGTACATAAGACTATGTTCAAATGTGACACAAGGTGATTGTGAGAAACGTATGTAGTCAAGATGGGATTTGTTCCTCTTATTCGTTGAGAGTTAGATGTCTAAGGCCTGGATAAGTTAAATCAACAAGGAATGATCACTCTGTTTCCTTGGATCTAACATGACATCTGTAACAAAAGGATAGATGATTAATTCACCTAAATCATTTCAAGTAGGATACTTGAATCGGATGATGTTATTGAATGGCTATAAGTCATGCGTATTAAGGGTAGTAAACCGTTGTTAGGCGGTATTTACTACTTGCATCAATTTTCTATGAACCTTGTGCAAGTGGGAGATTGTTGGATTCTATATGTCCAAGACACATAGAACATTGATGCGGTTAGTATGTCATGATCCAAGTCGGGTTATACCCAATAACAAGCTTTGCAATCACTGACAATTATCAATTGATGATATGATCATGCAATTAAATAATAACACCAAATTTAGAAAATGGGTTTTCTAAATAAGTTGCATGTGAGATGGAACAACTTATTAGGATACTTTTGTTCAAGAACATTACTTAGTGTTATTTAAGTTAGTTAGATAACATTAAGTAATAAAAGAGTGTATAAGTATACAATAAAAAGTTAATTGTATAAACTTACAAGGGACTAATTTATAAATTAGTTTATAATGTTTTGGGGGGAACTTTGGTCTAGAGACCAATTTTCGGCCGCCCCATCCTCTCCAATGAGAGTTTTGCTTTCCTGAAAACATATGAACCTCAATAACTAGTCTTACACTCAACATCTCAAGACACATACACATGCATCAAAATTAGCAGCTCACTTCTCTCTCAAAAGGTTCTTGGTTCTAGCAGTTTTTGAGAGGATTTGGAGTCACTTGGTGTTCATCTCCCTAACAAGAAGAGGTGATTGAATATTAGCTTGGGGTATACAAGCTTGAGGGGTCCTTTCTTTGGAGCCTTGGCCAAATTTTAAGCATCATACATCCCCTTCTTGATCGATTTTGAGCTGCTGAAAGGTAGTTTTTCACAGCTCATTGTAGCTGTGATTTTATGTACATTTACATATGTTCATAGCTTGCTTATTCACATATAATGATCCTTTTTTTTTGGGTTTGTTTCATTCATATATATGTCACCATAAAAACATGAAATTTCAGCTTTATAATCATGTTTTCTAATATTTTCATTTGAAACTTTGAAATGTTTCTTTAAATCCTCATTAAATATTTCTTTTACATTCCAACTGTTTTGTTATTGATTATTGTAGTCAAAACCCTTCATTTTGTATAGAAATAATAGCTAGGGCCTATGAGGATCACGTCATCATCACTATAAATACAATGTGTTAATTCAAAAACAATATGAAACATAGAGTCGAATATAATGTTTTTGTGTCCGTTAGTATAGTCATTTAATTGTCTTACGTTAAGACGTGATATCTCTTTTAAACAATGTGGGTGTGAGTTCGTCGTTAAAATATGTAACTGTCAAACAATTCACAACTAAAACAATGGCTACATATAGTTTTTAAGGTTTTTTGCTTAAATTAGTTCTACTTTCAAGTCTTATATAATATATATACACACAAATATATAACACAAGTGCTTAGTAAAAGTAAAAGAAAAAAACCTAAGCAGTTGTTGGCTTCTAAAAAGGTTTCATGGATAGAATAACTCATAAGAAAACATTAGGGACCAATGCTTCCTTTAATAAGAGTATCAGAAAATAGAAGCTTGGCCAAATTTATGTCCTTTATCCCATCAAAGCCGGTTACAAGTTTTTAACGTGTTTAACGACTATAACAACCCAAACTCAAACTTACAAATAAGTCAAACTTCTGTCAAAATTATTCAAATTGGATTCGTTCAAGGCCAACTACGTCAAAACCTCGATCTTGGGTTCGGATCAAGATTGCTCAACGAGCTTGTTCCCTGTTTAATATATTTAAGAACTAGGTCATGCTCAAATTCATGAAACTATCAACCTGGCGAGTCAAGGTCGAAATTAGGCTAAAGGTAGTAGAACACAGCTCAAACTTTATGTCAACCTTACACATTCGCAACAACATTACATCCTATTGCCTGCTTTGATTTATAATCTATCCAAAAAGTTTAAGATCAATCCACTTCCAATAAACACAACAAAACAATTGAACTCTTTCGGTAATGATTTGAAGATCATAAATCTAGTCGTGTGATCTATAAACAAGAAGGTCAAGGGCATGGTAAACATATGACCAGCGAAGTCAACAACCAAAATCATACCAAAATGTGAAGGAAAGATGTCTCTCCTCGTATATGATTCAATGTTCAAATCCCATGGTAAATAAAAAGTGCAGATTTAGTAGTAGGATGAAGATGTGTAGGCCATCCCTTCTAAAAAAAGAAAAACTTAACAAGAGTTTTTGTCATACAACAACATTGTTATGGGCAGGATTCTTTAAGGCTTGCAACAGCCGAGTTTTTAAAATGTCATCGTCCCAGCTAATACACGAAATGGCAATCACAAAGGTATTACAGAACTATGTTGTAGCTGGTCGGGGTAATTTGACCAACTCCCAACGAAAATACAAAGAAACCATCTCCAGTTATTCCGACTTTTGCTATGAAAATGCATATAAGGCGGTTAGCGGAAGTAAACAGACACCATAGGGATGTCAATGTCATTCTCCTCCTCATCTTCACAAGCCACCATCAGATCCAGGTGGCGGCGATATGGTGGAATCTCCATCTTCGCCACATCCCGGGCCAAATCCACCACCTTCTTATCCATCCGGTCTTTATGCCTAGGAAACATGCTGTTATACAACAAACAGCTTCCACACGAAATGCTATAAGCATCAAGTCCCTTATCAGCAAGCCATTTGATGAGCTCCCTTAATGTAGGGTTGCCCTTAATCGTCCATCTGTCCCACACGGTCCAGCTCATATCCTGGTGCTTGATGACTTTTGCTGGGACCGGCTCAGCCATGGAGAAAAGAGGGAGTGCCAGGTTGGCAAATGTGTTACGGTAGTCCTCCACTTTGTGGCCCCCGTCGATAACTTTGTAGAGCTCCAGACAGACCAAACCGGTGGCCATTGCAGTTGATGTGGCGATTGCAGGAATAATCTTCCTGCTATGAATTTGGCTCTCAGTTTGTCAACTTCAGGGATGCTGTAATTCCTCGCTCTCATGTTGGCCAGTCCAGCTATGAAATCCATGTGGTAGTTGGTGTCATCATCCTGAAAAAACAAAGTGTGTTTTAGCATGAAGTACACGTGCAGACATTATAGAGGTGGCAGGATGGATGGGTCAACTCAAAACAGGCTCAGGTTGGAACAGTTTTTCAAGGGTCAAACCAGGACGGGTTATGTTGGGCTGACCCCCAAACATCTTTTGTTCATTTCAAAACGGGTTGTGTTTTAAGGAAATTAAATTTTAGAAAAAAACACAAAAATATAATGATAATATGATAATCCAAATCTGAGCAAAAAACTTTTAAAAAGGTCGTATGCAATAAACCTATACTTTTGGCATCTGTAAACCTGTTAAAGATCAAACCCAACCCAAATTGATTCATAAGTAAATGGGCCAAAACTGACACCTACAAAGAAATAAGTAAAAACAAGTGGGAACCTTCTCAAATTGAATAGGTTTCATGACAAAACCAGAAGGAAGAGTCTTTCTGCGTTGTTCTAGCTTCTTGATTAGTTCATCAATAACTGCAGCATCATCTATAGATGCAGAAGATAGGCTGGTAGCATTCTCATCAGTCTCAATTTTGACACCCTGTTTTGGTTGAAAGTCAGGAACAATAACCTTGTCAACAGCCTCAGCCAGTTTCTTGGGATTTTTAGCCCAATCAGGAATTGGGATGCCAAATGTTTCAGCCCGAAGAATGGAGCCCGCCAACACAAAGTTAAGGTGGCTCAGGTCAGAAACAGAGAACTCCAGTGGACGTGGGAAACGCTTCGGGGCTGACCAAAATGGAGCTCCGTTACTGGTCACTGCATCCTCTGGGAATGTATAAATCAGTTGCTTCATACGGTTAGAGAAGTAATCTTCAAACCTAGAAATAGATTTATAAAATTGAAATAAAGATAAGAACACAAGCATTATACAGTGTGAACAGCATATGGATCTGAATATAAGAGCACAAGAAATATACACTCGAGGTAACAGGTCAGCTGGGTTGGCTTACATGTCAAAATGAGTTTTGAGACATAACATTTTCAGTACAGGTGTTTTAAACACTCAATTATACACTTGTAAAAAAATGTAAATTGTTAACGAAGTTAATTATAGAAAACAATATTATTACAGTAACAGTAGAAGTCTATGAATAAAAAGATTAGAAGGTTGTAGAGTTGTAGTGCCTGGCAAATGACAATTTGCAACCCATTCCTCCTTTCCCTAAAGGAAGATTCAATTAGATATTAGAATATACCCAAATCAACCCACTACAGGCGGAAGTTGCTACCTCTTACACACTTTATTTCTATCATGTTTGTGTGTTTGCATGACAATAAATATATAATGCAAGAAAAGAAAAAAACAAAGTGAACAAGGGTACTACTTTAGACGAGCCCAAGTGATGCAATCTTGGAATGTTTCACATCTTTCCCTGTCAAGACACTCAAGAACCCGCTCTAAGTTATCCCTAGCTTGAGCATCACCAGCGTTCCTCATTGCCGTTGTATACTCACTGGGGTTTGAAAGATAGGCGTTGACTTCTGATGGAGTTTTCTCAAGTAACCCTTCAAACTCTGACCGTGCCCAAGTCAAACAATGGTCAATGTTATGTGGGAACGAATGCACAGTACACATGGGTGCTTGCTTCTCTGGTGGGTCCCTAGAGGCACCATAGTTTTCAGTCAAGTGAGGAATAACCATCTGAGTGTTGCATTTAGCACCTAGTGTACCAGACTCGAGAAGTGGCTTCTGGAAATATAAGCATCTTTGATCAACATAAAGTCTTGCATTGACATTATCTAAAGCATTAATGACAACATTCAAATTCTCCCAGAAAGTATCATCAAATACGTTTTCGGTCTCTGGGCCCACACGGTTTTGTAAAGCTTCGATCTGAAGACGAGGGTTAATCAATGCAGCTGCAGAAGCAGCAACGGTGGATTTGGCCTGCCCAATATTCCAGTCACGAAACAAAAATTGCCTGCTAAGATTGCTTTTTTCAATCACATCATCATCGGTGACTGTTAATTTCCCATGAGGGCCACATGAAACACCCATTAAAGCTAAATTTTTCAAAAACTCGCATCCCAATGCACCAGATCCTACAACGAAAGACCGAGTGTTTTCCAATTTTTTCTGGAACTTAGCCCCAAATACTGATATCTGGGCATCATAACGGGTGTTCAAAGGTTGTAGTCACTGGGTTCCAATGGTTCCGTAGGAAGTGACTCAACCGAATCAAAATAAAAGAACTGTAAAACACAACGAAAAAAATTCAGACCAACTCAGAAATAGTGTACACTCAGGGTGGCATTTTTTACCCATTTACTAATGGATTAGTTGATATGGGCTGTATTTTATCTCAATGGTGTCAAATAGTGCAAATGGATTGAACGTCGCCCACAGTCTATTTCAGTGCATACAACATCTTAAATAATTTTTTAGAAGTTTTTAGTTTACTAGTGTAGTAATATTGTATGAAAATTTTACAAAGACGACAAAAAAGTGTTTACAGAAAGACCAATTCCCACCTAGCCCAATGCCACCTCTAGTGTAGAACATAGAAAATATTTCAACAAGCTGAACTAGAGCGCAGCGCATATGTTTAAATAGGCAAATAACATGTCAATACTAACCTGAAGAAGTGGATGAAACTTTCCAGAACATGCCTTGACAACTTCTTGACCAACTATGCCACCAAACATGGCAGCCATGGGATTAAGCACAGCTCGGGCCCCATAAGCAAAATAACGCAAAATTTTTGGATTTAAATCATCTAATTTTCCATCACCCAGGCTCTCATTCATGGTGGTGGCAATAGATATCAACTTTTGTGCATCATCATCCGACCCAGCGACAGGTAACCTCCCGAATTCACAAATGAACTTATCAAGTGCTTGGAACGCTAGATGCAAAAGAGGAGGGCGATCAAATTTAGAGAAATCACTCAATAGAAACTCACCCGGAGTTTTAAGAGCTTCTTTTAAAGGCTTAAAATTCAAGACCTTTGACTGTTTGACTTGAGTCACGATACCACCTTTGACGTAGGTGCCAAATTTGGTGGTGTCTTCTTCAAGAAAGAATGAATATGGTCTGCAGTTTTTGACCTTTCTTGGTTTTCCATCATTAAGTTCTGTCATCCCATGAATTTCAGAAAATATGACAAGATCACCATCTTGGAACTCCAACCTTTCATCATCAACACAAGTTACAAGTGCAGGGTTATCGTTACTAATGGATGCAATGATGCCAGTATGTGGTTCCTCCCCATCAACATCAATTACAGTAAACTCAGGGCCGAAGTCACAGAAAATGTTACCAAAAACTCCTCTGACTTCACTCTTGATGAAAGCAATAGGAGGTTGATGGTTGTGGCAATAATCATCAAACTCGATAGCTTTTTCTAAGTTGATGTCTGTAAAGACCACAGCCTGTAATATCATATAATAAATCGTCAGAAAACTGTGCATATATGCAATAAAATTTTATTGCCAGAACAGCAGGATTATCAGTCCTCTGTTGAAAATTTGTATAATTACTTTGTTGTTTTAAGTGATTGCATAATAAGTTAGTTATTTTAAATCCTCTTAAAACATGCTGTATACATCTAGGCTTCCAGTTATAGGATTTGTTCTGGTAGTTCACAACTTTGGATTCCATTGTCATGAATTTAGTAGGAAAGGGCTATCTTGAAAAACAGCAAGTTAAAAGGTTAAATGTGAAAACTGAAGCGACGATAAATATTAGTGAATTTAGTGTTTTTTAATTGCAAGGCAGTAAAGAAAGAAAGTGTTCTAGAAAGAGAGGTGAAAAGCTGTGATTCAAGCTTGAATACAAACACGAAATTGTGGAGCTTGAAAGAGTATAATAACATTTATGAAAGAAGTATGGCCCAATTGAAGTTTCTCAAGTGCTCTTGAGGTAGGTTCTATATTTAAGCTCTATGTTTTTACATTGTGGCTCAATGTGAGATAAGAATGAGAAAAAAAATTGCTAGTAACGAAAAGAGATGTAGAATAATTATTTATCATACTCAATCAATAGAAAAACAAAAGAGTAAGTAAGATTAAAGTGAAGCATTGTTAGGTTAGTGTTCTAGAAAGAATAAGCATTCAATAGTGGTCTGACCATAGGTTTGCAATTAGATCTTGCTAAAGTCAAGCCATTATGTTGGTTTAGGTCTCTAAATATGTTTATATGAACTGTGTTAACTAATCGTAAGAAATTGGACAAGTGAGGGCTAAACTTAGACACAAATGAAGACTGTGGTTATCTAACTTTTTGTTCAAAACTGGAGATATGCTTTTGATGTGAAGTTGTGAACATTTGGTGTATGTTGTGCAAGAGATGGTAGTTTTCACTAAGCGTGTATCATTTAACCCACTTGTTCTACCATTTTACAGATGAGATGGACAAATGGTAGCAGCCCAGGTGACAAGGACATGGAAAAGATGTAGAGAATAGTTGTGACAATTGATTGAAGAAAGAATATACCAATGAGTAGATAACTACGAGAATGTATAATCACATGTGGTGGGGAGTGAAAAAGTGGAGGTTAGAAATTACTATCCGTAATCATCATAGCAAGTTCAGGAGATGACTAAATAATTACAATTGTCTAACTTTCCCTATTATTTAATGATTAGAAAAAAAGAAGCTTTTTCCCATTCTACTTATTTTAAGTGGTACTTAGGTCCATCTTTGTCAGATGGTTTGTATGTATTAAGATCTTGAATTTTGTTCCTGGTGGGGATGGTATTAAAAGGATTAAGTATGACACTACTACAATAAAATTCTTGTTTTAGGAAGCAGGAACAATACATGATCGCTTGTGTTGATTTCCTGCACAAAACAACCCATCTTGGGTTAATTTCCTCAACAAAACAAAATGTAGAGCTGCCAATCACCTCCTTAAAGTAACCAGATCAAGAGAATGTGTAGATTTTTTTTCTGAAAGCGGTTCCATCAACCCGAGCAATGATGCATCTAAATGGGTTGACCTATCAGATCACTTATTGGGTCAATGGATCCAAGTTTTGGATCATATAAATGAACCAACTCAGATCAAAGTTATGAAAATTGGTTTGACGCTTGCCTAGGCATACGAGGGTCGAGCATTTGTGTCTTCTTTCTTCTGAGTTGCTGCATTAGGCTTTGTGGGATACTGGATTTAGGTGTGCCTACTAATTTAGTAAATGATTTGGGTTTAGAACCTGAACATGTTCAAAATGTTTTGAACTTAAGCGTCACATACAAATCAAAAGAATAGCCCTAGGTAAAAAGTTTTAGCTGTCGTCCATTACTTCATTCTATCTTCTTCATCGACTCCACACCAAGTCTGTAATTCCATCTCAAGCCTTCAGACTTGGCCTTCTGCTATGACATACTTCCTTTATTCTTTACTATTCTTCTGCTTCTTTCTTGAGTCCCTAGATGCAGTTTGGGCGTACGTAATTGTGTGTTATGCTTGATACTTCTATTGAATCTTCATTTAATAACTTTTTTCTTTCCAACACTTCTTTTTTCACCCCTTGCTAAGTTTCTTCATTATGATATAAGTTTCTGTATACTTTATGCATGTATGTTAGCCTGATATCATGATATCCACTTACTGAGTTTATGACTTTGTGCTAATAATTTTCATAATGATTTCAGTGTAAGTGAACCTGAAAGAAAATTAAGAATGTATCCAATTTGTGTATGTATGTTACTATGTTAGGAATTAGATAGTACGATTATAAAAAAATATGCAATGTTTCTTCATTTTTTAGTATGTATGAGTATGACTGTTTCACAGCTTATGGCTTAGGCTACAGTTAACTGTACAGACTCAACAATCAGAATCCCCAATCTAGGTTTTGTTTTTAACTTTGGGCAAATGTCATAAAAAACATACTTTCTGCGTTTTTCTCACACAAGTTCCTTAACATATTTTGCACAAAAAAACCAACAATACTTAATGTTTTTCTTATAGAAATCCCTCAATAATTTATTAAACATTAAAGTCCATGCTGTTAGACAATTGGCACAATAACAATTAGTAAGAACACACTCACATAATTTTATTAAGTAGAACAAAGGAAATACTTTTGGTACACTTTGCATCTTATTCCTACCATCTATTTTTAAGGAAGAAAATAACTTCTAATCCCCTATTGTCAATAGAGGTAATAGCGCTCGCTATAGCGCGCTATGTAGCGTATAGGTCTTATGTCGCTATTTGGCCGTAGTGTTTAAATAGCGACCTTTTAATTTAATTTTTATTTTAGTTTTATCTTTTTCCATAAATATAAATAGTGAATGTTTATTTTAGCTATAAAGAAGCATGATTTAGTGTTATTTTAGCTATTTGGTGATGAGAATGTTTATTTTTTGTTTCTATTAGTGTATCGCTAAACATGAAATAACGGTCGCTATTTACCGCTATTCGCTACGTAGCATATAGGTAGTTTGTCGTATTGACCGCTATTCGCTATTGACAACTATGTTCTAATCATAAAAGAGAATTATAACTGATAGCTTAAATGCTTTGACTGTTTTATTATATTTGATTGCCTAATTATTAATTTATTAATTCCAAAATAAGTTCTGGACAAATCCAGCTTTTTGACCCATGACTCATTTGATCAACTTTTGACCCATGACTCATTTGACCAACTTTTGACCCATTAACATTTTAAGACACAAACATGATTAAAACCATCATTCGTCCCCCTAATCATGGTTTGTGCACTTCATTGTTCATAGCAATTTTAGTTCGTCATCCATACAATGTTGTAAAAATCGGACTAGTCAGTTGATTAATCGCCAACTAGTCAGGAATCGGTATCTCACCGATTGGATTTTCCCTAATCGGAGCCAAAAGTCGCTAGTCGGTCAAATTGGTCAAAATTAGCCCAAGTTGGTTGTTAATCGGCCCCTAATCTGCAACTTTGCATAATCCGGCGAGATTCTTGCGAATCCCAGTGAAAATTTCAAAATTCCAGCCAAATGAAAAACTATATATAAAAATTCTAAACCGATCAATCCCGATTAATCACTAGTCGGTACCCCACCGCCCGACTAATGCCTAGCAAGTTTTACAACACTGCATCCATATATTGTGCTAAGTTAGCCTCCTTTTCCTCCCACCTCCTTTTTTCTCCCACATTGGGCATTCATTTAGAAACTGTCCAAGCTAACTACCCTTGTAGCATCTAACTTGGCTTTTATTCCGTTGGAACCGTTCACCACCTTGACCTTTTCTGGGACCCCGACCTCTTTTTTGGTCACTCCCAAAGTCAACCCACTTTGAACTTCCATAACCACATTCTCACATTCATGCTTTTTGTCATCCTCTTTTTTAGAAAACATTAACCTCACTTAAGTTTCTTCTTCTTTGTTGAGTCCCTTAATGAGTTCTTCATAGGCCCTCAACCTTCCAATAGCTTCATCAAACCACATCTTGTTCAAATCAAAGCATGCTCTATTGAGGATACTGAAGGAATGACTGGGCATGGTATCGAGCAACCGTCTCACCAAAACCTTCTCTCAATGTTTGACGAGGCTCCTTGCTTTTGAGGGCTAGCCCACTCAATTTGCTTGCAAAAATCTACCAAGTCATCTTCCTTCATGTGCAAGCTTTCGATTTCCTTCCTTAACGTTGAAAGCCTAGCCGTTCTTACTCGATCCGCCTCCAAAAAAGTTGTTTTCAACCCTGCCCAAATTTGTTTTGCATTTGTGTGAGATGCCATTTGTAAAACAAGCTCTTCCGAATGGCTTGAAACAAGAAATCTTAGACTTCTTTGGATCAACATCAGTACCTCTTAGTGGTTGTATGTCCTCCCATATTCCATCTGGATCCATAATGGCCTTCACTTTAATTACCCACACCAAATAGTCTGTAGATGTCAAAATCAAACACTGATAGGGCATTGAATCTCCTTCCTTTGCTAGTATCATTGCCATTTTTTCTGTTTTGGAAAGCCCCAACCCTTGTAGGTAAAACCGTACTCCAACAAACGTCTTCCACCGACCAAGAAAACAAGCCACCTGCTTTGATGTTTTCTTTCACCCGCTAAACAAGACTAGATCCAAAGATTTCTTCTTGTCTGTTTTTCTACACTTCTGGTCGGAATTCCATACCAAAAGAACAAGCCTAACCCGGCTATTTTGTTCTTATCCCAGGCAACAAAGAAGAATAGAGCCTGGTTACTAACTGATCGGATTAGGGCTGCGATTTAGTTCTGATCAGGGGCTGATCAAAATCGACTCGAGCTGTTGTTCCACTCTTCAACCTTTTGTTGACTCGAGCTGTTGTTCCACTCTTCAACCTTTTGGTGTAGTGACTTGTCTTTCCCTGTCACAGATTTTAATTCGCACAAATCTGATACCAATTGTTAGACAATTGGCACAATAACAATTGGTAAAAACACACATAATTTAATTAAGTAGAACAAAGGAAATACTTTTGGTACACTTTGCATCTTATTCCTACCATCTATTTATAAGGAAGAAAATAACTTCTAATCATAAAAGAGAATCTAGCTTAAATCTAGCTTTGACTGTTTTTATTATATTTGATTGCCTAATTATTAACTTATCAATTCCAATAGAAATTTCGAATAAATCCAGCCTTTGACTCGTTTGATCACTTTTGACTCGTGAACATTTTAACCCACAAACATGATTAAAACCATCACATTTAAATATTAAATTTGAACAAAATTGATAATTTTTTTAAAACAACTTAGAACCGAATAACCATTATTTCACATGCATGTAATATTGTGGTTGTGAATGGCGAACGGCATCGGTGTTATTTGATGAGTTCAAATAGGATTTTTGGTTTGACGAATTTAAGGTTTCGACGTTCATGACAAAAGTATGATGCTTAGTGGGTCGCTTGGTAGCATGACGAAGATGATTGATGGTTGAGGACGTACATACTCATCGGTCATCAAGGTAAAAGGACGGAGTTTGTCTATAACTTTGGCTTTAACTAATAATAAATTAATAATATTTTTAATAATAAACTTTTGTACATGATTCTAATGCTTATTCAATTACTTTAACCTACTTGGTAGTTATTTCCTTGATGAAGGTTTATAGTTTGAAATGTTAAAAATATATAGATTAAATTGATTCATCTAGGTGGGTTTACTTAAATCATGGCTTTAATTTCTCAACCTTAATTAGTCTCCTCAAAATAGATTTCTGGCCACCTCGCCTCGAGGCGCACGCCTCAAAAGTTTTTAAAACTATGCTCAAGTTAAAACCTTTAAGTGTTATTTAGACCCAAACCTTTAAGTGTTATTTAGACCCAACAACTACAATATTAATGCATGTGAACTGATTGTTATTTGAAAATTTTCATGATTTTGTTCAACTTTAACATGTATAGGGCATTTAATGTTCCAAAAACTGTCAAGTGACTTAGTGGGGAAAAATAGAAAGTAAGTTTGTTTTTTGTATGGAAAAAATTATTGAGGGGATTGCATGAGAAAATTCAAAAACTATGTTGGTTTCTATGGTATTTGCCCTTTAACCTTTTATGTATACAGGACTACTCAAATCAACACAAGTAATGAATAATTATTTGCATTTCATTTTGTAGTTCATCTCATGGATTCCAAATCAAATAAAATATGTTTCTAAAAGCAAGTTCCGGCATACATGTATGCTACAAAATAAAATCATACAGTAATAGCAGTGTTGTAAAAGTCGGACTAGTAGGCCGATTAATTGGCGACTAGTCGGCAACCGGTGGGTCACCGATTGGATTTCCTCTAATCGGAGGGGTTAATCGCTAGTCGGTGAAATTGGTCCAAATCGGGAAAAAATCGAAACTAATCAGACCTAGTCGGCTCTTAATCGACCTTTATTCTGCATTTTTGCAGATTCCGGCGACATTCCGGCGAGTTTCCGGCGAAGTTCAAAAATTCCAGCGAAAATTTTGAAATTTCGGCCAAATTTGTATATCTATATAAACTAAACATATTTATAAAACTACATATAAAAATGTGTATTTATATATATAAAAATGTGTATTTATATATATATAAATGAAAATTATATATAAAAATTCCAAACCGATTAATCCCTATTAATCCCGATTAATCCCTAGTCCCCACCTCGCCGCCCGATTAGCACCTAGCGATTTTTACAACACTGAGTAATAGGCAATTTTTGTGGCATAGCAAAAACTGATATAATATTTAGGGTCATTAGACGTGACCTGGATCAAGACCTGACAAGTTGACAGGCCTAATTCCTACAAGTACAAGCGCCACTCATCTCCCATTCGATTTTAAGGTTTTGGATTATAAGAGTACCATGGATATACTTTCAATATTTTAGCATCATACATAAGCACTATAAATAATCTTGCCCCCTAAATAGCTAAAGGCTCACGGAGCAAAGGGTGAGCTTGTAACCTAGGTTTAGACAAGCAAGACGCTGAGTATAAACAAACCTAATTTAGCTTTTAGATTTGTTTTCGATTCGTTTAGACTGGTTCAGCTTAGTTTTTGGCTTCTTACAACACTTTTGGTTGGTTCAAAATGTTTGAAACTACTTATGGCCAGTTCAGAGAGGTTTTTGCAATTGTCTCCCTGTTTAGCGCGCCTTGCTGCACTCAAGAAAGTTTATGTGAGCCTCCTTGCCTAGGCACGTGCCTAGGTTGCCTTTGACTACACAGCTTGCCTCAAACTTTTGAATGTGTTATTTATTTAACCCATGAATGTGTTAGAAGTAAAAACAAAGAGAATAAATAGGGTATGAACAAGTGACTTTTGGGGCTATATTTTTCCAATCTACATATCAATCAATGTTATATTCACGGAAAAAGAGACATCTCGGAGGTGAACTCGACTAAGATAAGGAAGGCCTTCAAAACCATAGGACCTAATGACTGTGCTTTAAGGTCATATTTTATTCATTAGAATATAGAAATCATCTTTGTATTTGGCTAACGATTCAATCTATTAGCTCGTTTTTCAATCTTATTCTCAATACTAAAGCTGAAAATTTTAGTATCTTGTAGACCTTGTGCAGAATGAATCGACATCAGCAAAATATGATTTAACAGATAGGCCTTTCTTTCCTATTATAGGTTGACGTTCCTATAACCTCTCAGTAATCATCTAATCTATCCAAACGTAGTGAAGTAATGTTATGAGTGCTAACGAACATTGCCATCATATCTTATTGACAGTCACAAATAGCCTTTGGCTAATAAGATGTGAATATATCAAGGTCCCAAAATTTTTCTCCCACCTCATCAGTTATTATCTTTACTTCCGTAAATATTACATGCTAAACAATTACATATTTTTATCAAGTTGAATAATCTATAATCCTGAAGCAAGGCACCTTTTCGCTAGCTTTCAGTTGCCAGCAAACACTTGCAATCTTAGGCAAATACATGTCATACATTATGGCATGTCTCAAGATGTGATAATATAAAAAGAATTAAAAAAAACTTCTCGAGAATGTAAGCAGATATCAAACAAACTAAATGTAGCAAAATCTAGTTCAAGTTCATATGTGTCTTAATTGTTGGGTTTGTGGAGTCTTGATTTGGGCTCGGTTTAAAAGAAAACTTCGTGCCAGATAAATTAAATTAAAGACTTGGCCCGTTTTTATTTAATTGTAGCCCATTAAGGTTTTCTTGGGGATTAAGTTGTAAACCTTATTTTATCCTATTTATATTGTGTATTGTACTTGTAATTCCTCACAAGTAAGACAGAAAGCAATAAAAATATTATCCCGTTTGCAGCCAGTGGATGTAGGTCATATCGACCGAACCATGTTAAATCTCGCGTGTTCATCTTTGTTATTATTTTCTCTCCTAGTTTGATTGTGTTTGCGTGTCGATCTACACCCAGATCCCATACAAGTGGTATGGGAGATACGACTCGTTACACACGGGAGAAACACAACGTGAGAGAAAGAGGTTGTCGATCTAGGATTTCGGTGTCGGCAGGTAGTCGTCATAATCCAGCGATCGATCAAAAGTCACAAAAGTCACAAAAGTTACAAAGATCGAAAGTCGTGAAATCTCAAGTGCATTGTTAAACTCGTTTATTTACTATTTTGTGAGACTGAAAAAAAGGGTAGTGTTCAAGAGAACACTTAAGTTCAGGCAGCCGGCCAAAGTTGTGTTTGGCACTACTTTCAGTCTTGACTTGATTAGTGAACAAATTGTAGTTTGAAATAATGACTGAGGGCGGAAAACTTCAGATTGAGAAGTTTAATGGAAACGACTTTAGTTGGTGGAAAATGCAAAGGAGGATTTGCTTGTTCAGAAAGACTTGGATGTTGTTTTGGGTACCAGAAATGATGGAAACACTGAGTGGGAAACTTTAGAAAAAAAGGCCAAGGCGGTTATTAGGTTGTCGTTGACAAAGGATGTTACATTCAACATTCTGAAGGAAACTACAGCAAAAGGTATCATGGATGCGTTATCTAATAAGTACGAGAAGCATTCGGCAACAGATAAAGTTTTCTTGATTCAAGAGCTGGTTAATACAAAGATGAAAGAAGGAAGTTCAATTTTAATACACATCAACAACTTGAACTCTATTTTGTCAAGACTTAGGTCAATTGGCATCAAATTCGAGGATGAGGTTCAGGCTCTACTACTATTATCTATCATTGCCAGATAGTTGGGCAGGTACTGTTACAACGATTACTAGTTCCACCAGTGTGTTCACTTTAAAAGGGATTCGGGATATTATTATAGGCGAAGACGTCAGACGAAGAAATTCAGGTGAATCATCAAGTGAACTACTGAATGTTGGCAGAGGAAGAAATAATAACAAAGGTAGTGGGAGCAAGAACAGGAAAAGGAGTCAATCTAGGGCTCGAAATGATGTGACTTGTTAGAACTGTAAACAGGTAGGACACTTTAGGAATTAGTGTCTGAATGATCATAAAGAAGTTAACACCGCAGCAAACTACTCAGACGATGATGCTTTAATCTGTAGCGTGGAGAGCGGTGTTGATTCATGGGTCATGGCAACTGGAGCTTCGTTTCATGCTACCCGCAGCAGCGAAGCATTGCAGAATCTAAAAAAGGGTTATTTTGGTAAGGTAAGACTGGTGAACAATGATATTCTTGATTTTACGGGCATGGATGACATGGATTTAGTTGCTTGAGCTGGTTCATGGACTTTAAAAGATGTCAGGGTGATTCCTGATTTGAAGAAACAATTGAATTCTGTCGGTCGGTTAGATGAACAGGGACATGTGGTTAAGTTCGGGAATAAGCAATGGAAAGTTGTTAAAGGGAATCTTGTCATTACTCGTGGAAAGAAAATGGTTCATTGCATATGGTAGTGCCTGAAGGAAATGATGTTCCAGTTCAGAAGAAGACTAAAGTCCAATTCACAGAATCTCATGGGCAGAAGAAGGTTTGCTTTGCAAGTAAGAAACCTAGAGTCACAAGAATGATTTAAGGTGAATGTGCATGGAAGAGTTCAGGAAAACCGTTTAAAGGATTTCGTGGCAGTGGGAGCACAGGTTGTACTTCAGTTACAGTTCCTAGACGACAGTGGGTTAAAAGAACTAATATTCCATCTAATAAAATCTCTCTAGAGGATTACTTGATAAATATGGAGAGTGTTTGTTCTCAAGATGTTCTGGGATCCGGTAGTTTGTTTCAGTGGGAGCTGATAGGGACGGAGAACGGGTCAGGGGCGGATATAGTCGTGACTGATATGTTGAAGCTCAGGGGAGCTTCAACGGGCCTTCAGGTTAACTGATGAGAAGGTCACTGCAACTAGGAAGACGAGAAAAATTACAAGAGGTACAAGTGTTCACATCAGAAGACAGTTTGAAGATGATCAAGCCTCCAAGCAAGAGATTGTTGGGTTTGTGAAGTCTTGTATGGGCTCGGTTTAAAAGAAAACTCCGTGGCAGATTAACTAAATTAAAGACTTGGCTCGTTTTTTTTAATTGTATCCCATTAAGGTTTTCTTGGGGATTAAGTTGTAAACCCTAATTTTCCCTATTTATATTGTGTATTGTACTTGTAATTCCTCACGAGTGAGGCAGAAAGCAATAAAAGTATTAGCCTGGTTGCAGCCCGTGGACGTAGGTCACATCGACTGACTACGTTTAAATCTCGCGTGTTTATCTTTGTTATTATTTTCTCTCATAGTTTGATTGTGTTTGTGTGTCGATCTACACCCGGATCCCTAACATTAATGTCATGATACAAAAATGGAATTTTCAATTGAGGATGTGTATTATGGCAGGCATCAAGTAATTATTGGAGATTATAAAGCAACACATTTAGTTAATGCTATTATTACGCAAAAACCAATAACCCATATTAAATGCATGAAATTCCGAAGAAATCCATTAATGGTAAAGTCACAAAATCATATGACTTTATTGAACATATCAACACATTTAATTATCATTTGCAAGACTAAGATATAAGTTTCCACAATTTGTTCAATTAAACCATGTGACTTACCAGAAGAATAAATACATTATGTGCATAAGTGAAGTAAATGGGTACCTGATAGTTACAAAGTTGTTCTTTGGTCAACTTTGTAGTCAAGGTAGAGACCAGCACAGCGTTGTTGAGCTCCTGCAGCTTCTGGGCAGAGGCTAGGGCTCTATTCTTGCCTATGTCATTTTCAGAGAAGATAAAATTGCTGGACAAATCCCACAGTTCCACCAACCCTTCATCATGCAATGTCACAGACTTTACCCCGGCAAGTATAAGATTTTTTGCTGCAAGAAATGTTTTTTAAAAAAAAAGAAAAATTAAGTCATCACAAAAAGACAGCATAACTATTCATAACAGTCTGCTGGATTCTAGATCCAAGCAAGATAATCAAGTTATTTAACATCCCCCATCCTAACATGCAAACAATTCTAGAAAAATGACAGCTAATATCAGTGTTCTAATAACATAACATGTGATACAATTTAGAGCACTAGCTAAACCCCATAATAGCATCAGTACCTCATGTAATCATAAAGAGAGGCTGTAAAATAATTTTCATGACATTAAACAAACTGGTGGTATACACAACAGATGGAAAAGATAAGCCCAGTACTCTAGTAGCAGAATATCTTGCAGCTCATGAAATACAAAAGGTTAAACAAGACCTCTTAAGCTAATTGCAATCAGAGAATCAAAAGCCCGAAACACGCTTCATCATTTATACTAGACACACAGACAAAAGCAAATACGGGCTCAAATGGAGACCCATAACAAAGAGTGAACATTACTGTAAATAAAAAGATTTCAGCTCGTTTACCTATTTCAGCACCAAGTCCTTGCATCCCAGAAATCAGCACATTAGACGCAAAGAGCCGCCTCATAGTCTCACGACCATACACAGCAAGCTGTCTGCTATGGAGATCCTCATCAATATCCTGCATATTCGCGTCTTCTAATCCCATATTCGTTACGGATGGTTCCACAACAGTACTACTGGCACTATTATTAGACTCCTCACCACCACTACTCTTCTTCCCGTCACAGTCACCTGTCCCAGCGGTGGTTGTTCTGGAGGCTATCGATGAACAAGAAGAGGTCAAACAACCGATCCGTGGCTTTTTACGCAAGTTATCAGTATTATTATCACTACCGCTATCCTCGTCACTCTTTACAACTTCAACAGGCCGTTTCTTAGGTAGCATATGGAGTAAAAAACTGCTGAAAGCGCCACAAAACCCCATGGCAACCAAAATCAACAAAACAGATCGAAAAAACTCGAGATCGGAGAACAAACACGCTAGGATTACAACAACACACAACAAAGCAAACCCTAGGTATTCCTGTTGCTTCGGTTTCAACATAATCTCAACTGAATTAACAAGGTATGATTCGATCTGATGGTGATCATTTGAATTGCAAGCAAAGAAAGAGATATTTGAAAGGAAACTTACCGATTGAAGGTATCCTGCTGCAGTAGATTCTTCGGTTGGTTGTTCTTTGCTTTGTAGGAGTCGTTGAAGGACTGTTGTTCTAGAGAGTTCTGAGCTGTTGAGATGATTCCATTTGTTTCGAGGGTGATTGTGTAGCTGAAGAAGGAGGCGGTGGTGGTGTGTAGAGCTTATACGACGGTAACTAATTTGATTTGGTCGCTTTGTTGGTCGCTGTGGTGCCACAAGCTTACACAACAAAAATTACACTAATTGCCTTTGGTTTCTAATAACTAATTTGATTAAAGGTTTGTTATAAAAAACACACACACACGATGCAGTCCAATTTTAACGATTAATTTTAGTATAAACCGAACCGTTCAATCGTTCACTATGGTTTGAAACTTTTGAAACCAACCAACCAAACATTTAAAAATAAAACCAATTGCAATACCAAACTGGTGATCAGTTTGGGTGGTTTCACGGTTTTTAAATTGAACCATGAACAATCCTAAATAAAATGCATGTGTGATATTTAACATTTGTTATCGGTATAAAATTTTGTTTAGCATCATAATTCAAAAGGTCAACATATTTACGTTCACTTAGTTATGCATATCTAAATGTTCAAGAGCATATATTATTATCCTCAGAGTTCACAATATACAATTGAACCATATCTATGAAATTACAAGTTTAGAAAATCATGTTTTTAAATATTATAAACGGTTGCATAACATATATAAATATACACACACATATAAATTGTGAAATTTCATAAAACTAAGATTCAGGTTAATCAGGTTGACGCGATTCTCACAAAATCAACTTAAATATCGAACCATTTATAGATCGAATTCGGTTTAATGTGGTAATCTGGTTGGGTTGCTCGAGTTAGTCTTTGATCATGTTCGGGTTGATTTGGTCTGGGTTCACTATTCTAATTCAGGTAAAAGACACACCCCTACGTGGCTAAAATTTGTAAAGTAAAAATAAGAGAACGATAAAATACTCTCTTGAATTTGACTTGGTCTAAATAACAAGTTACGTTTAAGAATTTTAAAAGCTTGATTTTACTCCTTATCTTTTTAATTTTCCTCGGTTGATTGCAATTCACTACCACTGTTAGATATTTATGTTAAAAATAAGAGCATTTAGGACTTTATACATATAAGAGCTAATTATGTAATTTATCAAATGTTTAGTGTTAATAGGACTATTTATGTAATTAAAATAAACTAATTAATTATCAATTATCATCTAATAATCACCCACATCATCATCGTCTAACCATCATCATCTAACCATCACCTTCACCTTCCACCACATATGGTATAGTATAACCATACCTGACGACCACCAACCACCACTGATACTATACCAAAATCACACCACCACCACCACCATCACCAGCCATCAATTGTGAACCAAACCCTAATTGGTACAAGTTACAATTAGATTTAGTATCCATATGGGGTTGCAAACTATATTCATCTACAGTTTCAGAAGAAAAGGATAAATAGTTTAATGTGAAACGTTATTTGACTAAACCATATCAGAAAATATGAAGTCAACTCTTTTATAAGTAATCATACTAATAAATATAGGTCTTAGCAAAATGGAAAAATCTAAGATGATAGGTCTAGACAACATCTCCATTGAGATGTCGGAGTGTTTAGCGAAAGAAAGAGTATAGTGGTTAACATATTTGTTAAATAGTATATTCATAACAAGTAAGATGTCATGCCAACGGAACAAGAGTGTCATAGTACCTCTCTACAATAACAAAGGAGGTGTTTAGTGTTGTGGTAACTATGTTGGGGTTAAACTCACAAGTCATGCTATATATTGTAGGAAAGGGTTATTGAGGCAAAAATTACAAAAGAAAGTCATTTTATGGTAAATCAATTTGGATTTATGACAAGGCAGACAACTACGAAGGCAATACCCATGTTAAGAAGAATGATGGAAAAGTGTAGGGAGATGAAGCAATATGCATATGGTATCATCGATCCTGACAAGGCTTACGCTGGTGTGTCTCGTCTAGCGATATGGGATAGTTTTGAAGGAATATGGATTCCTTGGAGTATACTAAGACAGTTAGATATATGTATGGTAATGTTAAGACAAGCATTTGAATTCTATTGTATGCTTTAATTTATTCCATATAAAGGTGTGCCTTCACAAAACCTCTACGGTAAGTTTATTTCTTGTTTTAATAGTAGGTCGAGTTAAGAGGTCATATTGTATTTCATGTTCTTTTGCAGATGATAATATGTTAGTGGTAGAGTGAAGCGGGACCTAAATGATAAATTAGAAGGAATGGCGGGTTGGCAAAAGGACAAGGGCTTATGTATAATTCAATCTAAAATCAAATAGCTTTTATTGTTACTTCAATGGAGCCAACGATGAGGATAGTAACAAATAAATATTATAGGTCAAAGTTCTCTCATAGACAACCAAGTTCAAGTATTTAGGTTCTCTAATAAGAACATTGGCAACTGTAAGGCTTATAGAAAGGCTGATAATAAGAACGACAAAGATATTGGCAACTGTAAGGCTTATAGAAAGGCTGATACACCTAAAACAACCCAAGTGTTTCCTGCATGCATGCATTTGCTACTTAGTAGAAGTTGTTTCAGAAGTTTCATACTCTGCACAAGAAAATATTCTATGTATGAAATCTTCCGAACCAATATCTTCTGAAGCCAAAAGTGAAGTCTTCCAAAGCTTTAAAGACAAAGTCTTCTAAAGCCAATAAAGTGAAGACAAATTTCTTCTGAAGACTTTGAATAACATGCTTTCTCTAATGTACTTTTACATAAAACTGACCAACTTTTCGCTGCAAATCTGAAGACTCACCAACTTATACAAGTGGGTGAAAGGTCCATGCTTTTTTAACTGTATATTGAGGTCTTGAGTCTGTAACTTTCTATTTTATGTATTTTTATCTTTTTTGTAATATATTAGGATGTGAGCTATGGCATGTCATAGTCACTAGTCAAAAGACATATTTGTCTTTTGACTTTACATTAATCTTGTTGTCTATATTAATATTTTCAGCTAGCCTTCAAAGTATAGCCGGCTGTTGAATATAGTATAAAGTATCTCAAGTCTTATATCCTGAAGGTATACTTTTTAACACTTGTAAAAAGAACTTGAGAAGCAATATACTGCAATCTTGAAAACTAATATCTTGTTGTTCTTAAGTTTCTGTCTTTTACTTTGCTTGTATTTTCAGTGTCATCTTAAACAAAGTCTCGGTTCCCTATTTGATGTGTTAAGTTTTCTAACACTCTCCTTATTGTGAGACTGATTGTATTGACCATCCCTTAAAAAGTCCTATAATTGGTACCATAGCATTCCAGGCTCTTGATTGTAAGATCTCACCATCTTATATCCCTCAATCTCATAATACACTTAACATCTCAAATGACAGATCTCATAAAGGCTGTTATGGAAACCGAAACCATGACCAAGTCCCCACTGATCATTTCGGAAGACTTTGTTACTTGGGGCCAAAGAATGCAAGGCTTCATCAAGTCTCAAGACTCAAGGATGTGGGATTTTGATGTCTCTGGACCTTACATACCAAGTACCTCTACAGTTGTTACTGGGTTGTTACGATACCAAAAGAGGTAGCTGACTATTCTAAAGAATACAGAAAGAGAATTGATATAGATTAGAAAGTCAAGACTGTCATTCAAATTGTTATTCCTAACTCTATATACAGAGGCTTCAAGAAGTGCAAAACTGTTAAGCAATTATGGATGCACTAAAGCTCATGTATGAGGGGTCCACTGAAGCAAAAAAGAACAAGAAGGATCTCTTAAAACAGTAGTTTGAGAACTTCACATCCAAGACAGGTGAAACCAGACTCAACAATACTTCAGGTATGTTGAGATTATGGATATTCTAATGGATGTTAGAGTAACTCTTGAAAATAAAGACATTGTAAGGAAGTTCATGTCCTCTCTTCTTAGACAATTGACACATTGTTGTGTTGTTATCAAGAGGATGAGAACCTTAAAACTCTCACTCTTACAAAGTTGTATGGTATTCTTAGTGGATACCAGATGAAGATGAATATGCAAAAGCCATCTGGTAACTCCAACAATCAGTAGAGTTCAGCCCTTTATATGGTTGAAAGAGATTGTAGAGAACTACAACATCATCGTATCTGCTACCCTGATAACTCGCAAAACGGTTCTTTCATCACCTTCCCAGAGAAACCAAGGAGAGTTACACTCAAGGAAGTCCATTCCAAGAGACAAGCTTTTCATAAGACTTTGTGTCTACTAATGAAAACACTAGCAACTTTCTCTTCACCTTTGAAGATCTTGATTGTATCCATACGGATGATCTGAGTACATAGACATAGTTCAGCAAATGGCTCTTTTCACTCATAGAGCCAAGAAGTTCTACAAAAGGATAGGGAGGAAGTTTCCTAGCAGTGCATCTAGTGGAAAGTTTGGGTTGGACAAGAGCAAGGTAAAGTGTTACAAATGTAACAAAATGGGACATTTTTCTAGAGAGTGCAAGGCACCAAGGACAAATGGTGGCCAAGCACAAACTATACCAAACTACACTAATTAAGCCAACCAGAATGAGAAGCCAAAGCAGCAAACTCCAGTTGTTGTTGAAGAAGGAGGCTTTGACTGGAGCTTTCAGGTGAAAGATGCATCTCCAAATCAAGCACTAATGGCTGACCATGATGAAGCCAAGGTATTGGAACATCTCTATAAACCTGAATGCATTGCTAAAGTTAACAGATTTAGGTCCTATAACTTAAGATGAGATCTGATATTAAGTCTTTAAATATCTTAAATCTAATTTCAAAATAGCTGAAAATGATTACAAACTTACAATAGATAATTTAGAGAAATCAATTTCAACTCTTAAACATGAAAACACCAACAACAGGACTCAGATTTAAGATCTCATCACTAAGTTAACTAAATGTCAGATTGAGCTTGTGATAAGCAATGCCAAGGCAGAAAAATACGTTCTTGAAGAAGAGACCTTCAAGAACATAATATCCTCATCCTTGCATGAAAAAGTTTGTTATCAGAATAAGCACAGACTGGGATCTACTAAGATAGCTCCTTCACACATAATATTATCTATAAGATCTCTAAGGTGTGAAACTTGTGAAGATGAGCTTCCCCTTACAGACCCAATAAATGAAGATGAGAAAAAGAGATGTGAAGGGTGACTCTAAGAAGAGCGAAGAAGAGTATCCTAAGAAGGGTCACTATTCTATTGAGGAGAGAAAAGGAGTTGGGATGACCAAGTCTAGAAGAAAGAACTTGATCAGAAAAGCCAAGAGAAACTCCCAGAAGGCTCAAGAGATCAAGGTCACCTTTAACTCTTTACAGAAACCAATGTTTATCTCTGTAGGATTTGAGGTTGTTAAGGCTCAAGAGATCAAGGTCACCTTTAACTCTTCCAAAGGTGGTATGGAAGATAAAGAAAGACCACATGACTGAAAGGTCTTCATCAACATCAATAAATGTTCCTTCAAATTTGACCATAGGATCAATTACTATTGCATTGTCTTTAACTTCTTTTAACAAGCCCAAGACTAACAAGGCTTAGGCTTCCAAATATAACTAGTCATCTCTTTTATGCAGGAACAACTCAAGACAAATAGGAATCTATGGATCATTAACAGTTGTTGTTCTAAGCACATGACAGGCAATGGCTCCTTACTCCATAATTTTGAGAAAATTAATGGAAGGCCAGTTTCTTTTAAAGGAAATGATGGAGGTTACAATACTAGAAGGGGCAGGGTCATAAATGGTAAGCTTAACATTGAGAAGGTAAACTTTGTCAAGGAGCTTGGATACAATCTTCTAAGTCTATCTTAATTTTATGATCAAAGACATAACATGCTTTTCACTTAGCATGAGTGAATTGTTCTCAAGCCCGGTGTGGTTATTCCTCAAGAACATATCCTGCTTAGAGCCCCTAGGAAGGGGAACATGTACAAGATGGACTTGCAAGAAACATCTCCTTCAGGAGAAGTTTCATGCTTTCTATCTAAAGAAAATAGTGATGAGTCTTTCTTCTGGCATAAAAGAATGTGCCATTTAAACTTAAAAATATAAATAAACTGATTAAAAATGATTTGGTAATTGGAATGTCAAAAAAAGAGTTTACAAGTGATGACCATTGTGTTGCAAGCCTCAAAGGAAAACAACACAAGGTATCTCACAAGCCAAAAAGGAGAAAAATTCCATAACTACACCCCTACACTAATTACATATGAATCTCTTTGGCCCCACCAGTGTAATGAGTCTAGGAAGGACCTCATATTGTTTAGTGATCATAGATGACTTTACAAGATTTACTTGGGTTTTCTTTCTTAGAACTAAGGATGAGATTGATGAGATCTTGAAGAATTTCATCTTAAAGATTGAGAATCAATGTGATCACAAGGTCATGATTATAAGATGTGATTAGGGAATTGAATTTAAGAACCAAATCCTTGATATATTTTGTGATGAAAAGGGTATTTCAAGACAATATAATGCTCCCAGGACTCCTCAGCAAAATGGTGTTGCTGAGTGAAGAAACAAGACACTAATTAAGGCTGCAAGAACTATGTTGTCTAACTCTAAACTGCCCATCACCTTCTGGCAGAGGCAGTAAACACTGCTTGCTATGTGCAAAATAGATTTTTAGTAGTCAAGACTCATGGTAAGACTCCCTTTGAACTTTGGTATAAGAGAAAACCCTTCATTGGTTTTCTCAAGTCATTGGATGTCCTTTCACTATCTTGAACAAGATCAAGTAGCCAAATTTGATGAGAAATTAGATGATGGATATTTAATTGGATACTCTTCTCAAGATAAGGCTTATAGAGTAATACAATCTCAAAACTAGAGTAGTTGAAGAGTCAATCAATGTGACTTTCAATAAGAACACTCTTAGTGTGAAAGGTTCTGGTCTTGATTGGTTGTTTCATCTTGATTTAGTTACCGGCTATTTTAACAATTCTTGTGAGAATGTTTCAGGATGCATAAATATCTTATCAATAGGAGATCCTGACCCAAGATTTGAGTTGAGAAGACCTTCAGACCATACTACTTAAGCTCCAATGGTAACTAACCCTACAAATGAAGTTCCTACTACCGCAACCATGTTAATTTAGCTGATACATCTGAGGTGCCACCAAATTCTAGCTCAAAGGCACAACACTCAAATTAAGGAGTTTCAAATATGGAATGATGTTGATACATATGTGCCTAGTTTAGGAGCATAATGTAAATGTCTGTCATGTCTTACATATATGTAATGAATGAGTTGAATGAAATATAATATGTTATTGATGCTTATAATGTTTAATGTTTCATTATTTATTATGTGTTAAAGTATATTGAACTAACTATATAGGTTTGTGGTTGTTTTCATAGTTCTTAGTCAATAATGATTGAGAAACGTGTTCAAACTTAATTGTATGAAGTCTGCATACGAACGGACCATGCTAATGGACCATACGCATGAATAATTCATGCTAATGGACCAGTCGCACGACTAAACCAGGAGACTGGATCAGTCGCACGATTGAGCCATAAGATTGACCTAGTCGCACGCACATATTCGTACCCTAGCCATCCAGAGACTCTAGAAAGCCTATTCCAAGTTCATAGTTTGCAGTTGATCTTGTTCTAATCGTTCTTAACGTTTCTTTAATCGTTTGATTGATTGGGACTGCGTTCTCACTGATTGGATCGCCAATCAAATAGGATTCCACACTATTTGATCTGGTTTCACGCATTATCAGTTACTACTCCGTACGTACATGGTCCTAACAAGTGGTATGAGAGCTTTGGCTCTTGATTTTGCGTGTGATTCGATTAGTTTCGGTGTAAAAATCACGTTTTTCATTTAAAAGAGTCACCTTTTTGAGTAAAACAGTGTTTTCGACGTCTCCAGGTCTAAAAGTTTATGTTTTTCGGCATACGGCAGATTAGGGTTCTTGAAAAATCGTGTATTTGTGTCAAAGTGTCAAAAACCTTCGAATTTTCAAAAACAGCAGCCTTCAGTCGCACGTTTGGCTCAATCGCACGACTGAACTCAATCGCACCTCCCATTCGCACGATTGAACTCAGTCGCTCACTCATTCGTACGACTGAACAACCCTATTTGCTTGTCTCCATTGCACACTCCATACGTACGACTGAATCCAATCGCACGATTTAATTCATTCGCACCCTTCATACGCACGATTGAGTCATCCGCATTGGCCATCCGCATTTGTCCAATCGCACGATTGACTCATTCGCACCTGTTCCATTCGCACAAGTTTGAAGTTCAAAAGTTCAAAGTTTAAAGAAATGGAAGATTCGTTCTCTACGTTTACTGCCAGTAGGGACTCACCGATCCAGAACCTTTTGCTTCTAGAAAACAAAATTGGGAATCACAATAAACCACCTAAACTTATAACGTTAGATTATTACCCACAATGGAAGCAACGATTCGAGATCTATCTTAATGGAGTTGATCCCAAACTTTAGGAATCTATTGAGACAGGTTATAGTATGCCAAGATCAGAAAATCTCTAAGTCCCACATGATATCACAACAACTGCTGAAAGCTTCATCAGCAGTTTGACAAGTACTGAAGACTTCAACAGCTGAAGATCAAGTGCTGAAGACTTCAACAGCTGAAGACTAAAGTGCTAAAGTACAACAGCTGAAGAACACAAGTACTGAAGCTGAACAGCTGAAGAACACAAGTATTGAAGCTGAACAGCTGAAGAACACAAGTGCTGAAGCTGAAGACCAAAGTACTGACGTACAACAGCTGAAGAGTTTACAAGTGCTGAAGATCAACAACTGATGTACAAAGTCTGAAGACAAAGACTGAAGACATCAGCTGATGATATCTACTGAAGTCATCAGCTGATGAAACGTCTGAAGTTCAAGTCTGAAGATCAAGTACTGAAGTTTCAGTAGTTTGTCACAACTGCTGAAGAGTACTTCTTCAGTAGTTTGTCACAACTGCTGAAGAGTACTTCTTCAGTAGTTTGTCACAACTGCTGAAGAGTACTTCTTCAGTAGTTGTGATATCAGTAGTTTTATATTTTTTACTATCAGTAGTTTTATATTTTTTACTTTCAGTAGTTTTGTAAAACGACTGAAGAGCTTGTTCTTCAGCCGTTGTAGTTTCAGTAGTTTTATGTTTTTCAGTAGTTATAACAACTGATAACACTTAGCATTTTTGTAAGGAGATGTCAGCTGTTTTGACATCTTCAGTAATTGTGTTTCAGTTGTAATAAATCTGTTAGATGTCACTATCAAGTGACATCAGCAGATGTCACATCTCTTATAAAAGAGGTGTCGACCTAATTGTAAGTGTGACATTTCGTTACCACGAAAGCAAATATTGAATGAAATATATTTGCAGAAATTCTCTCTCTATAACCGTCTTTGTTCTTCATTGAATTTCGTTTCGTTCTTGAGAATTGGCTAATTCATTGTTCGATTTCCGCTGCTATACTCTCTAATCAATCAAACATAGATCACTAATCTTAAGTGGTATCAGAGCAGGTTAATCATTGATCGATCTAACAATTGTTCATTGAAACTGCTAATTGATATCTGTGTTTGATTGAATTAGTGTATTCGCAAGAACTGGTTATAGATTATTGAATTTCTGTCGCTTTCGTTCATTTATTTTGAGATCTTCTGGTTCAATTGGTTGTGGTGTTTGTTCTAAATCTGTTTTAGCTTAATCGAATTTGATTGAATCTGAGATGACTACTCCTTCTAATGATCCTCACAATACCGGTTCCTCAACCAAGCCTCCGATGCTAGTTAGGACCGAGTATATCATATGGCAACGAAGAATGCTTCATCACCTGTCTGTTAACAGTTCAGGTTGTTGGACATCTGTGGTACATGGACCACATAAGCCTATGGTGAACAATCTGGAAACCAATCAAATGGTTCCGAAGAAGAAGGAACAATACTCTGATGAAGATCGGAAACTATTTGAGATTGATGCTAAAGCCCATGGAATTCTGGCCATGGCACTGCCTAATGAAATCTATTCAGGGCTTATGCATCATAAAACTGCTCATGATCTCTGGAATGCCCTAAAGGAACAATTCGGTGACACAGATGAGGTCTTAGCAAACAATAGAGAAATCCTTGCCTAACAATATGAGACATTCTCTCATAGAAAGGGTGAGACACTGACTCAACAGTTTGAGCGTTTTTCCTGCTTGATATCTGAGCTGAAAATGGTGAAACAGGAATACACCAATAGCCAGATGAACAACAGATTCCTCAGATCACTGCCTGAGAGATGGGACACATACACTATTGTCCTACGCTCCAGTGCAAATCTGGATGCCCTATCTCTCACCCAACTTCATGGGAAACTGCTTACATTCGAAAGAGAGATAGAGCAGAAGAGGAAACTGTCCTCATCAGGAAAGCTCACTGATGACTTTGTACCAGGGAATACTACCTTGGTTGGTCATGAGTCAGAATATGCTGCATCTGAAAGCAATTATGATGAGCATATTGATTTCTCTTCAAATAGTTCTGATCATGCATTTGTTGGTATTGAGAGTCATTCTGGCAGTAATAGTGACAATTTATGCTTCATCATGGATGATCTGAAAGGAATAGCTGATGATGATCTAGAAGAGATGGATATTCTGAGCCAAATGGCATGATTAATATCAGATCTCAGAAGTTCTATAAGAGAACTGGCAGGAAATTTCCTGGACTCTCTGGCAAAACCAAAGTTGGTTTTGACAAGAGTAAGTTGAGGTGTCACAAATTGCAAAGGCTAGGACACTTTGCAAGAGAGCGTAGATCAACTGGATCTAACTCTTCTGCACCCTTTGTGACTTTTCCTAGTACTAGTCCACAAAACAGAGGGCAACATCCTGCTGGTTCTGGTCATCATTCACATCCTAGATCTCCTGCATACTTTGTTCCCCAGGGTCAAATGTCATATCCTTATCCCTGCTATTATATGCCTCAACCAAATCCTGTTCAAGCTCCAATTGTTCAACAACCACAAGCATGCCTGAACCACAACCTTCCCAATCTCATCAACAAACTCAACCTCAACAACACAGCTTCTTCACCCCAGGAGTTGTTGACTGGAGCAGTTTACCAGATGACTTGTCTGGTCATGAACAACTGTTCTCAGGTGCTGGTCAACATGGTGGTGAAAGTCCCTTTGGAAATCTAGCTCTTATGGCTTTGGATTCTGTTGATACTTCATCCTCTAATGCCTCTACACCAAAGGTATCACAGGTATCCTTTAAGGAAAAAGCCAAATTATGTTCTGAAACATGCATAGCAGCATTTGCATCTATTAGAGAAGCAAATGTAGCTTTAATCAACAAGAACATTGAGCTAGAACAAATAATTTCCAAAAGCAAAGCTGAATTTGAGTCTGTGCTTAATGATAAGAATGATGAGATTTACAAACTTAAATGCCAAATAACTGATGATAAGGCTAGGGAAGAGATACTTCTAGAGAAGTATAAAGATCTCAAAGAAACCCTTGCAGTTACCCAGGTAGAGTGTGATAGATGGGTACAATCATGCAAAGGTTTTGAAATGCTTCTTAGTAAGCAATCTGCTTCCAATGTGAAGTTTGGCATTGGTTACAATCACACTGCTCCACCTACAGATTTTACTCCAGAGCAGAGATAGAATCTGATGGTGAGAGTAATAACCAATCCATCTCATCATGTGATCTACTTTCTGATACAGCACAATCAAAAGTAGAAGTCAGCACCAAGCCCTCTCAGAACCTATCAGCTGATGTTGATGGTTCCACTGCTGACACTCACATGATCAATGAGTTGATCAACTCAGGAGTTAATTCTGAATGTCCTGAAAGGACTAGAGAGTAGGATTTAACACCTGAAGTTCAAACTCCAACTACTGTCAGTATTGAAAAGAAGAAAACTGTCAGTAGAAAGAGTTTGAAGGCTACTAAAGAGGAAGTCAAGAAAGCAAACAATGCTTCCAAAGCACTAAAGAGCAAGTCTTCAGTTGCTTCACCCTCTTTAGTTGATGATCAACCTAAGATGAAGAAGAAACCATGTGAAGTATGTGGTTTGTTCAATCATCTTACAGATGATTGCTGGTACAAAAGAGGTTCCAAACTCAAACATAAAGAAGAAATTAAAGAGAAAATGGTAAAAATGAAAACTGAGTTTGATACCACATTTGTATCAGCAACATCAAATCCTGTAACCCTTAAGTCCTCAAAGAAATCCAAAAGGAAGGGGTTAAACAGGTGACAGCTGAGAGTGCTCAGAAGAAGAAGGTGCAACATAGGAACTTATCAAACTCCACTGGCAATGTGTCTGATGAGCTGAAAGCTTTATCACAAAATCAGACACAGCTGGTTATGATGGTTCAACATCTTGGGTAGAGTCAACCAATTAGATGCTCCTATGTTGAAACCACAAAAAAGGAGATCCAAGCCAAAGGATTCCTCTTCTTCACCATCTTCTTCCTCTCTAGCTGTTGTTTCTAATAAACCTGTTAGTTTACCATCTATTGATGAGACCAGGCCCAAAACCAAAAGGTTTGGGTTTCCAAAACTAACTGATTGTTTATTATTGCAGGGTTCTCCAACATGCCAAAGTAGCATCTGGTATGTAGACAGTGGGGGATCTATGCACATGACTGGAAACAGCTCTCTTCTTCATGACTACTCTCTAGGAAAGAAGGGGTTTGTTTCTTTTGGCAATGATGCTAGAGGTTACATCATTGGAAATGGCTTTGTCTCCAATGGAGAAATCAAGTTTGATGATGTTAATCATGTGGAAAATCTCAAGTACAATCTCTTGAGTGTCAGTCAAATGTGTGATAAAGGCCATGTTGCTCTTTTCACCAGTCAGAACTGTAGGATTCTGTCATCCAAAGTTCTGCATTGATTGATAAGGTGTTGGATGATCACACTCTCCTGAGAGCCAACAGGACTGGAAGAGTGTATGCCTTAGATCTTTCCAAGAAAATAGATCTCAGAGGCAATCCTTGCCTATTTTCCAAAGCCTCTTCTCAAGAATCTAAACTGTGGCACAGAAGGCTAGGTCATGTAATTTCAAAAACATGAATCAGCTTATCCACAATAGTTTAGTGAGAGGCTTACCAATAAGGAGTTCCACTATGATGAAACCTGCACTGCTTGTTTAAAAGGAAAACAACACAAAGTCTCATTCCCTCCTATTGAAGAGCCTAAGTCCACTGCCTGCTTGCAATTACTGCATATGGATCTATTTGGTCCTGTGAGAGTAATGAGCATGGCAAAGAAGAAATACTGTCTGGTAATTGTGGATGATTACTCTAGATTTGTATGGACTTTCTTTCTACATTCAAAGGATGAGGTTGCTTAGAAGATTATTCACTTTGTGTTGTATATTGAGAAGCAGTATTCCCTTCCAGTCAAGTGTATTAGGACTGACAATGGAATTGAATTCAGAAACCATACACTTGATGACTTCTACTTTTCAAAGGGAATCAAAAGGCAGTTTAGCATCCCAAGGACTCCAGAACAAAATGGAGTAGTGGAGAGAAAGAACAGGACCCTAATTGAAGCTGCAAGGTTAATGCTGGCTGACTCTGGTTTGCCACTGACTTTTTGGGCTGAAGCTGTTAACACAGCTTGCTATGTGCAGAATAGAGTCTTAGTAAATCAGAGGTTGATGAAGACTCCATATGAAGTTCTCCATCACTTGGCTCCTCTAATTTCACTTTTTAAAGCATTTGGGTGTCCTGTTTTATTCTCAACATAAAGGATCAACTCCATAAATTTGATCCTAAGGTGGATGCAGGGTATTTTGTTGGTTATTCATCTACTTGCAAGGCATACATAGTCTTCAACTGCAGACAAAGATAGTTGAAGAGACTTTGCATGTGAAGTTTAATGAATCTCCTTTGGACATGATTCCACAAAACCATGTGGAGTTGTTTGATTTGGACATACTGCAATTGTTCCTTATCAACCTCCAGCTGTTGTAGATCCTGTGGATAAATCATCTTCTGCAGCATGTCTTCCACCTGGTGGTATTGATGATGATGATGATAATATCAATACTCACCTATTCAAGTTTAGTGACCAACTGCCTGTGTCTGCTAAATTTGATGTTCCTGTAGCTTTAGCAGTTCCGTCCACAACAAATGCTGATGAGATCTCAGTTTCCTCTACATCTTTTGAGTTACCATCTAATTCTTGGTTTCAAGAGTCTACATCAACATCTGCTGCTGAAGGTCTACAAACACTTGCACAGATCTCATTGTTTATCAAGAACTGAAGAATCACCCCATGTCTCAGATTATTGGTGATATCAATGCTGGTGTTTCAACAAGAAGTCAATTGTCTAACTTCTGCTTCTATGCTCTCTTCATCAGTCAGCTAGAGCCAAAGAACTACCATGTTGCTTTGAGAGACAATGGATGGGTTCAAGCTATGCCGCTTGAGCTACATCAGTTCAAGAAATAGCAAGTGTGGGAACTGGTTCCTCTTCCCCCAGGTATGTGCAATAGGCACTAAATGGTGTTTAGGAATAAAACTGATGAAAATGGGCTTATTGTTAAGAACAAGGCTAGACTGGTTGTATAGGGTTTTCACAAGAAGAAGGTATTGAGTATGATGAAACCTTTGTCCCTGTAGCCAGACTAGAGGCAATCAGATTGTTCTTAGCCTATGCTGCATTCCACAATCTAAAGTTTTTCAAATGGATGTCAAAAGTGTATTTTTATATGGTAAAATAAAGGAAGAAGTTTATGTGTGTCAACCACCAGGCTTTGAGGATAATAAACATTCTGAATGGGTGTATAAACTTGATAAGGCTCTTTATGGGTTGAAACAAGCTCCTAGAGCCTGGTATGAGACACTCTCTACTTTTCTTCTTAAGAATAATTTCACTAGAGGCTCCATTGATAAAACTTGTTTATTAAGAAGGTGGATCAACATAAGCTACTTGTTCAGATTTATGTTGATGATATCATTTTTGCATCCTCTGATCCCCAGTTGTGTGATGATTTTACAACATTAATGAAAAAGAGGTTTGAAATGAGTGCAATGGGAGAATTACAGTTCTTTCTAGGTTTGCAAATTAAACAAAAGGCTGATGGAACCTTTATTCATCAGTCAAAATATACAAAAGATCTTTTGAATAAGTTTGATTTACAAAACTGTAAGCCCTGTTCTACTCCCATGTGCAACACCACACAACTGGATGCTGATCAGAAAGGTAAAGCTGTTGATGAAACACTTTACAGATGTATGATTGGGTCCTTGATGTATTTAACAGCTTCTAGACCAGATATTATGTTTGCTACATGTGTTTGTGCTAGATTTCAGGCTGCTCCTAAAGAGTCTCATTTGATTGCAGTCAAGAGAATCTTTAGATATTTGAAAGGTACACAATCTCTGGGTTTATGGTATTCCACTGGACACTCTTGCAAATTAGTTGCTTTTTCAGATAGTGACTATGCAGGGTGCAAGTTAACTAGAAAGTCAACTTCTGGTGGTTGTCAATTCCTAGGCAACTGTTTGATTTCTTGGCAGAGTAAGAAACAAACCTGTTGCTACATCAACTGCTGAGGCCGAGTACATTGCTGCTGCAAGTTGCACTCTCTCAGGTACTCTGGCTTCAGAACCAACTTCTGGATTATGGCATTACAGAGACTAAGTCCATTATTAATGGATAGTGCTTCAGCTCTGTGTATTGTCAAAATCCAGTCCAGCACTCTAGGACCAAACATATAGAGATCAGACATCATTTTATTCGGGATTGCTTTGAAAAAGGTCTGATTGATCCTAAGTTTGTGCCTAGTGCTGATGAGCTTGCAGATATTTTTACTAAGCCTTTGGATAGTTCTACTTTCCAAAACCTTGTGTTAAGGCTTGGTATGCTGCAGCTAGAATAAGTGACAACTACTGATGATTTCAGTAATAATTACTGGTGATCATTGGTACCCATGTCACATATAAGTACTGATGAGTCCTTTCCCCTTCAGTAGTTTTTATAACTACTGACAGTCAAATGCCTCACAAGTACTGAAGTACTTTATCTGTTCCAACTACTGATGTAGTTACAACTACTGAAATCACAAACAGATAAGTACTGACGTCCTATGAACACCTGAAAAGCAGATGCAAAGTCTGATGAGTAAGTGTTGAGGACAGTATGAAACAGCTGAAAGGCTATGAATTGACGAAAACTACTGAAGAGAACTTTCTCTTCAGTTGTTTTCTACAACTGCTGTTTCATTTTAAACAACTGAAGCAAAACCATGTCTTCAGTAGTTTTATAACTACTGATGACTAATACCAAGTCTTCAGCTGTTTACAACAACTGATGACAAAACCTCTGTCTTCAGTAGTTTCACAACTACTGATGACAAACACCAAGTCCTCAGTTGTTTCATCATCTGAAGTCAAAACCATGTCTTCAGTAGTTTTCTAACTACTGATGCCTAACACCACGACTTCAGCTGTTTCAACGTCTGAAAGGGTAATACCATGTCAACAGTCGTTTAAACTACTAATGACTAACACCAAATCCTTCAGTCGTTTTCTAACCCGTACCCTATAATATCCCTGACCTAATCCTTCAAAGCCTCATCTTCTTCAAACCTAACGTTCATCTCTCCAAAACTTCTCTCTTCCAATGGCGTCCATGCAAATCAAACCGCGACACAACTGTGTAGCTTACCTCACCAAATCGCCATTTTGGCTAAGTTCGATACTGCTATCGATCTTATGGTCCAGTCACATACAAAACGACATTTCTTCTCAATCCAATCCTTCATGCCGAATCCCTCAAACAGTTTTGGATGAACGTCACCCTCACCACTGGGGAGAACAACACAGCGTCTCTCCGGTCGGTCGGTCGTCAACAACCACGAAGTGGTCATCACTCCCGATATCCTCCGCAAACTCTACACTGGATGATTCTACTTCTCCTGCTGGATATCCAAAGGGCACAACTGATTTATCCTTTGCCCATCATGGATATCAGGCAACCTTAGTGCCTCCACTATATTGAAGAAACATTTCCATGACGCTGAACGTCTAATCTTCCACATGGTAAATGTCTGTTTGGCTCCTAAGACTTCGTCTTGGGATCAAATGTCTACAAAGTGCAGCAGGTAATGTATTCTATTCTGAGCAACAGCCTTTAAATATTTCAGAAATACTATTTTCAGAGCTTAAGGATATGGCTCAAAAACTAACTGCTAACCGTTGGATATTATATCCGCGGTTCATAATGGCCATAATTACAAACCAGCTTCAAGCTGAGGGACTTGTTGGCCTGGGAGTCCCTGCTATGGCTGTTTTGCCTGAAGTATACTCCCGGCACAACTCTGACCACTCACTCAAAATGGCTGCCAAGCTGCGCAAACCCACGCAGCTGGAACCCACAGCCACCACCTCCAAATCAAAAGTCCCCACCAAACCCACTAAAAAGAAACCAAAATGGCTACTCAGGGAAATGAGTCCCCTGAGGATGCCCCTGCAACACAAACGCAGGATATATCCACTGGTTATAACCCCCTAGTGGATATTAGGACTCTTCCAGCCATAGCCGCTCAGGATTCCTCTCAACAGGAGCCTGCAGCAACCACACAAGGGGTACCCACACATCTGGGATCTTCCTCACTTGAGGGATTGCCATTGAAGAGCACCATCCTCCCCAGGTGCACACTGCTTCTATCCCTTCACCCCATGCAACCGCCCCCCAAAGCCCTACATTGCTTGTTGCACAAGTGCTGACTCAGTTGCACTCCTCACCCCCTCCCCAGATACCATTACTACTGGGAACACCTCTACCATTGAGGGGGAGGACCAAAGTGCAGCTGAGAACCCACAGCATAGGGGTTACAATGTTCTTCTCCTAGTGTAGCATGGAGATTGGAACTTCTGGTGAGGCTGCCACTTCTCCTGCGTCAGCATCTGATCAGGTTGTAGTTGGTACCATTACTAAGACCTTACCAGAGGCAACTGCTGATGACGGACATAGTCCTGAGGAGGAAGTCCCCAGTACCAAGACAAAGGGGCACATGCTACAACTGAGCTACACTCAGTGCATGTTCATCCTGATCCTATCAGGAGGTCAGGTGATTCAGCTTCTGCTGATGATGACCTGGGCTTTTTCTACGATGTTCTTGCCCAAACACAATCCTTGAGGAGGAAGTCAGTAGGCTCAAAAGCTACTTGACCAACTCTCTCAAGGAGAAAGACCATCTGCCTCCACCAACCCACAGATGGCACCTTCAGTTGAAGGTTCCCCAAACACTTTTCCCTCTCTCTCCAATGAGCCCCAGCTTCTGCTTTTGGCACTATCTCTCCGGGACAGAACCCCAGAGCAGATGGTTGCTGTATTCCAACAATCCATACCTCTCATCACTCCCATATCAATGAAATGTTACTAAAGCCATTGATGAGAGGATTTCCTCAACTCTACAACCACTGATTGATAATGCTGTGCAAAAGACACTTTCTGCGGTACAAACCCCTACCACCAATGCATCCAAAAAGGGGGAGAGTACTGCAGTGAAAGAAAAGAGAGGAAAAGAACAGAGGATGAGAAGGCAAAAGAACAATTCCAGGAGTTGGAAAAGAAAAGCAACAACTGATCACCTATAAAAGAAAGAAAAGTGCTGATGATCAACCTACTGCTGAAGAAAAATCCTTGGAAGAGCTGGTAAAAGATGCGATGACACACACAGCCGATCCATGGATAAAATCATTGAGCAACTCTTCAAGCAAGGTTTGATACAGCCACATTAGATAGTGAGATCAGGAAGTTGGAAGTGGAGGAGATTCAAACCCGATGGGCGGGTATGATGTACTGGGAGAGATTGGAGATCATGATCCGTTTCATTGCCAAATACTTAGGAAGATCTTTGATGGAGATTCGTGCGTGGACCAGAGACAGTATTCTGGCTATAGCCACCAGAATCTGTCTGTCTGAGCAATTCCATAAGGGGATTATCATTGAAGCCCTTGATGAGGCTGGGGCTGGAAAAAGGTTTGAAATGGCAAGACTTACAAAGGCTAAACTCACAACCAAAATGCTGGAACAACCTTCCCTTCCACCCACTCAAAAACAGCCTACCCCTCAAATCTCCAAACCAATCTCAAAGCCCAAATCCAAACAACCACAATCACAACCACAAACAACTCCTTACCATCTAAACCAACAGCCGATGATGCACCTAAGAAGAAGAAGAGAAGGGTGTTGAGGCTAGAAGAAGAAGAAGAAGAGGATGATGTGGAAGAAGATAGGCTGCCTCTGTCTGCAGTTCTAACATTGGCGAAAGCCAAACCTATGCCCATCACTCCCACCTCACAGATGGATGCTGTGAGAGTAAAGATTGAAGAAGAGGAGCAGCAAAAGCTTCATGATGATGAAATGCTGAAAAGCATTGACAAAACTTATGCTGCTTCGTCATCAATTATCAAGTATGAAGAAAGAAGCTCTGAGGTTGTACACTCTCGCCAACACATTTCAATATCAGAAGGAAGGGTGAGAGTATGGCCTGATCCGGGTGGCTCACAGGATTGTAAAGAAAGACATTCCTTCGAGATACAAGGGTCAAGTCAAGAGGATCGTAGATGAAGAGATCACAGTGGCCCTTGTAGTATCACCCTGGGAGATTGTCGAAGATTTCAAGAAGGCCTACGAGACTAAACAACCACCCCAGAAGATGCTAGAGAACAGAATTATTAAAAAGGGGTTAGTCTACAAGAGGCTTGAGAACTTCAAACAAAATGAGCTCAGTCTGTTACTCGAAGGGAATCATCCTGATGAGTTTGCATACAGACAGATTACAACAGTTGAGCTCAAAAATGGCAAACAGGCCAAGTACATCTCAGAGCTGTATGGGCGAGAAGGATTGTTTGATGGTGAAGCCGAGAACCTGACCATGGAAGAACAAATCATGTTTCTCAGAGCCTACACCAGAGAATCCTACAGGCTCATACACGGGAAGTAGATCTCATGAATGGGATAACAACTCTGTGTCCAGTTCCCCAAAACAGAGTTCCCATTCATATCTTGCCAAACAAATATTTGAGATTTCTCCCAGGCCGGCCGGAGCTTATATGGGTCATCTTCTCTACTGATCAAGAAGGAAAAAGACCAACCTTTTGCCAACAATAAGTGGGAAAATAAATAAATTAGAGGTTTTGGCTGCATTGGTTCAGGGGGAGTTTGTTGGACCAAAAGAACCAATGAGTCAAGATCAGAAAATCTCTAAGTCCCACATGATATCACAACAACTGCTGAAAGCTTCATCAGCAGTTTGACAAGTACTGAAGACTTCAACAGCTGAAGATCAAGTGCTGAAGACTCAACGCTGAGACTTCAATGGCTGAAGACTAAAGTGCTGAAGTACAACAGCTGAAGAACACAAGTACTGAAGCTGAACAGCTGAAGAACACAAGTACTGAAGCTGAACAGCTGAAGAACACAAGTGCTGAAGCTAAAGACCAAGTACTGACGTACAACAGCTGAAGAGTTTACAAGTGCTGAAGATCAACAACTGATGTACAAAGTTTGAAGACAAAGACTGAAGACATCAGCTGATGATATCTACTGAAGTCATCAGCTGATGAAACGTCTGAAGTTCAAGTCTGAAGATCAAGTACTGAAGTTTCAGTAGTTTGTCACAACTGCTGAAGAGTACTTCTTCAGTAGTTGTGATATCAGTAGTTATATATTTTCTACTTCAGTAGTTATATTTTTACTTTCAGTAGTTTTGTAAAACGACTGAAGAGCTTGTTCTTCAGTCGTTGTAGTTTCAGTAGTTTTATGTTTTTCAGTAGTTATAACAACTGATAACACTTAGCATTTTTGTAAGGAGATGTCAGCTGTTTTGACATCTTCAGTAGTTGTGTTTCAGTTGTAATAAATCTGTTAGATGTCACTATCAAGTGACATCAGCAGACGTCACATCTCTATATAAGAGGTGTCGACCTAATTGTAAGTGTGACATTTCGTTACCACGAAAGCGAATATTGAATGAAATATATTTGCAGAAATTCTCTCTCTATAACCGTCTTGTTCTTCATTGAATATCGTTTCGTTCTTGTGAATTGGCTAATTCATTGTTCGATTGCTGCTATACTCTCTAATCAATCAAACATAGATCACTGATCCTAACAAGCCAAACCTTAGGATTATAGCAGGTTATAGTATGCCAGGTGCTGATAGGGTTAAAACTACTTTGGGTGGTATGAATGATAACTAGAAAGCGAAGTATAATGCTGAGAAAAAGGTGTTGCCCTGTTGACCCAGTCAATACCAAAGAATATTCTATCAGTTTTCTAAGAACAAACAAGCTAAGAAGTTATGGAAAGGTTGGAGAAAAGATATGAATGGGATGAAACGCTAAAAGCATTAAGGCAAAGGCGCTGAAGAAAGAGTTTGATAACTTTTCTTCGATGGGGAAAGAAAGATTGGATGTGTTATAGAGGGTCTTCCATCTGATGAGTGAGCTGCACACTCATGGGGTCTCTATGTCAATGGAAGAAAAGTCTCAAGCTTTGCCGATGGGTTGCTAGAGAAGTGGGACTCGTTTGTGTCTAACTTGAGACAGAACAATATACTTGCAAAATTAGACATAAACGACTTCATCCTGAAATTGAGGGAGGAGGAACTTAGGATGAAGTACAGGTCATAGAAGGATCCCATGACCAGAATCCTTCACTTTATAACTCCTCTCCCACTCCAACCAGTTCAGGAGCACCACTTCAAATTGCGTTTGTGTCTAGTTCAACCGCTCCTTCTCAAACCACAACTTCAGGATCTGAAACGTCAGGGTCATCTAGTACCCAATATATCACACCAGAAGAAAATGCTACTAAGTTGAAGACCAAGAATCTCGGTTATATTACTATGGAGGTTGCAAAGGAGCATATGGACCTTCTAGCAGCAGTTGTTCATTCTTATGATGGTTTAGTTGCAGGGAAAATTGGTAATTGCCATCTGCCCGATGAAGACTACGAGGAGGTGAATGAAAATGAACTAGAAAGAATGGATATTATGTGGGCTTTGGCAAGTGCTGTCTGAAGAGCGAAAACATTTGTAAAGAAGATTGGACAGAACTTGATAGCCACAAAAGACACTACCTTTGGTTTCGACAAAACCAAAGTTACCTGCTTTAACTATGGAGAAAATGGGCATTTCAAACGTGAATGTGTAAAGCCCAAGAAGACAGGTAACGAGAATCCAGTCTCATCCTTCAACTGTCAAGAGAAATCCATGAGGGGAGCTACCTCGTCAAGAAAAGAGACAAAGGCCTTGACTGCTCAAGGTGACGAAGGACAGGATTGGACCTTCAGAATTGTGTCTCCAGGTGAATCGAACATTGCCAATGTCGAGGGTTTGGATGATGACTCTACAAGTGAAGGGGAAATCGCAGTTGAACTAGTGATGTTTGATAACGAAATACTGCTAATGTGGTCGATCACCTGATTGAAGAAGAACTCAGAACGACATGTTCAGAATCTCCAGCATCTGAACAGTCAAACTCTGCTATGATGTTTGATTCAACCGAGTCTTCACAGGTAAACCAAATACCAACTCTTTGAAAGTCATGCTTGTAATGAATAGAATAAATTTAGAGAAAGCATAGATTTAAAATTTCCTAGGTTATTAGACCATAGTGATAGCTTAGTAAATGACTTACAACTATGCACAGAAACTAATCGGATTTTAAAACAAAATGAGCATATTTATAAAGAGAAATAGACTTTTAAATAAACAACTAAGGGAAACCAAGGTTGTTGCTTTTAATCAAGCGAATGACATAAAGTTCTATTTAAACTCCCTGGAAGAAACTAAGAAAGAAAAGTAGTTTTAGAAGTCAAAGTCAATTCATTAAAACCAAAATTGCACAGTTGAACAGTTCTTCTCACATAGTTCAACACTTAGTGAAAGAGTGAAATAACGGGGAAGGGTTGGGTTACAAATTGGTCCACCACCACATGAGATCTTGTTAAATGCAAAACGTAGACCAGTAAATAACAACCCAATCAAGGATCATGTGGTGTCCACTTCTCTAGTTAGTGATCCAGATTCCACGAGTAAGCCGATGGAATCTGTCACTAAACAGAAGGAGGCTACTTTGAAATCTAAAGGTAAGATGCCTGTTGTGAATTTGGATGAACAATTTGAAATGATTAGTGTTAAGTCAGGTTCAAAATGTCTATTTCTGAACCCAAAATGACCAAACCAGTTAACCAATCACATGCTCCACATCAAAGTCCAAATAAACAAAAGGTTAAAGATGTTAAAAAAGTTCAAACAATGAATTTTGTTAAAGAAGCAAAAACATCTAAACAAGAAGTGTCCAAAACCAACCAGACTAAAGTCACACTGTACCTCACACTTCCCCACAAATGCATTCCATCAACATGTAGAGGGAGATCTTGCTACAGTTGTGGAAAGAGAGGACACATCGCTTCTAATTGTCCTTACTATCAGACACCTAGAAAGAAAATAGAACTTTATGATACTAACCAACTTCTTCGAAAAGGAGTTCTATTACTCCACCAAAAAGAATAAATGAACCTAAAGTTCAAACTGTATGCTCGTCGTCTGTTTATCACAAACAAGCCCTACACAAAACTGGCTTATGGAAAGAAAAGTCAAGTCTAGTGTCTGAGAACAAGAAGAAGAATGACATGCCCTCACCCTCAAATGGACAGTGGGCTGAGTTCATGATGTGTGATTCCTCTGGGTCACCCAAGCCAGTTAAGGCTTGGGTCCCAAACCTAAACTAATAATTTTCTCTGAATGTGCAGGGTGTCCGTTACAGTGCTATCACAAACACCTGGATTGTCGATAGTGGGGCGTCTAGGCACATGACTGGGAACCTGTATCTACTTTCAAATGTCAAACAAATTAAAGGGGGACATGTATCGTTTGCTGGAAATAAGGAGGATACATCACCGCTCAAGGAGAAGTGGGAAACCAGAAAGTCAAGTTTGCTAAGGTCAATTATGTTCAGCAATTACAGAATAACTTGCTTTTAGTATCCCTGATATGTGACAAAGGATTCAAGGTTGTTTTTGACAACAAGAAGTGCTATGTGTTGAAGAAGGATTACATTATCCTGGAGGACCAAATCCTAATGTCAGCTTCAAGATATAATGACTTAATGTCTTGGATCTATCAAAGGTCTCCACAACCGACCATCAAGTTCAATGCTTCTTGTCAAAGGCAACTGAGGGACTCGATCTCCTGGCATAGGAGAATGGGATACATAAATCCATGGAAGATGAATTATCTGATTTAGAATGATTTAGTAAATGGAGTTAATGTTAAGAATTTTAACTTCCAGATTTTTGTGTAGTGTGTAAGAAACGTAAACAGACCAAGAAGTCTCACAAGGCAAAGCACGTAAATTCCATTGAATTGCCTCTCAAACTTCTACATATGGATATGTTTGGTCGTGTGAGCACCAAGAGCATCGCTAGTGATCTGTACTGTTATGTAGTCATTGATGACTACTCCAAATTCTCTTGGGTAATGTTTCTGAAATCCAAATAAGAGACATTGGAATCATTCAAACAGCTGGTGACCATATTGGAATCTCTCTACAAGTTGAAAGTGCGACAGATTCGCTCAGATAACGGCACAGAGTTCAAGAACCAGTGGATGGAGGCATTCTGCAAAGAGAAAGGAATTGTACATCAACTCACATCTGCCTACACTCCACAAATAAATGGAGTTACTAAACGGAAGAACATGAGCTTGATAGAGACAGGACGAACAATGCTAGCAGACTCGAAACTGCCCATCCAATTTTGGAATGAGGCAGTTGCCAATGCATGTTACACCCTAAATCAAGTCTTGGTAGTTAAACGTCATGGTAAAACGTGTTATGAGTTGCTCCAGCGATGTAAACCCAATCTGGAGTACCTCAAACCATTTGGTGCACCATGCACGCTGTTGAAGAAAAATCAGTCAGGGAAGTTCAGCAAAAAGGCTGAAGAAGGGATTTTTAGGATATAACATACCGAATAAGAGAGTTTACAACAACTCAATGGGTCAAGTAGAAGTGTGATGCAACGTTGATGTTCAAAGATACACCCCCTACTGGAAAAGGACCCACATTCTTCTTCGACTATGATGGATTCTTTAAGTCCTTCAACATCCCTCTCTCCCTTCCTGATGATGAGTTTTCAACCAAAAGATGTATGATGTTTTAAACACACCGTCACTAGACTCGACAACATCAGGTTCACAAGGTGAGTCTTCTAGTCATTTTGCGGGAGCATTGGAGGTAAGTGACTCTTCCTCTGACGAAGAAGTGAATAATAATCAAGTGGATCAGGAGGACAGGTTCCTACTACTAAAAGAACACAAGCATCAGATGTTGATGTCTCTAACACTTTGGAACCTCGCACTCCAACGGCTATAGACACTGAACCAGGAATTCAAAATCTGGATTAGGAAGTAGTTGTTCACACCACTCCTGGATCATGACTTAATGTATATCATCCTCTGGACAATGTCATAGGGGATGTACAATCGGGAGTACAGACAAGAAATCAGCTATACTCAGCTGATTATGCCTCAGTCATGGAAAAAGGCTATCGTCATAATGGTGCTTATTGATTTTTTGTGTCTCAATTTGAGCCAACATATGTTAGTGAAGCCCTAAATGACAAGGCGTGGGTGAGTGCCTTGTAAGAAGAACTTTTTCAATTCAAGAAGTTAGGAGTATGGACACTGGTGGATAGACCTAAAGGTGCTAAGGTCATTGGCACCAAATGGGTCTTGAAGTGCAAGAAAGATGACCAAGGGGTCATAATAAGAAACAAGGCTCGACTTGTAGTTCAAGGCTTTCGACAAGTCGAGGGTATTGACTACAATGAAGTCTTTGCACCTGTGGCAAGAATGGAAGCAATCCGTATCTTCCTAGCCTATGCATCTTATATGAAGATTAAAGTTTATCAACTAGATGTGAAGAGTGGATTCTTTCATGGTGAAATCCAGGAGAAAGTGTATGTCAGTCAACCCGAAGGATTTTAGGATCCTTATCATCAAAACAGAGTTTACAAGCTGGATAAGGCTCTCTACGGGCTCCATCAAGCCCCAAGAGCATGGTATAAGAAGCTCTCGACTCATCTTGTGAAACACGGCTTTCGCAGAGGAGTGAATGATTTTACACTGTTCATAAAAGAAAAAGATGGTGACTTACTGCTAGTACAGATTTATGTTGATGACATAATCTTCGGTTCCAAAAATGAAGAATTATGTAAAGAATTTGAAGCAATAATAAAAGCTGAATTTGAGATGAGTGCCATGGGAGAGATGAAGTTCTTTCTTGGGTTACAGGTGGATCAGACACCAAAGGGAATATTTCTATATCAAACCAAGTATGTAGGCGATATCCTCAATCGGTTTGATATGGAGAATGCTTCGACAGCTGGGACTCCTCTTGCTACAAACCACGACGTGGCACCCGACGAAAATGGTGATCTGGTGGATGCCACCATGTACCAAGGAATGATTGGATCTCTCACGTACCTCACAGCCTCATGACCTGATATCATGTACACGGCGTGTCTCTGCTCCAGATATCAGGTGAAACCGAAAGGCAACCATCTCATAGGAGTTAAATGGAGTTTCCGTTATCTGAAGGGTACTCCAACACTCGGGTTATGGTATCCTCATAACGATGGTTTTGAGCTTACAGCGTATAGTGACTCGGATTATGGCGGTTGCAAAATGAACTACAAGTCAACGTCTGCAGGATGTCAATTCTTTGGGAGAAGATTAGTCACCTGGCAGTGTAAGAACCAGACATCGTTTCTCTGTCAACTTGTGAAGGTGAATACGTTGCTGCTGCAAGTTGCTGCTTGCAGATCATCTGGATTCAACAGCAAATGCGGGACTACGGTTTGCAATTCTTTAACACTCCTATCTTTGTTGATAATTCTGTTGCTATAGCCATAACTAAAAATCCAGTCCAACATCCTAAAACTAAAAAAATCGGCATTAAGTATCACTTTATACGTGATTGTTTTGAAAAACAATTAATCGATGTGGTTAAAATAAATACGGATTTTCAACGCGCCGACCTCTACACAAAAGCTTTTGATAAACTGAGGTTCTTATATCTATTAGAGGTTAGTGGCGTGAAAAAGAAAAGTGATGTGATCACAGAGGAAGAAAATGCTTAGTCCTGTTGGATCTTATATGCCCAAGACACATACAAGATTAATGTGGTTAGTACGTTATGATCCAAATCGGGTTATACCCAATAACAAGTTAAACAAACACCAATTGATATTTAATTGTTGATGAGATCAAACAATTAAATATTGACACCAATTTAGGAAATGGATTTTCTAAAACATTGCATTTGGAATAAAACAAACTATATGGATAATTTGTTAATGAGAAATCATTTGTCATATTATTTAAGTTAGTTGAATAATAACAAATGATAGTGTATTAGTATTATAAAATTAAAAGGGGTTTTAATTTTATAAAAAAAACTAATGACTAAGAGAGTGAAAAGATTAAAAAATAAAATTGGGGGGAAACCAATTTTAAAGGGGGACCTTCGGCCGTCCCTTGTGTGGTCTTTGATGCCTTTTGTCTTGGTAAACTAACAAGACTTAAGTGACTTGAACACTCCATTTTTGCTGAGCACACTTTCTCTCTTACATTCACATGCAAAACTCTCTCTACTTGGCTGGAAGAATTCAAAATCTTGAAGCAATTAGAGGCTGAAATTTTGGTTTTGAAAGAGCAAGAAGAAGAGGTTTCTTTTGGTGTTGCTCTCCTAACAAGCTTGGTGTTTTGGAAGGACTTGTGGGTATACAAGCTTGAGAGGACCTCCTTTGGTGCCTTGGTCATTCTTCTTGATCAAATCATCCTCTACATCGATATATTTGCTGCTGAAAGGTAGAATATGGCAGCTTGTTTATGACTGTCCATTTTGCTTGTTTTTGTGTCATAGCTTGCTTATTCACATATTAAGATCCTTTGATTTTGGGTGTGCTTTATACATTTATATGGTCACCTAAAGAACATGTTTTTCCAGCTTATAAGTAAGTTTATAAAGTTGTTATTCCGCTGCGTTTTCAGAAAGTTTAACGGGTTAAACTATGTTTTGTGTTCTTGCAAACCATCAAGTCCGACATTTTTATTTTTAATTTTATTTTATTTTATTTTGTCTTCTTTTATTTTCCTGTTTATAAAAATCCAAAAACACAAAAATATTTTCATTTTTAGAATTTTAGGGGGAGAATTGGTTAGATTAGTATTAAATTAGTTGCTTTATTTAATTACTTAAAAAACAAGGGAGGATGACAGCTTAGCTAAAAGGAAAGAAATCAAATCTGTGATACTGATTCAACGTATTTGAAAAATGATAGTACACAGGGAACTGATTGTTTGGGACTTCAAAAGAGTTTAACTATTAAGATTCAAAATTCAAAGTTAAGTCTGAAAAGTCTAAGCAAAATAAAAGGAAAAATGATAGTTAAAGTAGTATGCTACCAAGGTAACATAGAGAAAGTAGACCTAGAGGCTGCTAGTTCATTGTATGATGTGTCAGTAGATTCAACACAATAGATAAGTAGACCTCATTGGTGGTTTCAAGCTCACTAAGGTGTTCAAATGGGTTCCCATCTTGTCCCTGGTTAACACAATCAACGTAGTTCCAATAAGGGGTGAAGAGCAAAATAAATGCCACAAATGTGTGCGGACGACCATAAAAATGAGCAAAGCACATGGAAAAATGCAAAATGCAATCAAGCTAATAACTTATGTTGTTGGTGCGTTATGTGCAAAAAGAAAATAACTGCTCTAACAAGAAGATAGGTTGTGTGCCTCTCTACTGTGCGGTGGCACTGACCTGAGGATAAGCATAACCTAAATATTCTAGAATTCATTGTGTTTGCGCCTCTCTGCTGTGCGATGGCACTGACCTGAGGCTTGGAATCTCTTTGAAAGCTCTTAGAATAGTTTCTTCTTGAAATATACTTGTAGACCGCTCAAAAATCTATTGAGGAACATTGATTACCATTAAGCGTGGGATCCACAAATGCTTGTTGAAATAATTAATTTTAAATCATCACCAGTGTGTGTCAAAAAAATCTATGTATGGATTTAGAGGACAAGTATACTAAGTGTGTCAAAAAAATCTATGTATGGATTTAAGAGGACAAGTATACTAACAATCATCGTGAGCTGCAGTTCTTGAAAGTCAAAATCAATGTGTGCATCTTGTAGCTCTAGTATGATTTCCTAAAATTACTATTGACTCTCAGTGAAAACATGAATCTAACATCAAAATTGTTTATTAAAATGTCCCAAATGATTTTGATATACCTGTATGATTCTATAATGAATTGTACCAAAAATGATACCTAGAATTGAAGTTGTACTGTCCAGGAAGTAAAATCAATTAGAATTACTCTAATAGGTTTAAAATCCATCTCAATTCAAAAATACAAAAATATGTCTTAATTTTGTTTTAACTTCTAGTTGTTTTATTTATTAATTTTTAGTCATTTAATAGATAATAGTTGGACTATGCATTGGATTCAATCTATGATTCACTTACTTAAAAGGGGTCACGTCTGAGGTGACCAATCGTGTTTTAAGTAAAAGGATCACGTTTGAGGTGATAAACAGTTTTTTTAAATTAAAAAGGTCATGTCTAAGATGATCATGGTCATAACGTCTTATCAATTGTTAACAGGTTAAGTGGTTGAAAGTGCATAAGGTAAAATTCATAAGTCATAGCCATTCGCAAGATCGGACCATAAGCATGGACCAGTCGCACGAATGGAGCGTGAGTATGAACCATTCGTACGATTGGATCATGAGTATGAACCAATCGCACGAATAGAGGTGACCGACTAAATCAGTCGTACGACTAAACCCCGGTCGCATGAATGGATGTGACCGACTTAGTTAGTCGCACGACTGAGCCCAAGTCGCACAAATGAATGTGGTAGACTGAACCAGTCGCACGACTGAGATTCAGTCGCACGAATCAAGAGTGCGAATAGGTTGTTGGACCAAAAGAACCAATGAGCCTGATCAGAGAAATCTCTAAGTCCCACAAGACATCACAACAGCTGAAGAAGACTGATCAGCTGTTCTACAAAGTCTGAAGAATACAACTGCTGAAGTACGTCTGAAGTACTGAAGACAAAGACTGAGACAACAGCTGAAGATCTAAAGTCTGAAGACTTCAACAAGTACTGAAGACAAAGACTGAAGATCAACAGCTGAAAGACAAAGTCTGATGATTCAAGTACTGAAGACATCAGCTGATGTTAACAGCTGATGACAACAGCTGAAGAGGGCTTCTTCAGTCGTTGTGATGGTTTTTCTTCTTCAGTAGTTTTCTTTTCTTTTCAGTAGTTTGTTTACTTTTCTTTTCAGTACTTGTAAACAACTGAAGAGGTTGTTCTTCAGTTGTTGTAGTTTCAGTAGTTTTATGTTTTTCAGTAGTTGTAAATAAGATGTTTAACACTTAGGAACATTTGTAAGAAGATGTCAGTTGTTGACATCTTCAGTAGTTGTTAAACATCAGTAGTTATCAAACGGTTACATGTCACTTTCAAGTGACATCAGCCTACGTCACTCTTTCCTTTATAAGGAAGGATGACTCACCTGTAATCGTGCCTTTGAGGCCGACAATCTTAATGCAATATTCCTTTTGTCGGATATTTCTCTCTCTATAACAAAATTCTCTTATCGTTTTATATCAATTGTTCTTGTTTGAATTTGTCTAATTCTGAGCTATTCCGCTGCTATATCTGTTCAATCGATTAAACCAAGGGCTGAGATTCCAACATAGGTTCAGTCGCACGACTGAAGGAAAACCTAGTATAAATAAAGGGGAGTCGGTCGCAGATACTCATCACCCCCTAAATCGCACTTAAATCACACAAAAGCAATGTTACTCTGCCCAAATTTCGTATCCGTGATTTAGCTTCCTGTTTGTGACACTAACGATTACGCTCTGTTTCTACAGGTAATGCGAGATGAAAATCGGCCTAAATGCTCAGTTTAATCAAGCCCTAATGGCCTAGTTGGGTGAAAACTAAACCGAGACAAAACCTTCAAAATAAACCACTAACATGGACTTAATCGTTGACTTATTTAGTACTAAGTGTTATTTTGATTGATTGTGAGACCAATGAGTCTAACCTAAACGTTTAACATCAAGTATAGACCAAGAACCGATTCTACAGTGTCGTACAGAGACATATGCGAATGGACACACTAATGAACATCAATCGCATGATTGAAATGGGTGAATGACTCAATCACACGAATGAACCATGCGTATGAATTCAGTCGCATGACTGGTTCAACCGCATAGAAAAACATACGACTCAGCTAAGTCGCAGGCTCATTCACACGACTAAGACTCAGTCGCATTGTCCATTCGCACGACAGAACAGAATGATTCAAGTACATTAATTCAAATGTCACTCACTTACAAAACTCTAACGTTTATGTATCTTGTGTAACAGAAACATGGCGAGTAGATGGACTATGAGCACAAAGCATAACCTCTGTGCGCATCTTGACGTCACCTCCCGGAATGCTTCTGATTTCACTGGGATTATTGCCTTCCTACAGAGATCGAGGATCTTCAAGGCCATTTCTACCCCGTGCACACCATATCGATCGATTCAGCAGGCTTTCTGGGAAGCGCGGTAGTAGACAGGTCTGCTGAACCGCATCGTATTCGAAGTTCCATATTTGGTGAGAGATTGAGATCAACGAGGAAGATCTGAGGAGGGTATTGGAGTTGGGAGAAGATGGTGAGTGCCCAACAAGGCTGGATCCACTGACGGTTCGAGGTTGTTTTCTCAGGGCCAAGTACGCTGGGGACATTAATGCAGGTGTGCTTATAAGAGCAACCTGTGCCCCCAATTCAAGTACTTGGCACATGTGCTCCTCAAATGCATAGCCTCTCGGAAAGGCGGATTTGATGAGTTGTTAACCAAATCCAGAATGCTTACGTAGCTCTGGTACTGAACCATCCGTTCAGTTTCTCCCGGATGATCTTCAAGTATATGATAGAAAACATAAAAGCCAAAGGAAAGGAGGTTCTATATGTACCCGTGTTTCCTTCAGATGATTATTGACCAGAAGCTGCCCTCGCTGCCCAAGGAGAGTGAGGATGCAGTTACACTAGAGGTGATGGACGACACCACTCTAGGCCGGATGAAGATGTACAGGGGGAAGCAGGTAAAGCCCCCTGTGAGGAGATTGTTCGGCCATCTGGCCAATGCTGAGTATGTGGCGCCCGCTAGGAGGAAGTGGCGTCACGATGACAGTGACTCTGATGTAGAGCCTATTGAGCTACCTCCGATGACTCTAATGATGACGACCAAGGTGATGGTCAAGGCGGTGAAGCTGCGGATGGAACCGAGCCGGCTCTAATCCACCCCACTTTCAGATAGATGAGGATGAGGAGTCGGATGAGGATCCTATGGTACGGATGGTGGGAAGCCGGGTTGTGCCACTGAGAGAGGGGTCAGGGCGGTTGGTGGACACCAAGGTGAGTCCGAGGATGCTGTTTCTGCTGATACAGATATTTTGTACACCCCGGACCAGCCCAACAGCCAAGGGGGAGCTTCTAGCTCTAAGGGCTCCGGGAAGAAGAGGATGGCTCACCCTTATGGCAAAAAGGGTAAGAGGCCTAAATTTATTTTGACCCCATCTACCACCACTACCACAACCACCACCACTGCCACAACCACCACTACTGCCACAACCACCACTACTGCCACAACCACCACAGCTACCACCACCACCACTACCACACCCCCTACCACTACTACCACACACTCCCAACCGCCACTACTATAGCCACCCATTCACCATCCACTCCTATCCCACCACCCATATTCGTCACATCCACCACTACCCCCACCAGCCACCAAGCAGGTCTATCAACCCACTCTACCTTCACCACCGATTCCACTCTAACCTTTATTGGGGTAGAGGAACAACTAGCTGCACTAAACCGGATGGTGCTAAATCTATTAGCTGCTGATGAGCAAAGAGCTACACAGCTAAGTCAGCTGGTGGAGCTCAATGCTACTCAAGCACAGCAGATTACTCAACTTCAGGAGCAGAATGATCAATCAATTACGAGGATGAGGAGTTGGAGGAAAAGAATAAGAAGATCATGCTTAGATTGAAAGGATCAAAAGATGAGCCTCTGAAGACCAGGGAAGGTGATGGTGATGATGATGATGATGAGGATGATGATGGTGAATGATGAGTCTGATGACGAAGATGATAGTGATGATGAAGGGTCAAGGGGAATGAAGAGAGGAGATGATAATGAAGGGTCAAGGGGAAAGAAGAGGAGATGATGATAAGGGTCAAGGGGAAAGAAGAGAGGAGATGACGATGAAGAAGGTGATGCAGCTGCATCAGCCTCAGCTCAAGGTCAAGAAAGGAGGAGAAAGAGAGCACAAGACCAAGGAGCATCATCCACAACCCCCGCTGTTTAAGAGTTGACTGATAAAGACAAAAGTAATGACTAGATGTTTATGTATTTGAAAACTTTGTACTTGATCTTGTATTACAGTTCTGTAATTAAGGTTTATATTATTTATCTAATGTTTAGATGTCTTGATTAATTACTAATTGTTGATGTGTTAAATGTTTAAATCAAGCATCAAATATCTCAGCAAGATGATATGATGTTGCTCCCCTACAGCAAATCAAGTCTCAGTTCACCATGATTCTTGATTTACAAGGGATTGTCAGAAGGTCGGTGAGCTACACTCCTGAAGAAGGAGAAATCATACACGACCTGACTGATGAGCAACTTGCTGATATGTTCAGGCTAAATCCAGATGAGCTTGTCAAAGACGCTCCAAAGGTTGATATATTGAGTGATGATGAGCTAAAGATGTAGATGAAATAGAGATTGAAGATGTGACATTTGAACACTATCCAGAGTACACTGACCGAGAGGGCAATGTGATCCCCGACTTGGGTGACACTCTTGGCAGTGCTACATTCGACAAAATGGATAAGATGGAAAAGGAAACAGAAAAGAATGAAAGCCACACCCAAGCCTTGGACGCTGATGTTGATATAAAGAAGGCTAAATGGGCAGCTTGTTTTGCTGAGATACGAGCCCAACGCACTGCTCAAAAGCCAAATGCCTACACCAAGCTCTACAAGGTCAAGAAACATCTAAAGGTGTCCAGAAAGATTATTGCGTGGGCTTATTTTGAGGATCTTAATATTTATACTGTTAAGAGGGAGAAAGGAATAGAGTACTTCAGATTCCCACATGATCTGAAGACTCTCCCAGGTTTTGAGCCAACCAGTTGGCATGCTTAAATCTGCTATACGCTGATCCTAGGAAAATGTCCAGCTGGTTTGAGGCTGCACTAAAGAAGGAATACCACACCAGATGGGTAAACTTCAGACCTCAACAACCGAAAAGGTACATCTAAAGGTATAAATGGATCCTATTTCTGGAAAGCCTAAGTCGTGCTAAAGTGTAGTCCTCCGTGCATAATGTCCAAGATTACCTTACGGGAAATGCCATAGGACTTCACTCCATACTTCAAATGGTGGTATTATGATTGGAGAACAGACGAAGCGGTCATAGTTCTACAAAGAAGGGCATAATGGAAACTATCCGGGTATTCGACCTAATGTGGCTCATGAACTTGTTAGCAAACGATGTCTACACTTTGTACAAGTGGCCACTATTCTATGACGCGCAAGACATTGTACACGCTCTCCAGTTCCAGAACGTTATACGACTCTGTTTTGCATTTGAAATACATGCAGGAGTTACTAGAGAGGAGAAGTACTAGAAATTTGAGGAGCTTATGAAGAATGTCAGACACTAATGTAAACTAGGTCCAAGGGGAATGTCAGACACTAATGTAAACTAGGTCCAAGGGGGAGTTTGTTGATACATATGTACCTAGTTTAGGACCTTAATGTAAATGTCTGTCATGTCTTACACATATGTAATGAATGAGTTGAATGAAATATAATATGTGATTGATGCTTATAATGTTTAATGTATCATTATTTATTATGTGTTAAAGTATATTAAACTAACTATATATGTTTGTGGTTGTTTGCATAGTTCTTAGTCAATAATGATTGAGAAACGTGTTCAAACTTAATTGTATGAAGTCTTCATGCGAATGGACCATGCTAATGGACCATACGCATGAATACTTTATGCTAATGGACCAGTCGCACGACTGAACCAGGAGACTGGATCAGTCGCATGATTGAGACATAAGATTGACTAAGTCGTATGACTAAGTCGTATGACTGAACCTTCAGTCATGATTTAGTCGCACGACTGAACCATGCTAATGGTTCAGTCGTATGATTGGAGAACCCTAACCTACAAATACCACTTAATTTGTGGAAAAACAGAAGAATTCGAAACACTTGAACTCATATTCGTACCCTAGCCATCCAGAGACTCCAGAAAGCCTATTCTAAGTTCAAAGTTTGCAGTGATCTTGATCTAATCTTGAACTCATAGGTTTGGAATCTATGTCCTCTTCCTTAAGGGAAGACTACCATGGAAACCAAGTGGGTGTTTAGAAACAAGAAGGATGAAAAAGGACTTGTCATAAAAAAACAAGGCCAGACTAGTTGTCCAAGGATACACACAATAAAAAGGAAGTAATTACATAAATGTCTTTGCTCCTGTGGCAAGACTTGAAGTTATTAGGATATTCCTAGCTTTTGCTGTATCCAAGGATTCCAAGGTCTACCAACTTAATGTTAAGTGTGATTTTTCTATATGGGGTGACTGATGAAGAAGTGTATATCAAACTGATTATGTCTACAAGCTTGAGAAAGCTCTTCATGGGTTGCATCAAGCTCCAAGGAAGTGGTATGAGACTTTATCTCAATATCTCTATCAGCATGGCTACAAAAGGGGTACTATATATGGAACTCTATTCATCAAAGGAATAAGGAATGAGTTAATGCTAGTTCAAGTATATATGGATAACATTATCTTCGGTTCAACTAATCCAAAGCTCAACAAAGACTTTGAGAGGCTGATGAAGAATAGATTTAAAATGAGTGCCATGAGGGAACTTAATTTCTTTCTAGGAATTCAAGTAAAGCAAGTTGATAGTGGCATTTTCATAAGTCAGTCAAAGTATGTACAAGACATACTTACAAGATTCAACATGACTGATTGTAAGGTTGCAAAGACACCCAAAGCAAGAAAACACTCCCTTGGACCAGATCTTGAGGGGGAGTGTATGGATGAACACCTTTACAAGGCTATGATTGGGTCTCTTATGTATCTTACAGCTAACAAGCCTGATATCATGTTTGCCACAAGCATTTGTGAAAGATATCAAGCCAACCCCAAGATCTCACACCTAGTCACTGTTAAGAGAATCTTAAGATATCTAAACGGTGTTGCTACACTAGGCCTTTGGTATAGAAAGAATTCTAATTTCAATCTATATACATATACAGATAATGACTATGGTGGCTACAATAGGACTACAAAGGTTACATCTAAGGAATGTCAATTCTTTGGTGGAATGATTGTCTCATGGCAATGCAAGAAACAATCCTATGTGTTTGCATCAACTGCTGAAGCTGAATATATTGCTATTGCTGGCTGTTGTGTTCAAGTGCTTTGGATTCAGAATCAGATGCTAGACTACGGATTCAACTTCAAAGAGACTCCTATGCACATAGACAACCATAGTGCTATCTCTATTACAGAGAATTATGTGCAACACTCAAGGACCAAACACATCAATATTAGGTATCATTTGATTAGAGATAAATTTGAAAAAGGATTAATCAAACTAGTCAAAGTTAACACAAATGAACAATATGCTGATATTTTTACCAAAGCTTTTGATAAACCGAGATTTAAATATCTTATATCAGCTATTAGGATAATTAACTTTAAGTACATTTTCTTAGACTTAATTCATATTATTTCTAAAATATGTGTGTTCTAAGTTGTCTATTTTATCACCTTCATAAGCTAATGTTTACTTTGAAGGTAATATTTTAAATATTATTATGTAGATTTTTGAAAATTTTGATCATTCTCTCTTTTAGAAGATATATATTTATCTTCGGAAGAAAATTTTGTCTTCAAGACAAATAACTGTTTGAATGAATTTTTCTTCGGAAGAAATTTCACACTGTCTTCGGAAGAAATTTCATAATGTCTTCCGAAGCTTAAATTTATTTATAAGTACTTGTGTATTGTTGAAGAACAATTTTTTTCGGAAAGCAAATTATGTCTCTGAAAATTGAGATATCTTCCGAAGCAAAATTTTCAAAACTCTTTGAAATATCTTCCGAAATCATTCTAGCTTCGGAAGCATTTTTATCAAAATTACCGAAGACAAAATACCTTTGGAAGATTTTCGACTTCCAAGATAACAAACTTTTTGGGCATTCAGAGGTGGGACCAATATCCAGATTCAAAGTTATCTTCTTTCATTACCTTTGTCTCATATCCATTTATATATATACCCATCGGATCCCCCCTCTTTCACTCTCTTTTTCATTAGAAATCTTTCTAACCCTAAATTCACCCCTAACTGACCTTGTTCTTATCTTCCTTCACTCTTAATCTTTCACAAATGGACAACCTTAACTGCGGAAACAACCCCGATTTTCCATGCAACTCCACAGGCAGCACAACCAGGTTGCCCTATTAGACTCTGAGTAAGATCCAAGTTTCTAAGAGGTTTGTCATTTCCTTTCCTTATCAAACTACTTCATCTCCGTCACTATTGATCCTCCATTTTATGAGGATCAACTTTTGGAATTTTGGAGGACATGCTAAGTAGTCCTCATGGATGGGGAGAATGCATTGTCTGCCACAGTACAGGTGAGGATAATTTTCATCACTCCAGCCATCATAAACACCATCTTCAGTTGGATGATACAGAATGTGAATTTTCCTTTCCTAAAGCTGTTGTAAACCAATCCTTTGAGCATATGGGCTAGGCAGGAGATTGTTTGTAAAGACCTTCAGGAAATGGAAGGTCTCTTCTCAATGTAAGTATCTACTCCATGTTGTCATTCACAGATTATCAAACAAACATGGAGGATGGGACCAGATTCCTAAATATCCCTCCTTTATAGTTCACTGAACGATTCAAGGGGTAGTGTTCAGGTACTCACAATTTGTGTATACCAATTTACTTGCTAACATAGACTCCTTAGAATACCACATGTTCACTAGATATGTTCAACATATTCTCAACTGTGAACTGGGTTCATAGTTGAGGGGAATAGGTAATGTTCTTAAATTGGTACTGATAAAGCCTTACATCTTTAAGACAATGAATAAGCCAACTATTGGCTTCTCTGGGGTAGAAACAGACATTGTCCCATAAATGTTAGAGGTCATTGCTAAAGGTAATAGCCTAACAACACAAGCTAGTGTTGAACCCACACCTTCTACCTCACAACCACCAAAACAGCCACAAATCATCCACACCTACGAGAGAAAATCTAAACAAACCCTTGCACAAGATACTAAGCTTGTGCAAGCCCCCATATCATCACCCATACAGGAAGAAGTGGACGCTAGAGCTCCCACTTCTCCTGAAAAGAAAACCACTCCTATCTCACCAATGATTAGTGCTGAGGTTTCTCATGCTCAGCCTGATGAGCTCATAATCCCAACAACTTTAAACCTTCACTTAGAGTATCAAAATTCTAGTGATCAACCTTTATGGGAAAGTTACCATCCCCAACCTCTTGATCTCCACTAACCAATTCCTACCCTTGAATTCTATAATGATGAATACTTGGGATTCAGTGAGTATCATGAGTTTCACTTCTCCCCCTTAATCAAAGATAGATGTGTAATCTTGCTACTCCCCTGTTTAGCCCATATCATTCACCCATTACTAAGGTGGATCTCCCTAAACCAGTGCAAGAGGTCCATATTGAAGAGGCTCTCACTCCTGTAAGTGATTACATTGTTAAGACCTCAACCATGGCAACTCAACACAAGGACACTTCACCTAAAATTATCATTAAGCAGAGGAAATCTAGCAGCCAAGAACATCATGATCGTGATGAAAAAGAAGACGTTGGTCCTATTCTCATATACCCTGATGATTCTTCTGATGAAGATGAAGGGAACATGAGACTAACGATGCAAAAAATTTTCAAAAACATGCACCTACTTTGTCTTTAAGGTTAGTCACTTGAAATCTCAGGCGACTAACTTGCAAAACATGGTCGATAATCAGCAACTTGAGATTTCTTATCTCAAGTAGCAACTAGCTGGGAGACCTTTAAGAAGAGCTCAATCAGGAACACAAGAACCTATGGATGTGATAGACCTAACTCCTAGCTCACCTAGAGGGTGATGCCACTAAAAAGGGAAGAAAGTCTTAACAATCACGAAACCTAGTAGTTCTTCACAGAGTATGAACATAGAGGATTCACCACCCTCACTTGCAATTGTCCATACATTAACAACATCCTCAAGTCCACATTGATGTGGACTCTCTCATTCAAGTTTATTTTAGGAGGGTACTCCAAGGGCAATGTCATCCCCACCCCAAGAAGGTTCAAATTACATACTAGGGTGAAGGTATGATGTTGATAGAAGAGCCCTGATACTTTATAGACTTCAAGAACAACAAGAGGTCTTTAACTTTTAGATCTTTAACTACTATGAAGGTCTTGATCTTGTCAACATGCGACTTGCCAATGCAACTCAACATAGGCAAGCTAACAGAATGGCTTAAAGGATTCAAGACACGATTGCTGAAGTATTTAAAGAAAGAAAATAAATGCGAGCAGGCAAAGTCATTAGTCAACTAGATGTTGAGGTAGACCCTAAGATTAGGTTCAAAGGGGAAATCTTGACTGAAGGCCCGGTGGTAGAACCTGTGAACACTGACATAGAATTTACCACTTCAGCATCCCATACCCTCAATGAAGCACCAGCTGGTGAAGGTGCCTCACAACCTCTCTCTAGCCAGAGTTCGACTGCTACATCAGACAATGAAGACCAAAGATCTCTCCACCCTAAGTCACAAATGTCTGTGGGTAACAAAGTGAAAAGGATATTGACTCCTAAGGAGATTAAGGAGGAGGAGAGAGAAAAGAAGAGGAAGCAAAGGTGAGAAAGTTCTATTGGGTCCTCAAGCTTATGGAAGTTGCTATCAGGGCTGCTCGTAGACCAAAAACTCAGAATGATGAGTTGAGGGCAACCAGGATTAACTACTTAGGGACCAAGAACTATGAAATTGATAAGATTTTCTCTCTCCCCTTAGATCAACTAAATGAGTTGGCAGGCATGGAAATGTCTAAGGAGAAGAAGCAGGCAGAGGATGCAGAGTTGCTCCTCAAGATTAAGGAAGACAAAAGACAAAAAAGACTTTACAATCATGCTCCTACCCTCTCCCCATCTCAAGAATTTCATGAGAAAGAGGATGTGGCAACTAAACAACCTCAGGTAGACAAGGAAGCTGACAAACAAAATATGATCAACTACTTGAGTGCCACAAGACTCTACTAGGCAGCTGTACTTCTTCCCTTATCATATGAGTATATTGAATTTGAATACCTCAAGCAGCTTGAGCTACAAGTCCTTAAAGAACAAAAAACTGCTAAGAGGAAGATGATGAAAGAAGCATTAAAGTCAAGAGACATCATCCAAAAGAGTCAAAAGAAGTCTACTGACAGCCAAAGGATGATATGCTTCTTGAAGCTATATCCATTCTTCGAAAGGATGTTTGGTCCAATGTCTCTATCCACTATCGATGAGCACATTAGGGTGATCAAGCGGTAGATTAATAAAGGAGAGCTTGTTGACTTACATTACCCTCCAAGTCAAGCTCCTCCTAAAGCTGAGGTTAAGGTTGAACCATTTGAGACAAAACAACTTGGACCTCATACTGGATCACAACAAGCTTTATCTTCTTATCAACATCAAGGTCCAACTCCCTCTCCTTCTGAACCTATGAGGGAGAATAACCGAACAAAGAAAGACAAGACAGAACAACCTGGTGCTAAAGGCCAGTCTTCTAAGTTAAATGTTCAAAAGAGGAAGAAAAGGATGGCCACTAAATCTGTATCAAAGAAGAAACCATAGGCATCCACTTCTAGACCTCAGGATGAGTCAGAGCATCCTGAGGATGTGCAAGAAGAGGCAACACAACCCACTCCCACTCAAGTAGAGCCTCTTGCATCAGGAAGACCCATCTTGTCTTGAACTTTTGTTGTTAATCCAGATAGATGGTATGTCACTAGAGATCAAGGTGGTCAAGATGTCTACTTTTAGCAAGACATGCTAAACTTACCTCTGCATGATCTCTTTAACATGAGAAGGTATTTTGAAAGTTTGAGTGATCCTAACCAATTAATGAAGAAAGGAATGGTCATGACCATGATGAGGACTGTCAATATCTGAAAACACTTCTCTTTTTGGTTGCATCAGGCTAGGGGGAGTTTGTAAGGCTTATAGGAAGGCTGATGCACCTAAAATAACCTAATTGCTTCCAGCATGCATGCACTTTGTACTTAGTAGAAGCTGTTTTGGAAGTTTCATACTCTGCACAAGAAAATTTTCCGAAGCCAAGACCAATATCTTCCAAAGCCAAAAGTGAAGTCTTTCGAATCTTCAAAGACAAAGTCTTCCAAAGCTAATGAAGTGAAGACAGATTTCTTCCAAATACTTTGAAGAACATGCTTTCTCTGATGTACTTTTACATAAAGCTGACCAACTTTCTGTTGCAACTCTGAAGACTCACCAACTCATACAAGTTGGTGAAAGGTCCATACTTTTTGTAACTGTACATTGAGGTCTTTGTCTGTAACTTTCTATTTTATGTACTTTTACCCTTTTTGTAATATATTAGAATGTAAGGTATGACATGTCATAATCACTAGTCAAAAGACATATTTGTCTTTTGACTTTACATTGATCTTGTTGTCAAGATTAGTGTTTTCAGCTGGCCTTCAAAGTATGACTAGCTGTAGGATGTAGTATAAAGTATCTCAAGTCCTTGTATCCTGAAGGTATGCTTTGTAACACTTGTAAAAAGAACTTCAGAAGCAATATACTACAATCTTGAAAATTAATATCTTGTTGTTCTTAGTTTATGTCTCTCACTTTGCTTGTGTTCTTAGTATCATCTTAAACAAAGTCTCGATTCTCTATTTGATCACTTAAGTGTTCTAACACTCATCTCATTGTGAGACCGATTGTATTGACCATCCCTTAAACGCTTTTGCAGCAACGATGTAGCTCACCATTTCAAGGCATGAGCCACGATGTAGCTCACCATGTCAGGCCCAATTAGTCTAATCATATTCTTGCAACACACAATGTTCACTTTGTATTCCGCCAACCAATCTATTCCAAAGACTACATTGAAACTGCCTAAGGTCATCATGAACGGTCTAACATGAAACTTATGACATTCTAACTCCATGTCAAAGCCTTCTATCATCTCTGAAATCCTGGTAGACTTACCTATGGCAGTTTCTACATCGAAGGGCTCATAAATACTCTACTCCTATGGAAACATAGCACAAAAAGTAGCAGAAATGAAACTCCTACTAGCACTAGAATCAAATAACATAGAGGCAAAAGTTTGGTTTACTAGAAACATACCTGACACCACATCAGGGTCCGTCCTAGCCTCCTCCTAGGTCATCTGAAGGTGACCACACGCCGGTCATCCACCCGTGCACTCTTGTTGTTTGGGGCGGCCCCACCACGCCCAAACCTCTTCCCGTTCCAATTCCAGTCTCCACCACCCTTCTTACTCGCCTCAGTCACACCACCTCTTGCTAGTCATACAACCTTCCCGCTAGATCAACCACCGGCCTAAACGTACTTGGCTGGGCGGTGATCATATGCCTGTGGATATCTGCTGGCAATCCTTGGATATACCTCTTGATCTTTCATGACATAGGCGTCACCTGATCTGGTACCAGTCGTGCCATCTCGTTGAACTTAGTGGTGTACTATTGGTGTCTCATGGTTCCTGCCTCCAGCTACAGGAACTCCCTCTTTACCTTGTCGAGCTCTCGATGATGACAGAACTTCTTAATCACCAACTCTTAAGTTCTGCCCACCTCATCCTACCAATTGCCCTATTACCCTCAGCTTGGACGATATTGTCCCACCAACATAGAGCTGAGTTGACAAATGAATGAGTGGCCAACTTCACCTTTTGATCTTCCTGGCACTCGTTGATATCAAGAGCAGCCTACATATGTGTGGACCAAAAGAACCAATGAGCCAAGATCAGAAAATCTCTAAGTCCCACACGATATCACAACAACTGCTGAAACCCTCATCAGTAGTTTGACAAGTGCTGAAGACTTCAACAGCTGAAGATCAAGTGCTGAAGACCTTAACAGCTGAAGAACAAAAGTGCTGAAGTACAACAGCTGAAGAACACAAGTGCTGAAGCTGAAAGACCAAAGTACTGAAGAACAACAGCTGAAGAGATCGCAAGTGCTGAAGATCAACAACTGATGTACAAAGTCTGAAGACAAAGACTGAAGACATCAGCTGATGATATCTACTGAAGTCATCAGCTGATGAAACACCTGAAGGTCAAAGTCTGAAGATCAAGTACTGAAGCCTCAGTAGTTTGTCACAACTGCTGAAGAGTACTTCTTCAGTAGTTGTGATATCAGTAGTTTTATTTTCTTTGTTTCAGTAGTTTTGTAAAACGACTGAAGAGCTTGTTCTTCAGTCGTTGTAGTTTCAGTAGTTTTATATTTTGTACTTAACTTGCTGATATGTTCTCAGTAGTTGTGAACATTTCAGTAGTTTGTTAAGATTTAGTTATTTCTGTATTAGATCTGCCAGTTGTCACTTTCCGTGATAACAGCAGTGACTGTTGCACTCTATATAAGGAGTGACAACCATTGTAATCAGTGTGTGAAATGAGCAATTGAATGGAATGATTGATTGATTCGATTAGAAATATTCTACATCTATAAACATCCTAGAAATCAGAAATTCATATTCTCTCCCTATAACCGTATGCGATCTTAACGCTTACAAGTATCGATTGCTTGCTACAATTTGTCTAATTCGTTTAGTTCCGCTGCTTTACATTCTGATACATCAAACTTGTGATCACTGATCCTGTCAAATGGTATCAGAGCAGGTTAATCATTGATCGATCTAATAATTGATCATTGAAACTGCTATTCAAGATCCAAGTTTGATTGAATTAGCTTTTGTTTTTGCAAGAAACGGTTATAGAGATTGAATTTTCTGTATTTCTGCTCATTCATCCTGAGATCTTTTTCTTGGTTCTCATTGAGTTGGTTGTGGTTTGTCTAAAACTTTTAAAACTTGAACTAAACTGTTTTTGAACTGAAAATGACCACTCCCTCCAATGATCCTCACAATACTGGTTCCTCAACCAAGCCTCCTATGCTGGTTAGGAATGAGTATAACATATGGCAAGACGTATGCTCCATCACCTGTCTGTTAACAGCGCAGGGGTTGGACATCAGTGGTACATGGTCCACACAAGCCTATGGTGAATAACCCGGAAACCAATCAAATGGTTCCAAAGAGAGAGGAGCAATATTCAGATGAGGATAAAAAGTTGCTTGAGATTGATGCAAAAGCCATGGAATTCTGGCCATGGCTTTGCCCAATGAAATCTATTCTGGGCTAATGCATCATGAAAACCCCCATGACCTCTGGATTGCTTTGAAAGAACAATTTGGAGGAACAGATGAGGTCTTGGCAAATAATAGAGAAATTCTTGCCCAACAATATGAGACATTCTCTCATAGAAAGGGTGAGACATTGACTCAACAATATGAGCGGTTTTCTTGTTTGATCTCTGAACTAAAAATGGTCAAACTTGAATACACCAATATTCAGATGAATAACAGATTTCTCAGATCACTGCCTGAGAGATGGGACACATATACTATTGTCCTACGCTCCAGTGCCAAGTTGGGACAAACTATCTCTCACCAAACTCCATGGGAAATTGCTCACTTTTGAGAGAGAGATAGAACAGAAGAGAAAGCTGTCTTCATCTGGAAAGCTCACTGAAGACTTTATTCAAGGCAACACTGCCTTGGTGGGTCATGAGTCAGAATATGCTTCATCTGAATGCCAGTATGATGAGCATATTAATTTCTCTTCGAGCACTTCTAACTCTGCATTTGTAAGTGTTGATGGTCAGTTCACTGGATGTAATAATGACAATTTATGTTTCATTATGGATGATCTCAAGGGGATTGCAGATGATGACTTAGAAGAGATGGATATTTTGAGCCAAATGGCCTTGATAAATATCAGATCTCAGAAGTTCTACAAAAGAACTGGAAGAAAATTCCCAGGACTCTCTGGCAAAACCAAAGTTGGTTTTGACAAGAGCAAGTTGAGGTGTCACAAATGCCAACGGCTTGGACACTTTGCAAGAGAATGTAGATCAACTGGATCAAACTCTACTGCACCCTTTGTGACTTTTCCTGGCAATAGTCAACAAAACAGAGGGCAACATCCTGTCACATCTAGTCATCATCCTCAACAACAATCTCCGGCATATTTTGTTCCTCAGGGCCAAACGCCATATCAGTACCCTGGTTATTACATGCCTCAGTCACATCAAGTTCAAGTTCCTATGACACCACAACCTCATGCATTACCAGAACCTCAGCCTTCCCTATCTCATCAACAACCTTCAACTCAACAACACAGCTTCTTCACCCCAGGAGTTGTTGACTGGAGCAGTTTACCAGATGACTTGTCTGGTCATGATCAACTGTTCTCATGTGCGGTCAACATGTGGTGACAGTCCCTTTGGGAATCTAGCTCTTATGGCTTTGGAGTCTGCTGATACTTCATCTTCCAATGCCTCTACACCTCAGGTATCACAGGTATCCTCTGAGGCAAAAGCCAAATTATGTTCTGAACAATGCATAGCAGCATTTGCTTCCATTAGAGAAGCAAATGTAGCTTTAATTAATAAGAACATTGAGCTAGAACAAAATTTCCAAAAACAAAGCTGAGTTTGAGTTTGTGCTCAAAGATAAAAATGATGAGGTTTATAAGCTGAATTGCAAAATAATTGATGATAAGGCTAGAGAAGATGTACTTCTAGAAAAGTACAAAGATCTCAAAGAAACCTTGCAGTTACCCAGGTTGAGTGTGATAGATGGGTACAATCATGCAAGGTTTTGAAATGCTTCTTAGTAAGCAATCTGCTTCAAATGTGAAGTTTGGATTGGTTACAATCACACTGCTCCACCTACAGATTTTACCCCAAGAGCAGAGGTAGAATCTGATGGTGAGAGTGATAACCAATCCATCAAATCATGTGATCTACCTTCTGATACAGCACAATCAGAAGTAGCAGTCAGTATCAAGTCCTCTTTGAACCTATCAGCTGATGTTGATGGTCAAAATGCTGACATTCACATGATCAATAAGTTGATCAACTCAGGAGTTAATCCTGAAGGTCCTGAAAGGACTGGAGAGCAGGATTTAACACCTGAAGTTCAAACTTCAATTGCTGTCAGCACTGAAGAGAAGAAAACTGGCAGTAGAAGGAGTTTGAAGGCTACTAAAGAGGATGTCAAGAAAGCAACCAATGCTTCCAAAGCATTGAAGAACAAGTCTTCTGTTGCTTCTCCATCTTTAGTTGATGATCAACCTAAGATGAAGAAGAAACCATGTGAAGTATGTGGTTTGTTCAATCATCTTACAGATGATTGTTGGTACAAAAGAGGTTCCAAACTCAAACAAAAAGAAGAAATTAATAAGAAAATGGTAAAAATGAAAAATGAGTTTGAGACCACATTTGTATCAGCAACATCAAATCCTGTAATCCTTAAGTCCTTAAAGCAATTCAAAAAGGAAGGAGTTAAACAGGTGACAGCTGAGGGTGCTCAAAAGAAGAAGGTGCAACATAGGACCTTATCTAACTCCACTAGCAATGTGTCTGATGAGCTGAAAGCTTTATCACAAAATCAGACACAGCTGGTGATGATGGTACAACATCTGTTGGGTAGAGTTAACCAACTAGATTCTCCTGTGTTGAAACCACAGAAAAGGAGGTCTAAGCCAAAGGACTCCTCTTCTGCACCATCTTCTTCTTCTCAGGCTGTTGTTACAAATAAACATGCTAGTTTACCATCTATTGATGAGACCAGGCCCAAAACCAAAAAGGTTTGGGTCTCTAAAACTAACTGATTGTTTATTATTGCAGGGTTCTTCAACATGCCAAAGTAGCATCTGGTATGTAGACAGTGGGGGATCTATGCACATGACTGGGAACATCTCTCTTCTTCATGACTACTCTCAAGGAAAGAAGGGATTTGTCTCTTTTGGCAATGATGCTAGGGGTTACATCATCGGTAAGGGCTTTGTCTCCAATGGAGAAATCAAATTTGATGATGTTAATCATGTGGAAAATCTCAAGTACAACCTCTTGAGTGTCAGTCAAATGTGTGATAAAGGCCATGTTGCCCTTTTCACAAGTCAAAACTGTAGGATTCTGTCATCCAAAGTTTTGCCCTTGATTGAAAAGGTGTTGGATGATCACACTCTCCTGAGAGCCAACAGGACAGGAAGAGTATATGCCTTAGATCTCTCTAAGAAGATAGATCTCAAAGGTAATCCTTGCCTATTTTCCAAAGCCTCTTCTCAGGAACTTTCTCTTCAGTCGTTTGTACAACTGCTGTTTCATTTTAAACAACTGAAGCAAAACCACGTCTTCAGTAGTTTTTATAACTACTGATGACTAATACCAAGTCTTCAGCTGTTTACAACAGCTGATGACAAAACCACTGTCTTCAGTAGTTTCATAACTACTGATGACAAACACCATGTCCTCAGTTGTTTCAATCATCTGAAGTCAAAACCACGGTCTTCAGTAGTTTTCTAAACTACTGATGCCTAACACCACGACTTCAGCTGTTTCAACGTCTGAAAGGATAATACCATGTCAACGGTCGGTTAAAACAACTGATGACTAACACCACATCCTTCAGTCGTCTCCTCACCCGTACCCTATAAATACCCTTAACCTGAGCTTTCCATGCATCATCTTCTTCAAACCTAACGTTCGTCTCCAAAACTTCCATGGCGTCTATGCAAATTAAACCGCGACACAACTGTGTTGCCTACCTCACAAAATCGCCGATCTGGACTAAGTTCGATGCTGCTATCGATCTTATGGTTCAATCCCCATACAACAAGGCATTCCTTCTGAACCCCGTTTTACATGCCGAATCCTTGAACCAATTTTGGATGAACATTACAACTGAGGAGAGCAACACACAATCCCTCCGGTCAGTCGTCAACAACAAAGAAGTAGTGATTACTCCTGCAACTATCCGTAACATTCTTCAACTGAGTGATGCTACCTCTCCTGCTGGATATCCGAAGGGCACCATAGATCTATCATTTGCTCGGCATGGATATCAAGGTGATCTCAGTGCCACCACCATCATGAAGAAACACTTTAATGACGCTGAGCGCCTGATTTTTCATATGGTCAATGTATGTTTGGCCCCTAAGACATCGTCTTGGGATCAAATGTCCACCAAATGGCAGCAGGTATTGTATTCTATCCTTGAGCAACAACCACTGAATTTTTCAGAATTAATATTTTCAGAGCTCAAAGATATGGCTCAAAAACTAACTACCAACCGTTGGATACTCTATCCACGGTTCATAATGGCCATTATTATAGACCAGCTTAATGCTGAGGGACTTGTTGGCTTGGGAGTCCCTGCTACGGCTGTTCTGCCAGAAGTATACTCCCGGCACAACTCTGACCGGACACTCAAACTGGCTGCCAAGCTGCGAAAACCCACGCAGCTGGAACCCACAGCCACCACCTCCAAATCCCATGTCCCCACCAAACCCACCAAAAAGACACCCAAAATGGCTACTTAGGGAATTGAGTCCCCTGAGGATGCTCCTGCACCACAAACGCAGGATATATCCACTAGTCCAAACCCCCTAGTGGATACAATGACTCCTCCAGCCACAGCCGCTCAGGTTTCCTCTCAACAGGATCCTGCAGCAACCCAAGGGGCACCTACTTATCTGGGATCTTCTCACTTGAGGAGATTGCCATTGAAGAGCACCATCCACCCCAGGTGCACACTGCTTCTACCTCCTTACCCCAAACAACGCCCCTCACAGCCCAACTTTAATAGTTGCACAAGTGCTGACTCAATTGCACTCCTCACCCCCTCCCCAGAAACCACTTACTACTGGGAATTCCTCTACAATTGAGGGGGAGGAACACAGTGCACCTGAGAACCCACAGCACAGGGGTTTCCCAATTCTATCTCCTGGTGTAGAAAAGGAGCTTAGAAGATCTAGTGAGGCTGCCACCTCCTCTGACTCAGCACATGACCAGAGTGAGGCTGGTAACATTGCTAAGACCTCCCTAGAGGCAACAGCTGATGATGGACATTGTCCTGAGGCTGGAAGTCCCCAGTACCACGCACAAGGGGCACATGCACCCACTGGTCTACACCCAGTGCATGTAAATCCTGCTCTAAGCAGGAGGTCAGGTGATTCAGTATCAACTGATGATGACCTGAGCTTCTTCTATGATGTAGTTGCTCAAAACACCATTCTAGAGGATGAGGTTAGCAGACTCAAGAGCTGCTGGCCAAGATGTCTCAGGATGCAAGTCCATCTGCCCATCATACCCACAGATGGCACTTCCCTTGAAGGTTTCCCAAACACAGAGCCACCCCAAAATCAACCACCGCCTCTGCTTCAGGCCCTACTTCTCAGGAACAGAACCCTCCTGAGCATATAGGTGCTATACTCCAAAATTCCCTCCCTCTCATCACCCCCATAATCACTGATATAGTGATCAAAGCCCTTGATGAGAGGCTTTCCTCAACATTACAGCCCCTGGTTGATGCTGCTGTCCACAAGACTCTTTCTGCGGTACCAACCCCTTCCTCCAATGCAACCAAAAAGGGGGAGAGTACTGCAGTGAAAGAAAGAAAGAGGAAAAGATCTGAGGAAGAGGAGGAAAAAGAAAAGCAACCTCTGCTCACGTACAAGCGAAAGAGAAGTGCTGATGATCACACTGCTGAAGAGAAATCCTTGGAGGAGCTGGTCAAAGAAGCTGACACCACACACAGCCGCTCCATGGATAAAATAATTGAACAACTATTCAGGCAGGGGTTTGACACAGCCACACTGGATAGTGAGATCAGAAGGTTAGAGGTACAAGAGATACAAACCCGATGGGCAGGGTATGATGCTCTTGAGAAAGAGAGGTTGGAAATAATGATCCGCTTTATTGCAAAATACTTGGGAAGATCATTAATGGAGATCCGCGCATGGCCAGGGACAGCATTCTGGCTATAGCCACCAGAATCTGTCTGTCTGAGCAATTCAACAAAGGGATCATTGTGGAAGCCCTTGATGAGGCTGGGGCTGGCAAAAGGTTAGAGATGGCTAAACTCACAAAAGCAAAATTAACTACAAGGATGCTAGATCAACCTTCCCTTCCACCCACTCAAACAGATCCTATCCCTCAAATCTCCCAACCACCTCTAAGCCAAAATCCAAACATCCTCTCTCTTCAAAACCAATCCCTTCACCAACCCAACCATCATCCAGTGATGTACCCAGAAGAAGGAGAAGGGTGCTGAGGATGGAAGAAGAAGAAGAAGAGGATGAAGATGATAGTCTGCCACTCTCTGCTGTTCTGAAGCTACCAAAACCCCAGAGTCAATCCATGATCACACCTGACTCTCAAAGGGAAATGGTCAGAGTCAAGATAGAAGAAGAAGAACAGCAGAAACAGCACGATGAGCAACTGTTGAAGATGGTTGACAAGGAATTTCCTCAGTCATCATCCATTCAAGCCATGAAAGGGCATGCTCAAAGGCTGTACACTCTCAGGCACACTTTCAGTATCAGAAGAGAGAGTGAGAGTATGGCCAGACCCCAGGGTGAGTTCTAGAATCCATAAAAGAACTATCCCACATAGATACAACGGCCAAGTACGAAAAACAATAGAATCTCCATCATGTTGGCCGTTGTAGTCTCACCTTGGGAAATCATTGATGAATTCAAGAAAGCTCACCAAGCAAAGAAGACACCTCAAGCCTTACTAGAAAACAAGATGATTAAGAGGGGTTGTTATACAAAAGCTTGAAGACATCCAAAAGAATGAGCTCCAGTTACTCCTTGAAGGCAACCATCCGGATGAATTTGTATATAGGGAGGTAACTACGGTGGAGCTGAAAAATGGCAGGACCATGAAGTACTTATCAGAGTACTATGGTCCAGAGTTCTTCTTCGAAGGAGGAGCTGAAGAACTCTCTCAAGAGGAACAAATTGTTCTCCTTGAGGCCTATGTTCGTGAGTCATACAGACTCATTATGGGGAAGTGAATCTCATGAATGGGATAACAACTCTGTTTCCTGTTCCCCAAAACAGAGTTCCCATTCATACTCTGCCAAACAAATATTTGAGGTTCTTCCCAGGCCGGAGCTTACATGGGTCATCTTCTCTACTGATCAAGAAGGAAAAAGACCAACCTTTTGGCCATCAATAAGTGGGAGTATAAATAAGTTAGAGGTTTTGGCTGCATTGGTTCAGGGGGAGTTTGTTGGACAAAAGAAACAATGAGCCAAGATCAGAAAATCTCTAAGTCCCACACGATATCACAACAACTGCTGAAACCCTCATCAGTAGTTTGACAAGTGCTGAAGACTTCAACAGCTGAAGATCAAGTGCTGAAGACCTTACAGCTGAGAACAAAAGTGCTGAAGTACAACAGCTGAAGAACACAAGTGCTGAAGCTGAAAGACCAAAGTACTGAAGAACAACAGCTGAAGAGATCGCAAGTGCTGAAGATCAACAACTGATGTACAAAGTCTGAAGACAAAGACTGAAGACATCAGCTGATGATATCTACTGAAGTCATCAGCTGATGAAACACCTGAAGGTCAAAGTCTGAAGATCAAGTACTGAAGCCTCAGTAGTTTGTCACAACGCTGAAGAGTACTTCTTCAGTAGTTGTGATATCAGTAGTTTTATTTTCTTTGTTTCAGTAGTTTTGTAAAACGACTGAAGAGCTTGTTCTTCAGTCGTTGTAGTTTCAGTAGTTTTATATTTTGTACTTAACTTGCTGATATGTTCTCAGTAGTTGTGAACATTTCAGTAGTTTGTTAGATTTAGTTATTTCTGTATTAGATCTGCCAGTTGTCACTTTCCGTGATAACAGCAGTGACTGTTGCACTCTATATAAGGTGACAACCCTTGTAATCATGTGTGAAATGAGCAATTGAATGGAATGATTGATTGATTCGATTAGAAATATTCTACATCTATAAACATTCCTAGAAATCAGAAATTCATATTCTCTCCCTATAACCGTATGCGATCTTAACGCTTACAAGTATCGATTGCTTGCTACAATTTGTCTAATTCGTGTTAGTATTCCGCTGCTTTACATTCTGATACATCAAACTTGTGATCACTGATCCTGTCAACATATCTCTTACCCACCGGTGAGTAGCAGCAACAATGCCATTTCCACAAAAGTCCGGGGCTTGAATCTTTGAAATGCCCCATAGTTATAGCCTCGTGCCACCTCATGCACAGACTCTTCTTCTTCGTCCTCATCAATAGGGACAACCGTCTCGGTCTCTAGTTGCTCACTTTCCACCGAGGACCTATTCCTCTCTTCCTCTCTCCTTCCCTTACAGCCTTGATCACTTTGGTCACCACAGATGGTAGGATCGTCTACATGACTCGGTGAACCTCTTCCATCACCGCCTCCCTTCACTAAGGCCCTTAGATTAGAGCTCTTGTCACCACCCTCCGGATGAGGGTCTCGGGCTCTTCATGAGCCGTCTCCTCAGCTCTAGCCCTCCTCTTATGACCCGTGTCTAGCACCACATCCACCAAGGCCTCCACCTCACGAAACTTTTGAAGATCTACCTCAAACCATCCTCTAAACACGCTATAAGATTCAAACACCAACACGGTCATTCAAGGTAATAGCTCAGTTTATGTCAAGTATAGTAAGTCCCTAATTACAATGGCTAGTTGTGATTAGCCACTTACTTTACTCTTCATACCCCAAGCATCTTCTATCCTGACTACATTAGTATCTAAATCTACTAAAGGCAAATAGATCAAATACATACGCATATAATACTGGTTAACATTAAAGAACATACCTGATGGCACATAGCTACTCGGACCGGCATCCCTTCCCTTTATCCCATTATCAGTTTAAGCTTAGGTTTCTTTTGAAAATATTTACCAATTTCTCTTAAACTTTGGCTCTAATACCAATTTGTAAGGCCCCGTTCCCGAGACGCTCACAGTTGGACAATTATGGCACATGAAAAATAAAACATACATTTAAATTTGCTAAAACATTGCAGCGGAATAGTTAATAAACCATTTCATATATTAATGACCACTTTTGCAAGACAATACATCATTGTTAACCGTTACAAAAATTTCATTGTTCGCATTACATCACAAAAATGTCATTCACATAAAATGGATGTCATCCCAAAAACTTGCTAAGTAGCTCCGCCCATGCTATCCTCAGCAATCAACACCTGCCAACTAATAAAAATACGAAAGTAAACGACGTTGAGTGAGTCCTAATTTTATAATTAAAATACTTTACTTTCTTTCAAAACCTTTCTGTACTTTTACACATTATCATACATCATACGTACACATAGATAATCTTATCATTATATTTCATCATCATTACATTCATTCATTCGTTGTCTTCCTTACTTATCTTCCATGCATTCATCATCATTCTTACTTACATTCCAGACCAATGTCATGTGTTATACCCCGAACATTGTGTACGAATTGGTTACTAGGCTAGAGGTCTATCATTAGACCCTGGACATTGTGCACGAAACTGACTCCAGTACCTAGGGCAAGCGACAAGGGTCCCACATGTATGGTCAATCACAAATATTAGACCTCAGTGTGCATCCTTCCAGGATAGCTAACCCGCATACCGTTGAGCTAACACCCTTCATTGGGTGTGAACCTCATTACTGTGCTTGCAGGACTTTCTTCCATTTGTTCTTCCACTAACTCATGCATTCATTCTTTCGTTACGTTCCTCTTATCATTATCATTAACTTCCATTTTACATTACATAACACTTTTTATTCATTTATAATCATAATTTGTAAGTCACGAAATAATACATAATAGGAACATAAGTGAAGCTGCATCATCAAGCAAAGATCTAAGGCTTTGACTGCAAAAGATGACGAAGGTCAAGATTGGACCTTTCGTTTTGTATCCCCGGGTGAGTCAAACATTGCAAATGTTGAGGTTTTGGATGATGACACTGCAAGTGAAGGTGATATAGCAGTTGAACTAGTAATGTTGATCATGAAGATACTGCTAATATGGTCACTCACCTAAATGAAGAGGATCTCAGAACTACAAGTTCAGAATCTCCAGCATTTGAGAAGTCAAACTCTGCACTAATGCTGATTCAACCGAGTCTTCACAGGTAAGTACCACAAACCACTTTTTGATAATCATGCTTGTAATGAATGTAATAAATTTAGAGACATCATAGATTTAAAATTTTCTAGGTTATTAGATCACAATGATAGCTTAGTAAATGACTTACAACGGTGCATAGAGGCTACCGGATTTTAAAACAAAATGAGCACAGTTAAAAGAGAAAATAGAGCTTTTAAATAACAACTAAGGGAAACCAAAGTTGTTGCTTTTAACCAAGCAAATGACATAAAGTTCTATTTAACTCCCTAGAAGAAACTAAAGAAAAAGCAGTTATGGAAGTTGAAGTAAACTCATTAAAACAAAAATTGCACAGTTGGACAAGTTCGTCTCATATAGTCCAGCACTTAGTGAGAGAACGAAACAATGGGGAGGGGTTGGGATACAAAGTGGTTCCACCACCATATAAGACAATGTTAAAAGCTAAATGTAGACCAGTATATACAACCCTGTTAAGGATCATGTGGTGTCCACTCCTCTAGTTAGTGATCGGAATCCACAAGTAAACCAATGGAATCTGTCACTAAACAGAAGGAGGTCACTTTAAAGTCTCAAGGTAAAATGCCAATTGTTAATGGATGACAAATTTGAGAAGGTTAAAGTAAAGTCAGATTCAACATGTCTAATTCTGACCCGAAAAGACCAACAAGTTAACCGACCACGTGCCCATGTCTTAGTCCAAATAAACAAAAGGGTAAAGATGTTCAAAATGTTCAAACAATGAATTTGTTAAAGAAGCTAAAACATCTAAACAAGAAGTGTCCAAACCAAATAGACTAAAGTCACCCTGTGCACACACCCTCCCCACAGAACACGTTCCACCACGTATAGAAAGTAGATCATGCTACAACTGTGGAAAGTATGGACACATTGCTTCTAACTATCCTTATTATCGACACCAAGAAGAAAATTGAACTTCTGATCCTAACCCAAGGTCTTCTAAAGGAGTTCTATCACTCCACCAAAAGGATTAGTGACATAAAGTTCAAACTGTAAGCCATTCATCTGTTTATCATACAAGCCTTACACAAAACTGGCCTATGGAAGAAAAATCAAGTACAATGTCTGATAATGAGAACAAGAAGAAAAAGATCTGCCCACCCTCAAATGGACAATAGGTTGAATTTAGATGTGTGATGCCTCTGGGTCACCCCAGCCAGTTAGGCTTGGGTCCCTAACCTAAACTAATCATTTCCTTTATATATGCAGGGTGTCCGCTATAGTGCTTCTACAAATACCTGGATTGTTGATAGCGGAGCATCAAGGCATATGACTGGAAACTGTCTCTCCTTTCAAACGTCAAAAAAATTAAAGGAGGACACGTTTCATTTGCTGGAAATAAAGGAGGTTACATCACAGCTCAATGGGAAGTGGGAAACCAGAAAGTGAAGTTTGATAAGGTAAACTATGTTCAACAACTTCAAAATAACTTACTTTTTGTATCCCAAATCTATGATAAAGGCTTTAAGGTAGTATTTGACAACAAGAAATGCTATGTGTTGAAGAATGATTATGTAATCCCGGAGGATCAAGTCTTAATGTAAGCTTTAAGATATAACGATCTCTATGTCTTGGATCTATCAACGACTCCACAACTGATTATCAAATACAATGATTCTTGTCTAAGACAACAGAGAAAGACTCCATCTCTTGGCATAGGAGAATGGGACACATAAATCCCCGAAAGATGAATCACTTGATCTAAAATGATCTAGTGCGTGGAGTAAACATTAAGAACTTCCAATTACTGGATTTCTGTGTCGTTTGTAAGAAAGGAAAACAGACCAAGAAGGCTCATAAGGCTAAGAAAGTTAATTCTATTAAGTTGTCTCTTGAGCTTTTTCACATGGATCTGTTTGGTGCAGTTGGCGACTTGTACTGCTATGTACTTATGGATGATTACTCAAGATTCTCTTGGGTGATGTTTCTGAAATCCAAATCAGAGACATTGGAATCATTCAAAGAGCTGGTAACTACATTGGGGTCACTCTACAAGCTGAAGGTACGACAAGTTCGCTCAAACAACGGTACCGAGTTCAAGAACCAATGGATGGAGGCATTCTGCAAAGAAAAAGGAATTGTGCACCAGTTCACATCTGCCTACACTCCTAAAATGAATGGAGTTGATGAGAGAAAGAATCACAGCTTGATAGAGATAGCCCGTACGATGCTAGCAGACTCGAAACTACCCATTCAATTCTGGAATAAGGCATTGCCAATGCATGTTACACCCTAAATCAAGTCTTGGTGGTCAAACGTCACGGTAAAACGTGTTATGAGTTTCTCCAACGACGTAAACCAAATCTGGAGTACTCGAGCCATTTGGTGCATCGTGTACGCTGCTGAAGAATACTCAGTCAGGGAAGTTCAGTGAGAAGGCTGAAGAAGGAATTTTCTTAGGATACAACATATCGAATAAGAGAGTTTACAACAACTCAATAGGTCAAGTAGAAGTGTGTGCAACATTGATGTACAAAGATACACCACCCCCTTGCTGGAAAGGACCCTCGTTCTTTTTCGACTATGATGGATTCTTTAAGTCCTTCAACATCCCACTCTCCCCTCCTGAGGATGAGTATCAACCAGAATGATGTACAAGGTGTTAAATACACCATCATTGGACCCGATGACCTCAGTGTCACAAGGTGAGTCACCTAGTTCTTAGGGGAAACACTGAAGTAAGTGACACCTCCTCTGATGACGAAGATGTGGCAAATGATCCGGTGGATCAGGAGAACAGGTTCCTACTACTGCAAGTACACAAGTATCAGATTTGATGCTTCTGACACTTCGGAACCTCACACCCCCACTGCCTCAGATAGCGAACATGCTGTTCACAATCTGGATAATGAGGTAGTTGTACCCACCACTCTTGGATCACGCCTAACGTGTATCATCCTTTGGATAATGTCATTGGAGATGTTCGATCAGGAGTACAAACAAGAAATCAGCTATACTCAGCTGATTATGCTCAGTGATGGAAAAGTGATATCTTCACGATGGTGCATATCGATGTTTTGTGTCTTAATTTGAGCAAAAATATGTTAGTGAAGCCCTACATGATGAGGCATGGGTGAGTGCCATGTAAGAAGAGCTTCTTCATTCAGAAGTTAGGAGTATGGACACTGGTGGATAGACCTAAAGTGCTAAGGTCATTGGCACCAAATGGGTCTTGAAGTGCAAGAAAGATGACCAAGGGGTCTATATAAGAAACAAGGATCAACTTGTAGTTCAAGGCTTTCGACAAGTTGAGGGTATTGATTACAATGAAGTCTTTGCACCTGTGGCAAGAATGGAAGCAATCCGTATCTTCCTAGCCTATGCATCTTACATGAAGATTAAAGTTATCACTGGATGTAAAAAGTGCATTTCTTCATGGTGAAATCCGGGAGACAGTGTACGTCAGTCAACCCGAAGGATTAAGGATCCGTATCAGCGAGACAGAGTATACAAACTAGATAAGGCTCTATACGGGCTCCATCAAGCCCCAAGAGTGTGGTATGAAAACTCACTCGACTCATCTTGTGAAACACGGATTTCGTAGAGGAGTGATTGACTGTAAACTGTTCATCAAAGAAAAGGATGGTGACTTACTATTGGTTTAGATATATGCTGATGACATAATCTTCGGTTCCAAAATGAAGATTTATGCAAAGAATTTGAAGCAGTAATGAAAGCTGAATTTGAAAAGAGTGCCATGAGAGAAATGAAGTTCATTCTCGGGTTACAGGTGGATCAGACACCAAAGGGGATATCTCTAAATCAGACCAAGTATGTAGGCGATATTCTCAGTCGGTTCGATATGGAGAATGCTTTGGCAGCAGGGACTCCACTAGCTACAAACCATGATGTGGCACCCGACGAAAATGGATCTGGTGGATGCCACATGTAACAAGGCATGATCGGATCCCTCATGTACCTCACTACCTCACGCCCCGATATCATTTATGCACGTGCTTTGCTCCAGATATCATGCAAAACTGAAAGTCAACCATCTCATAGGCGTCAAAAGGATATTTTCGTTATCTGAAGGGTATTCCAACATTGTTGTGGTATCCACATGATGATGACTTTGAGCTTACACAATAGTGATTCAGATTATGGTGGCCGCAAAATGAACTACAATCAACTTCAGCAGGATGTCAATTCTTTGGGAGAAGATTAGTGTTGGATCAAGAAGAAGGCTAATGCACCAAACTAGATCACTTAAGTTATTTTGATGCTGCATGCAAAGGCTTCCGAAGCTTTTCATGGAACTTCCGAAGGTTGTAGAGTTCTTCTGAAGACAAAGGAAAAGTCCAACTTCCGAAGACAGAACTCTACTTCCGAAGACAAATGCATACTTCCGAAGTTCAAGACTTAGAAGAATAAAGTGAAGACCACTTCCGAAGTATGATGAAGAAGTCTCCAAGTCTTGGAAGAAGCAGCCTCTTCCGAAGTATAAAGTGGCTTCGGAAGTACTACTCTTCCAAAGCCATTTAACCTTCGGAAGACACTGCTATAACCAGTGGACACAAGTATGGTCTCTGACACTCCACTGCAGACTTCTGATACAACATGGCTTCTTCTTAAAGAACCATGTTGTTGACCATACTTTATTCCACTGTTTACCTTTTCATGATAGTACAGTTGCCATCTTTAGTTGGTGACAAAAGGTAAGTCAGGGACATGTCCTGACTACCAAATCTCAGATAAGACTTTATCCGAGATACCTTAAACTATAGTCTTGTAGTATAGGCTTTAGCTAAAGGATCCCAGCTGGTATCAAAGTATATCGGCTGTAGATAGTATTATATATAGGTTCTCCTTGTAATCATAAAGACAACAGACAATCTGCTTGTAAGAGTCTTTGTATCTTGAGTTGAGAATCAATATATAAAAGTATCTTGAAAATTATCTTTTCTGTTTCTTAATTACTTTTCATTGTGATCAACTCTTATTGATTCTTACCCGAGTGTGATTCTAGGCGAGTTTGAGAGAAAACACTTGTGTTTAAGTGACAAACACCGATCCTGCAATTGGTATCAGAGCTTCTCTGGCTCTTGATTGGGTGATCTAACCATCCAAATCAACCTGTTTTCACTCCTCCCTACCACCCACTCCCTCAAATGACCTCAAAAATCTGAAGTAGAATGGGGATGATGACCAAAGCGCAATCATCACCCCTGAAAACTTCAGGTATTGGAGTAGAAGAATGGAAGGCTTCATTAGATACCAAGACAGCAAAATGTGGACTCGATTGTCAATGGACCGTACAAGCCAAAGGTGGCTTCACCTGGTGGAAACGGTGCCATGATAGAGAAGCTGTCGAGGACTATTCTGATGAAGACAAAAAGAAGATTGACATCGATAGCATGCTATGACTATTCTCATGACTGCAATACCGAACTCTATTATGGTGGGGTTCGAGCATTGCAAGACTGCCAAAGAATTGTTTGATGCACTTGCTCAGATGTATTCTTGCTCCAAGACTCAAAGAAGGACTCACTGAAGCAGCAGTTCGAGAACTTCACTCATATTGCTGGAGAGACCCTCAGCGAGCAGTACTTCAGGTACATGGATCTTATCTCTTCCCTTCAGTCTGTAAGATCACTCCTGAACTTAGAGATCTCATTAGAAAGTTCATGAGTGCTCTTCCAAATGAGTGGACATTCTACTGTGTCTCTATCAAGAGAACAGAAAACTTGAACACTCTTTCCATGACTGAGCTCTATGGCATCCTTGATGGATATCGTCTAGAGATGGAGAGTAAGAAGGGCCACCAAACAGCAGATCTATGAGTCTTCCTGCTAGCAACACTTTAATGGTTGCTGAAGGCTCATTAACCCCTCAACCTCAGCACTTCCTGACTTATCAGCAGCCATCCTGCTCATCTGGTCCCTACATCACTTATCTTGAGACTCCAAGGTCTCAACAGGCTCGACACAACTCCTTCCAGGAAAGTTGTGCCTTTGTCTCAGGAAGTGGACACTCAGGAGATTTTCAATACTGCTTTGATGATCTTGAGTGCTTCAACCCAGATGACGTAGAGTACGTGGACATTGTCCAGCAAATGGCTCTTTTAACTACAGAGCAAAGAAGTTCTTTAAGAGAACTGGAAGGCACTTCCCTCAGAACCCAACTACCAGCAAGTTCGGGTTTGACAAGAAAGGGCAAAGTGTTACAACTGTAACCAACTGGGTCATTTTGCAAGGGAATGCAAGGCTCCCAAGACCAATCCGGGAACCCCACAGGCCTCCACACATCCTCAACATCAAAGCCCACCGAGAAGTCAACTGAGACGGCGCAATGGCTCAAGAAGTTGACTGGAGCTTCATGGTACAAGATGTGACTCCTGCTCAAGCTCTCATGGCCGAACAGATGATGCCCAGGTATATGAACATCTGCACTCCAGCCTATATAGCTAAAGTTAAACTCTATCAGGATTACAATATGGAAATCAGATCTGACATTGAGTCTTTAAATATTCTAAAATTGATTTTTAAAAGAGCTAAATCTGACTATCAAAAGAAAATTGATGAGTTGGAGAAAACTGTATCTCTTTTGAAACATGAACACACCAACTACAAGACTCAAATCAAGGATCTGATATCCAAATTGTCTGAGGCTCAAGCCCAGCTTGTCACTACTGAGGCTCAGGCCAGGAAGCATGCTATCTCTGATCAAAACTTCCAAGCTATTCTTGCATCATCCTCCCATTCCAAACTCTGTTATCAGAACAAAGAAGGGTTGGGAACCAATGAAATTGCTCCACCACACTCCTATGTGTCTATCAGATAGCCTGGATGTGGTACTGAAGAGCAAGAGGTTCCAACTGCTGACCCTTTCTTTCCAGAGTTAAAGGATGAAACACCAATAGTGGCACCACAGGGAAGGAACAGGTAGATGAACCTATCACCTCCTGTGATGATCAAATCCTAACCACCAAAGCCAGAAGCAGAGCTAAAGCTGCTAGGAGAACTGCTAAGAAAGTGGCTGAATCTAAACTGAAAATTGACCCCAAACAGAAGGTTGTCTTTGTTTCAGCTGGTTTCCAAGTGTTGGGTACTTCTGATTCAGGAAAGGAATGTAATACCAGCATTCCTGTCCTACCAAAGGATCAGAAGTTAAAGGGAAAAGTTGCTGACGAAGAAAAGAAAACCAAGAAACAGCAACCTCACTTCCCCAAAATACTAACATTGCATGCATCATGTGTGGCCTGCAAAATCATATGGCAAAAGATTGTTACTACAATCCTGCAAGCACACATTATGCAAATAATGTCAGGAAATAAAGAGTCAGGGAAGGTTTCACATTTGGACCTTTCCATACGGTTCAAGAGTTGAAGAAGGGAAAGCTAGTTTCCAAAGCCAAGTTGCTTTCGGAAGAAACTCCATCTGAAGGGAAAATGGCTTCGGAAGCAAAAGCTACTAAGGTTCGGAAGAACAAGAAAGCTCCCTTGAAACCATCCCAGAAGAAGACTGCTTCGGAAGAAAAGGTGGTGAGGACTTCTTCCGAAAAGAAAGAAGCTTCGGAAGAAGACCATGCTGCAAAAGCTTCAATAAGCTCATCCTCCAAGATCAGCCAAAGGGTGGACTGGAAGATCAAGGAAGATGCTACAGCCCAAACCTCTTCCTCAAAGACCTCTGTTGAACCCCATGCATATCATTTGGTTCACTCATGTCATTATCTTTGGAAGAACGCAAGACAAATATAGCTTGGGTTTCCAAACAAAACTGAATTCTCATCTTAAGTGCAGGAACATCTATTTGACAAGATCAACAATGTATGGATTGTAGATAGTGGATGCTCCAGGCACATGACAGGGAACAGACATCCCCTTCAACAATTTCAACATTATGATGGAGGTCCTGTCCAGTTTGGAGGTGAGGCCGGAGGATATATTTCTGGCAGAGGGAGTATATCTAATGGTATGTTAACCGTTGACAAAGTTAACTTTGTCAAACAACTTGAACACAATCTGTTAAGTGTTTCTCAATTCTGTGATCAAAAGCATCAAATGCTTTTCACAGAACATGAGTGCATTATCCTCAAACCAGGGATGACAATTCCTCTAGAATTGGTGCTTCTTAGATCTCCCAAGAAAGGGGATATGTACAAGGTGGATATGAACAATGCTTCCCCAATGGGTGAAGTATCATGCTTTCTTTCCAAAGCTGATAGTGATGAGTCAGCATTGTGGCATAAACGTATGTGTCATGTAAATTTTAAGACAATGAATAAATTGGCTAAAAATAACTTGGTACACGGTTTGCCTAAAAATGAGTTTTTCTGCAAAGACAACTATGTTGCATGCCTGAAAGGGAAACAACATAGGACATCTCATAAATCCAAATGTGTTAACTCTATCACTACTCCATTACATTTATTGCACATGGATCTTTTTGGTCCCACAAGTATAATGAGCATTGGAAGGAAATCATATTGCCTTGTGATAGTTGATGACTTTACAAGATTTACATGGGTATTCTTTTTAAGAACTAAAGATGAAACTGTTGAAACATTAAAATCTTTTATTCTTAAATAGAAAATCAAATTGATCACAAGGTTAAAATATTAGATGTGATCAAGGGACTGAGTTTAGAACTTCGTTCTTGACTCATTCTGTAACTCAAAAGGGATTGCCAGACAATATAGTGCTCCCAGAACTCCTCAACAAAACAGTGTTGCTGAGAGGAGGAATATGACACTTATTGGGCTGCTCAAACTATGTTAGCTGATTCAAAGCTACCTCTAACATTCTGGGCAGAGGCAGTCAGCACTGCATGCTATGTGTAGAACAGAGTTCTTATAGTTAAGCCCCATGGAAAAACCCCTTATGAGCTATGGAACAAGAGGTGTACCATACTTAACACAAAGGACAATTTAGCAAAATTTGCTAAAAAGTCGGATGATGCTATCTTTGTTGGATACTTTTAGTTCCAAAGCTTACAGGGTATACAACATTAAGAATCAACAATTTGAGGAGTCATCCAATATAGTTGTTAATGAGCACCACTTGTGTTAGGGGGAATGGGCTTGATCACATCTTGATTTAGAATTGTTTCCAAACTATTCTAAACCCTCTTGTGAGAATGTTTCAGTTGGAATAGGTGCTCAAACTGATGCTGATGCTGCTACTAATGATAAACTGTTTGAGCTTCCCAGGCCTAGACCAAATTCTCCAAGTGCTGCAATACATCAAACTTCTACTATTCACAGATCCGATAGTTTATCTATATCAAGGAATAGTGAAGCTTCAACAAGTGAGTCACCTACTCAGCCTCAAAGCTCATCAGGTGATCCACCACAACACTAGGCAGAAGGAGGTAGTATTTTGAAGGAACATGCAACTGTTAATACTACCTCACAGCCAACTATCGATGATGTTTCTCATTCATTCAATCAGTCCTCATTGAATGACTTTCAAACAACAGCTGGACAGGGTTGTAGTTCCTGAGCAGAATATGTCCAACCTGGATCTATCTCTGCAACTGGAAGTGATTCCTCGTCTTAGGATTCACAACACTCATCCAACTGAGAACATCATAGGGAATGTCTCTGAGGGTGTGAGAACAAGAGGACAGACTTATCAAGGGAATGTGCTTGTACTCATGCTTTCTATCTCAGATAGAACCCAAGAAGGTAGAAGATGCCTTAAAAGATAGTAGCTGGATTGAATTGATGCAAGAGGAGCTGCTTCAATTCAAGAGACAGAAGGTATGGAACCTATGTCCGCTACCATCTGGTCAAGTACCCATAGGCACCAAATGGGTTTTCCGAAACAAGAGAGATGATAGAGGCTTGATCATCAAGAATAAGGCAAGACTTGTGGTTCAAGGATACACTCAAGAGGAAGGAATCGATTATACTGATGTCTTCACACCAGTTGCAAGACTTGAGGCAGTTAGGATCTTCCTTGCTTATGCTGCATCCAAGGACTTCACAGGTATACCAACTTGATGTCAAGTGTGCTTTTCTATACGGGGATATAGACAGGGACGTGTACGTATGCCAACCTCCAGGGTTTGAAGATCCACAACACCCTAACTATGTGTGCAAATTGGATAAAGCTCTATATGGGCTGCACCAAGCACCTAGCTATGGTATGAGACTCTGTCTCAGTTTCTTCTAAAGAATGGCTATACGAGAGGTACATTAGAAAGTCTGGAAAGGACATTTTGCTTGTACAAGTCTATGTCGATGACATCATATTTGGTTCCTCAAATGACCAAATGTGCAAAGACTTTGAGAGTATTATGAAGAAAAAGTTTGAGATGAGCTCCATGGGAAAAATGGACTTATTCCTTGGAATTCAGGTAAAGCAACTGAAGGAAGGGTTCTTCATCAATCAATCTAAATATGTCTCTGACATCTTAGAAAGATTTGAGATGAAGGATTGCAAGCCTGCTAAGACACCCATACCCAGAAACCATAATCTTTATCTGACCTGAGGGGGAGGATACTGATCAACATCAGTATAGGGCAATTATTGGTTCTTTGATGTATCTTACAGCAAGTAGACCTGAAATCATGTTTGCTACCTACATTTGTGCAAGATATCAGGTTGCTCCTAAGGTGTCTCACCTAGCTACTGTTAAGAGAATCCTCAGATACTCAAAGGAGCACCTAAACTAGGTCTCTAGTATCCCAGAAACAAGGATTTCAATCTTTATGGATACTATGACAGTGACTATGGCGGCTGCAATATAACAAGAAATCAACATCAGGAGGATGTCAATTTCTTGGTGGAAGGATCATCTCATGGCAATGCAAGAAACAATCCTGTGTCTCTACATCAATTGCTGAAGCTGAATACATTGCTGCTGCTAGCTGTTGTGCTCAACTGCTATGGATTCAAAATCAGATGTTAGACTATGGATTCAACTTTATGAGTACTCCTATCCATATTGACAACAACAGTGCGATCTCCATTACTGAAAATCCGGTGAAGCACTCCAAGACTAAGCACATTGACATCAGGTATCATTTCATTAGAGACATTCATGAGAAAAATCTAATCAGGTTAATCAAAGTTGATTCAAATGAACAATATGCTGATCTGTTTACCAAAGCTTTTGATGAACAAAGGTTTAAGTATCTCATAACAGCTATTGGGATGATAAACATTGATTAATCTGATCTCTTTTGAAAACCTTTTAATATGTAAGTCTTGTGTCAATACAATTTAAGCCCTGTTACAAGGACTTCTCTCTGAAATTTTCTAAGTGTAAATTCTTTCGAAGAGAAATTAACCTTTGGAAGACATTATTATATCTTCCGAAGCATAATTTCTCAAAGGATAACTTTTTTCTCGGAAGAATATTTGGTCTCGGAAGAAGCGATTGATTGCATATCAGATCTACTTCCGAAACTTACAAATTCTCTATTCGGAAGCAACTCTAACCTTCGGAAGCAAATAATTGGCTTCGGAAGTAAGAATTGCCTTCGGAAGACAAGTTACCTTCGGAAATGTTTTACATTCGGAAGAGAGATCTCACTGTGTAACGTAAATTTCTTGGGCCCCACACTGTAAAAAGCAAAGATTTTGTTAATGATGTCGGGTTATTTAACTGATTTTTAACCTTACCGCCGCTGTCATTTCATCCACTAAACCATCACATCACCTTATCCTAACCCCATTACCGCCTCTCACAATCTTTTAAATAATCTCGACTATTCACTTTCACTCTCTACTTGCAAACTTTACAGCCCTAGAAATTTCTCCTACTCATCTTTACCCAGCTCAAATAATTCCCATTCACCTTTCCAAATGGCCTTCAACCCTCAGCACAACCAAGTCGCACTTCTTGATTCATCAAGAGTGCTGACTTCTCAGATATCATCTCCTTCCTAACCCAATCTTCCTACTACACCGCTTTGACTGTTAACCCCACATTTACTCAAACCATATGTCTGAATTTTGGGCAAACGGTCAGATTGAAACCCTAAACGGGGTCCGTGTCATTCGATCGAGCATCTGTGGCCAGGAGTTGGTCATCTCTGAACAGCTCATCAGGGAGCATTAAGAGCTTCATGATGAGGGCGCTCCAACGGAATTTCCCAAAGCAGACTTGGACATTCTTATCTCAAATGGGATATGGAGGAGACGTTAGCAGGTCAACTGTCTACAAATTTAACTTCTCGTACAAATGGAAGTTCCTGCTACACGTGGTCCTTCACTGCTTGTTGAATAAATCTGGACGGTGGGATCAAATCCCATTTGAACTTGGGTGCCTTGTTCATGGGTTGGTAAAACGCCTCCGCTTCAACTATTCAAGATTTGTGCTGACTAACCTCATGGGAAATCTTCAGAAAGACACCTTCTTCATGTATCCTAGGTTTCTCCAGCATATAATCGACTGTGAGCTAGACCAGAGCACGCTTGTCTGTGCAGCTGCTTGACTGCTCCCAAGATGAGGCCGACCATCTTCAAGACTTTGGAGAGAGTGTCCACCAGCTTCACAGGAAGAGATACTGCACTTCTTCCAGGTATGACTGAGCCAACGGCTCCTGGTGACATCCCTGTTAACCCCACAGGTGATGAACCCACACCAGTAACTACCCCCACTATGCCTCCATCCATCACCATCACTTATTAGAGACGTCCCAAACGAACCCTTGTTCAATCTACTCTGATTGAACAAGCTCCCCGTTCAATCCAAAAGGCTAGAGTGGAACAAAGGGCTCCCACTCAGCCTGAGGTCTAACCATCCTTCACAATTGACCTCAATATAGGTCCTGAGTCCCTCAGTCTCAGACCTATGAGCCCACACCCCATGCTGAAAGCCCTCAGGAAGAGTCTCTATACTCCCCTGAGCAGCCAACAAGGGACAGCCCCACCAGAGGCTCAATGCCTATAGACATTGACCAAAGTCCCAGGTCAGTAGGTTTAACCATCCTATCTTTCACTGACCTTTATTTAAAACTGATGAAGAGATAACATCTCTCCATGGCAATGAAGTTGATCAACAACACCCTCTCCAAGATCAACAGAGCCCGGAGAAATCTCTTATCTCCAGCCCCCATCAGCAACCAACTGAGGTGAGTCCCACGGATGTGGAGGGGACTCATGTAGATTCAGCTGCCACTATAGAAGGTGCCTCAATGGATCTTCTGGATAGTGGTAACATTTCTCAGACTGAATCTACGGCAACTGAGCCCTTTGATGACTCTGAAAGAGACATCATTGAGCATGGGAAACTAGGGTGCCAAGAACCCACATCTGGTGGTGAGGCTAAACATACTATGTATGTTACCTCATCTCCCTATGATTCTTCGAAAGAAGATGAGGGAAGCATGCAACTCCTCATTCAAGATCTTATTTCCAAAGTCTCAAAACTGGAATCTCAGGTTAGGACTTTAGAGGCAAGATCTGCCACTCAACAACTTGAGATTGACAATCTCAAGGCTCAACTAGCTGAGAAAAACAGAGATGTCTGTTAGGCATGTACCTATTCAGGTCTCCCTAACTTCCTCCTCCAACTCATCTAGCTCTTAAGATGATGCTACCAAAAAGGGGGAGAATGTTCAAAGACAAACACACAAGGAACCACAGAGCCGACCTTCCACTTCAACATCTTCCTCTCCCATCATCTCTGCGCCTGAAACATCTCAGGTCACTCTTCAGATTGATCCAAGGATGCTCAATGATCTCTATAGACTCTTCACCAAGTTTCTGTTAAGATCCTCCTTTGAGCAGCCAAGTCATGATGCTGCAATGATCTACTTTGGAGCAGAAGAACTTCAAAGGCTGACTGCACCTTCTACCACTGTGGAAGAAGTTGGTCAACCTAAGGTCCTCATGGAACCTAAGATTCAATTCGAAGGGGAAATAGGAACTGATGCCCAGCAACTGAAACAGTTGGGACAAAATTTGCATCTCCTTTAACTTCCGAAGCTGAAGTCAAAGCCTCAGAAGAACAAGATGAATCTCCCGAAGTTGAAATGGAAGCTGCGGAAGGACTGTTTAAGATGTCCGAGGAATTGATCATCACAGATGCTATCCTGGAAATGGCATCTGAAATGAGCAGTGAGGACTTTCCAATTGCACCTCTATCTCAGACTCCATCTCTGACTCTCTCACAATCAGAAACCTCTCTCCAAGAACCACCATAGTCAGGATCTTCAAAGGATAAAGGTAAAAGGAAGATGACTGCGGAAGAGATTCAGGAAGAGGAGAAGATTGAGAAACTAAGAAGAAAGGAAGACTTTTCAGACTGAGAAGTTTCTAGCTGCTAGCACAAAAGCAGCTACTTCCAATCAGGAAGTTATCATCAATAAAGAAGAGAGCAGATCATTGACCAGCTCATTGAAATGGGAGCTGCCAATGAAGAAACACTCCTGCTACCATTAGAGGAGTTGATGGATCTGGAGAAGGCAACCAGGCTGAAACTTGAAGAAGAAGCTAGGTTGACCTTAGAGGAAAAGAAAAAGAAACAGAAGGAGGATGAATTGCAGCTGAGGAGAGACAGGATAAACTTCCTACTCTCCATAGGCTTTGATCTTCAAGAACTCTCTCCACACAACGATGACACGATCCTCTGGCTCTTCAACAAAGAGCAGGATCTAATGGAGAAATAAAGAAGAAGGCTGCAAAAGAAAAGGCCAGAGAGAAGAAGAAGAAAGAAGAAGAGGCTAGGGTCACTGCCTCCAAGAAGCATACTGAGAAAGCCTGGATGAAGGACTATCTCCGGGCTTATGGCTTCTCCGGTAGGCAGGTGGGTCCTATGTCTGAAAGGACACTCCAACGGATTGTCAGTGAAATTAAGGCTGACATCCGGTTGGGAAAAAGGAAAGAGATGTATAGAAGGGTAAAAGGGATGACCTTCACTGCTTCTACCCAACCACAACTTGAACCCTCATCCTCACCATTCACCATTAAACCTAAACCCTTCACCCCTGAATCCACATCACTACCCACTACTTCTCCCTCACCTCAACCTCCTAAACTTCCCATCATCCAACCCAAAACACTAGCCAGAACCTCTGAACCTAAACCTACCCAATTACCATCCAAACCATCCCTTCAGCCTTCTCAACATCTCTCCCTTGAGGAGTTTAAGGCAATCAAGACGAAGCTCACTAATTGCACCACTTTGAGAAAAGTTTCTTGTGTAGAAGACTCCATTAACATTACCTATGTAGACGGATCTTCAAGTTCCCTCATGAGAAACAATTCCTTGATTTGCCTAGAGGAACTTTGGACCAGGCTACAAGACTTTTGGGCCTCAATTCAGACTCTTTAAATGAGGAAGAAAAGAATCTCAGAAGGAAACTGGTGACTCTGCTGGATACAAGAAAAGAGGAAAAGATTCCTAGTCAGCCTCTTGTGCCTAGAAGGAAGATAATCCAGTGGAGGTTCGATGAACCTTCTCACAACTTTGTTGTGGAAAGAGAGAATGGTGAAGTCAACAGACTCAATGCAACCTCTCTGTTACACTCCAGCACATTTGACATTACTGAGTTAGCAGAGAAACCATTCTCCAACCCCTCAACCTCTGAAACTGCTGCACTCGTCAGAAATCATCTCAGCAGTCTTCATTTGGCTGAGCTAACTGCAAAAGCAAAGATTGAAGAAGAGTTTAAGTTGAGAAGACAGGAAGACAAGGAAAGATCTCCCACCAAAGGTCCTGCCTTTCTACAGATGGTGGATGGTCCTAAATTGGAACCTATAGTTCGTTGGGAATATGATTACAGTTCCCATCAACTAACTCTTTTCAGAGGGCAATAACAAAGGGTACATGTTATCCAAGGTGACAGACTGGATTTCCTATCTACCAAGGATCTGTATAAGCTTCTCAGCACCACATCAGGGAAGAACAAGGAGACAGACAAATATTTGCTCTCCTTGGTGCTGAAAGTTTTGAGAAGTAGAGGTATGTGAAGTTTTGGTAGCATCAGCCTAGGGGGAGTTTGTTGGATCAAGAAGAAGGCTAATGCAACCAAAACTAGATCACTCAAGTTATTTTGATGCTGCATGCAAAGGCTTCCGAAGCTTTTCATGGAACTTCCGAAGGTTGTAGAGTTCTTCCGAAGACAAAGGGAAAGTCCAACTTCCAAAGACAAATGCATACTTCCGAAGTTCAAGACTTAGAAGAATAAAGTGAAGACCACTTCCGAAGTATGATGCAGAAGTCTCCAAGTCTTGGAAGAAGCAGCCTCTTCCAAAGTATAAAGTGGCTTCGGAAGTACTTACTCTTCCGAAGCCATTTAACCTTCAGAAGACACTGCTATAACCAGTGGACACAAGTATGGTCTCTGACACTCCGCTGCAGACTTCTGATACAGCATGGCTTCTTCTTAAAGAACCATGTTGTTGACCATACTTTATTCCACTGTTTACCTTTTCATGATAGTACAATTGCCATCTTTAGTTGGTGACAAAAGGTAAGTCAGGGACATGTCCTGACTACCAAATCTCAGATAAGACTTTATTCGAGATACCTTAAACTATAGTCTTGTAGTATAGGCTTTAGATAAAGGACCCCAGCTGGTATCAAAGTATATCCAGCTGTAGATAGTATTATATATAGGTTCTCTTTGTAATTCATAAAGACAACAGACAATCTGCTTGTAAGAGTCTTTGTATCTTGAGTTGAGAATCAATATATAAAAGTATCTTGAAAATTATCTTTCTATGTTCTTAATTACTTTTCATATTGTGATCAACTCTTATTGATTCTTACCCGAGTGTGATTCTAGGGGAGTTTGAGAGAAAACACTTGTGTTTAAGTGGCAAACACCGATCCTGCAATTAGTCACGTGGCAGTGTAAGAAGCAGACATCGATTGTCTGTCAACTTGTGAAGCTGAATATGTTGCTGCTGCAAGCTGCTGTTCACAAATCATATGGATTCAACAGCAAATGCGGGACGACGGTTTGAAATTCTCTAACACTCCTATATTGTTGATAATTCTGCTGCTATAGCCGTACCTAAAAATCCGGTCCAACATCCTAAGACCAAACACATCGGAATTAAATATCACTTTATCCGTGATTGTTTTGAAAAGAATTTAATCGATGTTGTTAAAATTAATACGGACTTTCAACACACTGACCTCTACACAAATGCCTTTGATAAACCAAGATTTTTATATTTGTTAGAAGTCAATAGGGTGAAAAAGAAAAGTGAAGTGATTTCAGACGATGACAATACATAGTCCGACGAGTAGAGTTATTTTTATTTTGTTTTATTTTATTTTATTTCTTTGCCTATTAAAATTCTAAACGCAAAAACATTTTTGGTTTTAGAACTTTAGGGGGAGAATAGGATAGGTTAAATTAGTATTAAATTAGTTGTTTTAATTTCAGTACTTAAAAAAACGGGGGAGGAGGACAATTTAGCTAATAGAAATGAGATCGTATCTGTGATACTGATTCAGTGTTTATGGAAAATGATAGTACACAGGAAAAAAGAGTTTGGGACTTTAAAATAATGTAATTGATTAAGATGTAAAATTCGAAGTATAAGTCTGAGAAGTCTAAGCAACATAAAAGGAAATATAATAGTAAAACTAGCTGCTACTAAGGTAACACGGAGAAAGTAGACCTAGAGGTGCTAGACCACTACATGATGTGTCGGTAGATTCAACACAATAGATGATTAGACCTAATTGGTGATCTAAGCTCAAACTAAGTTGTTCAACAAGCTGTGGGTTATCATCTTATCCTGGTTAACATAATCAACGAAGTTCCAATAAGGGATGACGAGGAAAATAAACACCACAAATGTGTGCGGATGACCATAAAAAATGAGCAAAGCACATGAAAAATGAAAAAAGCAATCAAGCTAATAACCTATGTTGTTGGTGTGATCTGTGCAAAAAGAATATAATTCCTCAAACAAGAAGATAGGTTGTGTGCCTCTCTGTTATGTGGTGGCACTGACCTGAGGATAAGCACAACCTAAATATTCTAAAATTTATTGTTGTTTGCGCCTCTCTGCTGTGTGGTGGCACTGACCTGAGGCTTAGCATCTCTTTGAAAGCTCAAGAATAGTTTCTTCTTGTATAATACCCGTAGACCGCTCAAAAATCTCCTGAGAAACGTTTATTACCATATAAGCGTGGGATCCATAAATGCTTGTTGAAATAATTAAACCTTAAATCATCACCAATGTGTGTCAAAAATCTATGTATGGATTAAGAGGACAAGTATACTGACAATCATCGTGAGCTGCAACTCTTGAAAGTCAAAATCACTGTGTGCATCTTGTAGTTCTAGTATGATTTCCTAAACTTGCTAATGACTCTCGATGAAAACAAGAATCTAGCATCAAAAGACTTTGGAAAAATGTCCCAAATGATTTGATAAACCTGTATGATTCCATAATGAATCGCTCCAGTTATGATCAAAGTAACTTGACGCTATATTGTCCAGGAAGAAAAATTTGGTAGATACTTATCTTAGGATTTCAACCTCACACAAAAATACAAAAATATGTTTTTAGCTTTGTTTTATGTCTAGTTGTTTAATTTAGTTCATTTCAGTTAATTTTGTAGTTAAAAGTCGGACTACGCATCGGAAGTCAATCTGGGATTCACTCACTAAAAAGGTCACGTCTGAGGTGACCAATGGGGTTTTCAAATGTAAAAGGATCACGTCTAAGGCGATCAATAGTTTTCTAAATTAAAATGGTCATGTCTGAGATGATCAATGGTCAAAATGTCTTATCAATAAGTAAAAGGGCTAAGTGTATGAATGGTCATTAGGTCAAATTCATAAGTATGAGCCATTCGCACGACTGGACCATGAGTATGGACCAGTCGTATGATTGGACCATACGTATGAGCCCAATCGCACGACTAAGCCACACGTATGGACCAGACGTGCGATTGGACCATACGCATGGGTCAATCTATATGTTTGGATCATCAGAATGAACCAATCACACGAATAGAGGTGACCGGTAAGATAGTTGCACGACTGAAACCTAGTCACACGATTGAAGGTGACCGACTGTGCCAGTCACATGAATCAAGAGTGCGAATAGGTTCAGTTGCACGACCGAAGGAAACCCTAGTATAAATAGAGGGGGAGTCGGTCGCAGTCATTCATCACCCCCAAATCGCCCCTAAATTGCACGATTGTACCGTTACGCTGCCAAAATCTTGATTGAGTGTTATAGACTTACTACTATTGCTTCTAACGATCTCTCTTGATTATACAGGTAATGTGCGGCGTTATCCACTCAAAGGCTCATCAAATCGTTCCCTAAATCGATGCAATTTGAGCCCTAATAATAACCGACACTTAGTTCACAAAATAAACCTTTAAAACTAAGTAAATCGCTAAATTAAAATGTATTAGATGTTAATCAGAATGATTGCGAGTCTAATGAGCCAAACCACAACATCTAACATCAAGTTCTGCTCAAGATTTGAATTTGAATGGAAACACAAACTGTCATGCGAATGGACTTACTGATGAACTTCAATCGCACGACTGAGCTGGGCAAATGGCACAATCGCACGACTATACCATGCATTTGAGTTCAGTCGCGCTACTGTGTCAACGCATGGGACAACATACGACTAAGCCCAGTCGCTGCTCAATCATACAAATGAGGTCAATAGCACAACTCAAACTCAGTCGCACTGTCCATTCGCACGACAGAACAGAAGGATTCAAGTCCAATAAATTCAAATGTCATTCAGTTACACACACTCTAATGTTTACCTATCTTGTGTTACAACAGCATGGCGAGTCGGTGGATAATGGACAAAGCACAACATGTGCTCATCTAGACATGACATCCCGGAACGCGTTTGAGTTCGCGGGCATTATTTCATTCTATGGAGATCAAGGATGTCAGAGCTATCTCCACTCCGTGCACCCCATACGGATCAATACAACAGGCTTTCTGGGAAAGCGCTATTGTAGATAGGTCCTTAGAGCCTCACTGTATTAGGAGTACCATCTTCGATCAGGACATTGAGGAGGATCTAAGGACAGTCTTAGAGTTGGGAGATGATGGGATTGCCCTACCAGACTGCACTCGTTGACAGTTCGATGATGTTTTCTTCGGGCTAAGTACTCGGGGGACATACACGCAGGTGTGCTCAACAACATCAACATGTGCCCTTCATTCAATTACTTAGCCCATGTGCTACTGGAGTGTATAGCCTCGAGGAAGGGCGGATTTGATGATTTGTCAGATCAGATCCAGAACAAGTATGTAGCCTTGGTGCTGAACCACCCATTCAACTTTTCAAGGATGATCTTCACCTACTTGGTGGAGAACATAGAGGCCAAAGGTAAGGAAGGCTTCTGCATGTACCCACATTTCATTCAGATGATCATCAACCAGAAGCTTCCTTCGCTGCCCAAGGAGAGAGAGGATGCAGTTACACTAGAGGTGATGGATGATACCACCCTAGGAAGGATAAGGGTTTACCGAGGCAAGCAGGTGAAACCCCCGGTAAGGAGACTGTTTGGGCACTTGGCCCGAAAGGACTACGTGGCGCCAGCGAAGAGGAAGTGGCATCACGATGATAGTGACTCAGATTCTGAGCCGATTGTGCTCCCATCCGACGATTCTGACGATGATGATAGTGGTGATGGTGGGGATACTGGCCCCACCCAATCTAGGGCCACTACCATAGATGCTACATCTCCATCATCCACCCACGGAGGAGCTGATACGACAAGATTCATCAGGACTTCCGTCCTGATGAGGAGCCATTAGTTCAGACAGTGGGCAGCAAGGTTGCCACCGAGCGAGGGATTAGGGTGGTAGGTGGATGCCAGAGTGAGTCTGGGGAGGCTAATACTGATCCAGGGTGACGCCAGGTGGACGATAGTGATGATGATGAGGCCAGTGAAGATGAAGGGACAAGGGAAGGCAGAATGATAATGATGATGAAGAAGGAGATGCATCTGCCTCATCTCAGGGTCAAGAGAGACGTACAAAGAGAAATCAAGACCAATGAGCTTCATCTTCTACCCTATCTGCTGAGAAGCCAGCCATACAAGACAAAAGTAATGCTTAGAAGTTTATGTATTGTGAAAGCTTTGTACTTGAATCTTGTATTAATATTATGTAATTAGGTTTATATATCTTTATCAAATGTTTGAATTGTCTTGATTAATTACTAGCAATTGATGTGTTACATATTTAAATCAAGCAGATCAAACATCTCAGTAAGATAAGTATGATATTACTCCCCTTCAGCAAATCAAGTCTCAACTTACAATGATTCTTGATTTACAAGGGATAGTTAGAAGGTCTGTAAGCTATACCCCTGAAGAAGGAGAAATCATTCATGACCTTACTGATGAGAAACTTGCTGAGATGTTTAGGCTAAACCCGGATGAGATTGTTAAGGATGCTTCTTCTTTTGAGGTTACTAGTGATGATGAGCTCAACAACATAGATGAAATCGAGATAGAGGACACTGCTGACCATTATCCAGAGTACGCTGACCAAGAGGAAAATGTAGTCCCCAACTTGGTGATACTCTCGTCAGTGATACATTTGACAGCTGGATCAGATGGAGAAAGAGTCTGAGAAGAATGAGGGTCAAGCCCAAGCCTCAAATGCTGATGTTGACATCAAAAGGCTGAATGGGCGGCCTGTTTTGTTGAGATCCAAGCCATGCGTACTGACAAAGCCAAATTCTACACCAAGCTAACAAAGTCAAGAAACACTTAGGTGTCAGGCAAGATCATTGTATATGCTTATTTTGAGGATCTGAATATGTATGTAGTGAATAGAAAAAGGGTATAGAGTACTTTAGATTCCCACAACTAAAGACTCTCCCTGGTTTTGAGCTCAACCAGCTGGCACGTCTAAGTATTTGTATGTTGTCCGAGAAAAATGTCAGGCTTGTTTGAGGCTGCTTTAAGAAAAGTACCACACCAGGTGGGTAAACTCAACCTCAACAACTGAAGAGGACATCAAAGTCTGAAGTTGATCCTTTACCGAAAGCCTAAGGTAGTGCTAAAGTGAGTCCTCGTGTACATATCCAAAATCCCTCTAAGGAAATGCCAGGACTTCACTCTCCACACTTCAGTTGTGGTCTACGATGGAGAACATGTGAAGCTGTCATAGTCTTACAAATGAAGCCAAATGGATACTATCCGGGTTTTTTAGAATGTGATAATAACCTCTGTTTTGCATTTGAGATAAAATGCTGGACTTAAGAGGGAAAAGTACAAGAAATTTGAAGACTATGAAGAAGTTAACACTGATGGTAAACTAGGTCCAAGGGGATTTGTTTATACATTTGTACTAGTTTAGGAACTTAAGTAAAATGTCTATCATGTCCTTCCATATTGTATTGTAATGGGTACTGAACGAAATGCATGTGGTGGTTGATGCTATAAGGTTTAATATTTCTTATTTATTGTGTAATAAAGTATATTGAACTAACTAATAGGTTTGAGGTTATTGTACATAGTTCTTAGTCAATATGATTAAACAGTTCAAACTAATGTGTGAATTCTCATCGCAATGGACCATTGTAAGGATTCCTGAAGTCTGATGCAACCCAAAACTGCCTAAGTGTTTCAGCAACATGCACTAAGTACTGAAGTGAAGAATGCTTCGGAAGAATTACACAAAGCATTAGAAAATACTCTAAGTGTAATATCTTCCGAAGCCAAGACCAATATCTTCCGAAGCCTAACATGAAGTCTTCCGAAGCTTGAAGAGACAAAGTCTTCCGAAGCTTCAACCTATGAAGACAGATTTCTTCCGAAGACTTTTAGTACACATGCTTTATCTGATGTACTGTTCCATAAAGCACCTTTTCCGCTGCGTCTCTGATATCACCAACTTACAAGAGTTGGTGAAAAGGTCCATGCTTTTGGTAACTGTACATTGAGGTCTTGAGTCTGAAACTTCTACTTTATGTACTTTATCCTTTTTGTAATGTATAAGGATGTGAGCTATGGCATGTCATAGTCACAAGGTCAAAAGGCAGATATGCCTTTTGATCCTACAATTGATTTTGTTAGTGTCTAGTCAATTGTATCCAGCTGGCTTTCATAGTAGCCGGCTGTAGGTTGTAGTATAAGTATTCCAAGTTCTTGTATCTTTCCATATGCTTTGTAACACTTGTAAAAGAACTTGAGAAAGCAATATACTGCTCCCTTGAAAACTATACTCTCTTGTTCTGTCTCTTGCTTTACTTGTGTTCTCTGCATCACTTTGGTTACCTAGTTCACTGTTTGATTAAGATTAGTTAATCCCTCATTGTGTTGTTGTGTTGTAATTGTGTTCAAGCCCTTGAACGATCCTGCAATTGGTATCAGAGCATTCAGGCTCGTGATATAAGATCTAACCATCTTAAGATCCCTCACACACACAAAAACTAAACTTTTCAAATGGCTTCCATCTCAAAGACTGATATGGAGACTGGAACCATGAACAAATCCCCATTGATCACTCTTGATGACTTCGACACCTGGTGCATGAGGATGGAAGGCTTCATCAGGTCTCTTGACTCAAGAATGTGGGAATGTTGAATATGGACCTTTCATACCTAGCACCCCCTCTGCTACCGGTGCTGGTATGATTCCTAAAGATGTGGCCAACTACTCAGATGAAGATAGGAAAAGAGTAGAGATTGACAGGAAGGCCATGACTGCTCTTCAGACTGCTATCCCAAACTCTGTGTACAGAGGTTTTAAGAAGTGCAAGACAGCTAAACAGCTGTGGGATGCACTGAAGCTGATGTATGAAGGCTCCTCTGAAGCCAAGGAGAACAAGAAAGATCTTCTGAAGCAGCAGTTTGAAAATTTCACCTTTAAAACAGGTGAAACCATGACCCAACAATACTTCAGGTATGTTGAGATTGTGGATACCCTTGTGGATGGAGGAGTTCCTCTTGAGAACAGAGACATTGTAAGGAAGTTCATGTCCTCACTTCCTAGGCAATGGACACACTATTGTGTGGTAATCAAGAGGACTGAGAACCTTAAAACTCTTACTCTGACAGAGTTATATGGGATTCTCAGTGGATACCAGATGGAGATGAACTTACAAGGTTCATCTGGCAACTCTAACAATCAAATGGGTTCAGCCCTTCATGTGGTTGAAAGGGACAGCATAGAACCCCAACATCATCTCCTATGCTACCCTGACAACTCACAAAAGGGTCCTTTCATCACCTTCCCGGAGACACCAAGGGAGAACTTTACTCAAGGAAGCCCATTCCAAGAGACAAGTTCTTCTCAAGCCTTTGTGTCTGCAGATGAAAGCTGTGGAAATTATCTCTTCACTCTTGAAGATCTAGACTGTATCCATCCAGATGACCTGGAATACATGGAGATAGTTCAGCAGATGGCTCTTCTCACTCACAGAGCCAAGAAGTTCTACAAGAGGACAGGAAGAAAATTTCCAAGCAATGCTACCAGTGGTAAGTTTGGCCTGGATAAAAGCAAAGTTAAGTGTTACAATTGTAACCTTATGGGTCACTTCGCCAGGGAGTGTAAGGCACCCAGAGCAAATGGGGGTCAAAACAACTCAGACCAAACTTCACCAACAATACCCTCAGGCTGAGAAGACAAAGCAACATGCTGCGGTTGCTGTTGAAGAGGGAGGATTTGACTGGAGTTTTCAGGTGGAGGATGCTTCTCCAAACCAAGCATTGATGGCTGATCATGATGAAGCCAAGGTATTAGAACATCTTTGCTCCCCTGAATGCATTGCTAAAGTAAATAGATACAGGTCCTACAACCTAGAGATGAGATCTGATCTTGAGTCATTAAACATATTAAAATCTGACTTTAGAAAGTCTGAAAATGATTACAAGTTAAAGATAGAAGACTTGGAGAAAACTATTTCAGTACTAAAACATGAACAAACAGATTTTAGAACTCAGATCCAAGATCTCATCACTAAGTTGACTAAGTGCCAGGCTGAGCTTGTGATCAGCAAAGCCCTGGCAGAGAAAAGTGTTCTTGAAGAAGAGACCTTCAAGAACATGATATCCTCATCCTACACAATAAGGTTTGTTATCAAAATAGACAGGGACTGGGATCAAATGAGATAGCTCCTCCACACACAATCTTGTCTGTAAGATCTCCTAGGTGTGGAACTTGTGAAGATGAGCTTCCTCTCATAGATCCAGTAAGTGAGGATGATGAAGAAGTGATAGTGAGGAATCCCTCTGAGAAGAGTGAAGAAGAGGATTCCTCCAAGGGCCACTATCCTTCTGAGGAGAAGAAATTAACTGTGATGACCAAGTCCAAGAGAAAGAACTTGATCAGGAAGAGCAAAAGGAAAGCAAAGAAGGCTCAAGAAATCAAGGCTACCTTTGATGCTAAGCAGAAACAAGTGTTATCTCTGCAGGTTTCAAAGCAATAAGGACTGAAGACATCCACCAAAGCCTCTTATCTAAGAGTTCTGGTTCATGTTCAAATCATCTCAGTACAAAGAAGAAGACTGAGCTGCTGTGTACCACTGCTGCACAGCCTGGACCATCAAATTCCAAGAACAGTTCACAGCCCAAGGGAACTGTATCTGAATCTACCAAGATGAAGGTGAAAAAGGATGTGACCAAGGCCAGTCTTGCTCTCAAAAGGAGATTTCTTTGAAGAAGAAAATGCTGTGTGTATGTGTGAAAGTACTTCTCATATTGCCAAGGATTGTCCATACAATCCTAAAAGTACTATCCACATGACCAATACAAAGACTTCAAAGAATCTCAAGAAGTCTCAAGCTTCGGAAGGAAAGTCTGTTTCCTTCGGAAGCTCCAAATCAAAGAAGAAGGTAAATGGAAAAACCTTCGGAAGCAAAGTTGGTCTCGGAAGAAAGGAGTTCTTCCGAAGTACTAAAGTCTACTGCAGTGACTGTAGATTCTTCCGAAGTATCAGTCATTAAAACTTGTGAAGCTCCAAAAGCTTCTAAGGTTTTGAAGGTCAAGTCCAAGACTCCAAAGGTGGTGTGGAAGTCTAAGAAAGACCAAATGACTGAGGTTTCTCCATCAACAACAGCCGAAGATCCCCTCTGTACAACCATAGGATCTATTACTGTTGCATTACCTTCTATTACACTTACTGAACCCAAGACAAGTAAGGCTTGGGTTTCCAAATGTAACTAATCATTTTCTTTGTGCAGGAACAGCTCAAGACAAACAAGAATGTCTGGATAATTGACAGTGGCTGTTCCAGGCACATGACAGGCGATAGGTCTTTACTTCATAATTTTGAGAGAATTGATGGAGGACCAGTTGCTTTTGGAGGAAATGAAGGTGGTTACATTTATGGAAGGGGCAAGGTCACAAATGGTAAGCTCAGCATTGAGAAGGTAAATTTTGTTAAGGAGCTTGGGTACAATCTTCTGAGTGTATCTCAATTTTGTGATCAGAGTCATAACATGCTCTTCACTGAGCATGAGTGCATTGTTCTCAAACCTGGAGTGGTCATTCCTCATGAGCATATTCTGCTCAGAGCCCCCAGGAAAGGGAACATGTACAAGATGGATTTGCAAGAAACATCTCCCTCTGGAGAAGTTTCATGCTTTCTATCTAAAGCAAATAGTGATGAGTCTTTCCTATGGCATAAAAGAATGTGCCATGTAAACTTTAAGAATATGAATAAATTATTAAAACATGATCTGGTAACTGGAATGCCAAAGAAAGAGTTTACAAGTGATGATCATTGTGTTGCATGCCTGAAAGGGAAGCAACACAAGGTATCTCACAAGCCTAAGGAAAAGAACTCCATCACTACTCCCCTACACTTATTACATATGGATCTCTTTGGCCCCACCAGTGTAATGAGTTTAGGAAGGACCTTATACTGTCTAGTGATCACAGATGATTTTACAAGATTCACTTGGGTTTTCTTTCTTAGAACTAAAGATGAGACTCCTGAGATTCTAAAGAATTTCATCTTAAAGATTGAGAATCAATGTGATCACAAGGTCAAAACCATAAGATGTGATCAAGGAACTGAATTCAAGAACCAAATCCTTGATACATTTTGTGATGACAAGGGTATTACAAGACAATACAGTGCTCCCAGGACTCCTCAGCAAAACGGAGTTGCTGAGAGGAGAAACAGGACACTTATTGAAGCTGCAAGAACTATGTTGTCTGACTCTAAACTGCCTATCACCTTCTGGGCAGAGGCAGTTAATACTGCCTGCTATGTGCAAAACAGAGTCTTAGTAGTTAAGACACATGGTAAGACTCCTTATGAACTTTGGCACAAGAGGAAACCTTTCATTGGTTTTCTCAGGTCATTTGGATGTCCCTGCACCATCTTGAATACCAAAGATCAAGTTGCCAAGTTTGCTGAGAAATCAGACGATGGACACTTCATTGGATACTCTTCTCAAGCTAAAGCTTATAGAGTATACAATCTCAGAACTAGAATCATTGAGGAGTCAGCCAATGTGACTTTCAATGAGCACACTCCCAGTGTGGCTGGTTCTGGTCCGGATTGGCTATTTGATCTTGATTTAGTTACCAACTGTTTTAATAAATCTTGTGAGCATGTTTCAGGATCTGCAGAAAATTTAAATACAGGTGATCCTGATCCAAGATTTGAGCTTGGAAGACCTTCAGCTCCAGTTGGAACTACTTCAGCAAATGAGGTTTCTATCAGCACAACAATGACAAATCCAGCTGATACATCTGGCATGCCTTCAAATTCCAGTTCAGAGGCCTCTCAACCAGATAAAGACATCTCAATTGCAGAAGATAACAATGGTGATGGTGAAAGTGATCAAGAATCTCTTGATGCTAATAACTATACCATAGATGATAACATCAATGATGTCACACACTCATTGGATCAAGTTAATCTTGATAAGTGTGATAATGTGGAGGATCAATCTTCAAGACCAGATCTAAATTTCTCAAATTTGGATCTATCTCAGCAACTTGCTGTGATCCCTCAGCTAAGGATCCACAAGTCTCATCCTACTACAAACATCATTGGAGATGTTATCTCCGGGGTAAAGACAAGAGGGCAAACCCATGAAGCAAATGTTTGTCTTCACTCTTGTTTTCTATCCCAGTTAGAGCCAAAGAAAGTTGAGGAGGCTCTAAAGGATGGAAGTTGGGTTGAAGCTATGCAACAAGAGCTGCTTCAATTCAAAAGACAGAAAGTTTGGAACCTTTGTCCTCTTCCTCATGGGAAGACTACCATTGGAACCAAATGGGTTTTTAGGAATAAAAAGGATGATAGAGGAATCATCATCAAGAACAAGGCTAGACTAGTTGTTCAAGGATACACACAAGAAGAAGGGATTGACTACACTGATGTCTTTGCTCCTGTAGCTAGACTAGAAGCTGTTAGGATATTCCTGGCATTTGCTGCATCCAAGAACTTCAAGGTCTACCAACTTGATGTAAAGTGTGCCTTCTTATATGGAGTGATTGATGAGGAGGTTTATGTCAAACAACCACCTGGTTTTGTAGATCCTGATCATCCTGATTATGTCTGCAAGCTTGACAAAGCTCTCTATGGGCTGCATCAGGCACCCAGGAAGTGGTATGAGACACTGTCTGAGTATCTCTGTAAACATGGTTACAGGAGAGGTACTATAGATGGAACTCTCTTCATCAAAGGACAAGGAAACGACATTCTGCTAGTTCAAGTATATGTGGATGACATCATCTTTGGCTCAACCAATTCAAGGCTCTGCAAAGACTTTGAAAAGCTGATGAAAGATAGATTTGAAATGAGTTCAATGGGAGACTTAATTTCTTTCTAGGAATTCAAGTGAAGCAGGTTGAAGATGGCATTTTCATAAGTCAGTCAAAGTATGTTCAAGATATACTCAAGAGGTTCAACATGACTGATTGTAAAACTGCTAAGACACCCATAGCCAGAAACCACTCCCTTGGTCCAGATCTTGAGGGGGAGTGTGTAGATGAGCACTTATACAGGGCTATGATTGGGTCTCTTATGTATCTTACAGCTAGCAGGCCTGATCATGTTTGCTACATGTATTTGTGCAAGATATCAAGCTAATCCTAAGATGTCTCACTTAATCACTGTGAAAAGGATTTTAAGATACCTCAAAGGTGCCTCAACACTTGGTTTATGGTATCCAAAGAATTCTAATTTCAATCTGTATGCCTATACAGACAGTGATTATGGTGGTTGCAACATGACTGCAAAGTCTACATCTGGGGGATGTCAATTCTTGGTGGAAGGGTTGTCTCATGGCAATGCAAGAAACAAACCTGTGTGTCTGCATCAACTGCTGAGGCTGAATACATTGCTGCTGCAAGCTGCTGTGCTCAAGTGCTTTGGATTCAAAATCAGATGCTAGACTACGGATTTAACTTCAAAGAGACTCCTATCCACATAGACAACAACAGTGCTATCTCTATCACTGAGAATCCTGTGCAGCACTCAAGGACCAAACACATCAACATCAGGTATCATTTAATAAGAGATAACTATGAAAAGGGGTTAATTAAACTAGTCAAAGTTCACACAGATGAACAATATGCTGATCTGTTCACAAAAGCTTTTGATGAACAGAGATTTAAGTATCTGATATCAGCTATTGGGATGATCAACTTTGAGTAGATTTTTTTTTAAAACTAATTCTAATTATTTCTTCTTAAAAAATGTGTGTCCTAAGTTGTCTAGTTCATCACTTTCATAAGCTCATGTTTTCTTTGAATGAAAAACTCTTTTTGAAGACTTTCCTTAGATTCTTGAAAATTTTCTGATACTTCGGAAGATAATTTTACCTTCGGAAGAAAAATATGTCTTCAAAATAATGACTGTCTAAGAAATTTTACCTTCGGAAGAAGTCAAAATTTATCTTCCGAAGCTTAAAATTCTCAACTTAGACACTTATTCATTTTTAAGGACTTTTTCCTTCCGAAGCAAAAATTACTTTCGGAAGCTTTGTTCATTCTTATACAAAGCTTCCAAAGTTTATTTCTCTTCCGAAGCATAAATCTTTAAGACTCTCAGGAAAATTCTTCCGAAGTCACTTTAGCTTCGGAAGCTTTTTCAATCAAACTTCCGAAGACAAATTACTTTCGGAAGCTTTTCGAATTCCAAGAAAACTACTTTTTGAGCAAAAAGGTAAACTACTTTTTCAGAGGTGGGACCGACATACGGATTTCAAAGTTTATCCTCTTTCATTAAACTTTATCTGAAATCCTTCTCTCTCATATAAACCCAACGGTTTCCCCCTCTTCTATCATCTGCTTTTCTTCCATACCTAAAACCCAAAGCTTTCTCTCTGAAATTTACTTCCATTCTTTTCTCTTCATCTCTGAGCTACCTCACAATGGCTGACCTTCCACACAGAAATGATCCTCACTTTGCCATGCAGCTACACAGACAACACAATCAGGTTGCTCTGTTATGCTCTGACAAAGATCCTCATTTCAGAGGTTTGCCGTTTCTTGTCTTTGTCTCACTACTTCACCTCCCTAACCATTGATCCTCCTCTATATGAGGATCATCTGCTTGAATTCTGGAAGACCTGCCAAGAGGTCATTATGGATGGGGAGAGGCACTGTCTGCCACAGTGCAGGGGAGAACAATTTTCATCACTCCGGCCATCATCAATCGACATCTTCAGCTGGATGATGAAGCAGGTGAAGTGTTCTTTCCAAAAGAAGCGGTTAATCATTCCTTCGAGCAGATGGGCTATGAAGGAGATTTCTCTGTAAAGACCTTCAGGAAAGGGAAGGTCTCATCCCAGTGGAAATACCTGCTCCATGTGGTTATCCACAGCTTATCAAACAAGCATGGTGGATGGGACCAGATTCCTGAGGATCTCTCCTTTATAGTTCATGGAATGGTTCAGGGGGTCAAGTTCAGGTATTCACAATTTGTTTATACTAATTTACTTGCAAACTTAGACTCCTTAGAATATTACATGTTTCCTAGATATGTTCAACACATTCTTAACTGTGAACTGGGCTCACAGTTGAGGGAAACAGGCAATATTCTTAAACTGGGACAGATGAAGCCCGGCATCTTTAAAATTATGAAGAAGCCAACTGTAGGCTTCTCAGGGGTAGAAACCCCTAGTCCCAAAAATGTTAGAGCTCATTGCTCAAGGTGACAACATAGCAGTCCAAGCTAGTGTTGAACCCACACCTACTGCTCTCCTACCCTCTTCACAACCTCCAATATTCATCACCTACAAAAGAAAATCCCAACGAACCCCTGCTCAGGCTATTGAGTCTGTGCAGGCCCCCAAATACTCAACCTTACAGGAAGAAGTGGACTCCAGAGCTCCCACTTCTCCTGAGGAGCAAACCACTCCCATTACTTTACCTATCAGGGCTGAGGTTCCTCAAGCTCAACCTGATGAGCTCATTAGCCCAACAACTGTAAGCCTTCACTCTGAGTCTCAACACTCAAGTGAACAACCTTCAGGGGATAGCTACCATCCCCAGCCTTTGGATCTAAACCAACCAATTCCCAACCTATCCTTTTACACTGATGAAGACTTAGGATTCAGTGAGTACCATGAGTCTCTCTTCTCCTCCCCTACTCAAAGAGAGATGAGTACCTCTGACTCTCCTCAGTCTATCCCTCATCAGTCACCTATTACTGAGGTGGACACATCTGAACCTGTTCAGGATGTCCATATGGAAGAGGCTCTCACTTTTGAAAGTGATTACATCATTAAGACCTCAACCATGGCAACTCAGCCCATTGGCATCTTAACTGAGGTTGCCAGTGAGCAGAGGAAAACCAGCAGCCAAGAAACTCAAGCTGGTGGAGAGAAGGGACTTTGGTCCAATCCTCTCATCCCCCAGTGATTCTTCTGATGAAGATGAGGGGAATTTGAGACTAAAGGTACAAAATTGTCAAAAACATGCACCTATCTAGTCTCTAAGGTTAGTCACTTGGAATCTCAGGTGACTACCCTGCAAAACAGGGTCAATGATCAGCAACTCAGATTTCATATCTGCAGGAAAAACTAGCTGGGAGACCTTTAAGGAGAGCTCAACCAGGAACACAAGAACCTGTGGAAGTGATTGATTTATCCTCCAGCTCACCTATGCAAGTGGGTGATGCTACCAAAAAGGGGGAGAATGTTATCACAACCACAGAACCTGGGAGTTCTTCAAAGAGAATGGACATAGAGGACTCACCATCCTCACTTGCTGTTGTGCATTCTCAGCAACTTCCTCAAGTTCACATTAATGTGGACTCTATAGACTCTCTCATCAGGAGTCTCTTTGAGGAAGGTATACCAAGGGCTGTCTCATCTCCACCACATGGAACTGGCAACTACATCATCAGATGGAGGTATGATGATGACAGAAGAGCCCTCATACTTCACAGAGTTCAAGGTCAACAAGAAGTCTTTCAGTTCCAAAGCCTGAGCTTCTATGAAGGACTGGATTTAGTCAACATGCCACTTGTCAATCCAAGCAAATCTAGACAAGCTGACAGGCTGGCTCAAAGAATCCAAGACAGGATCCTTGCAGAGTTCTCTCTAAGAAGGAGACTTAGGCAATCAGGCAATGTCATCGGTCAACTGGATGTTGAGGTGGACCCTAAGATTAGTTTCATAGGGGAAACCTTGGCTGAAGGCCCAGTGGCAGAACCTGAGACCCTTGTCTCACCATCAACAACTGCTGCAGAGGTCCAAACTCCATCTGAGACACCTGCTGGTGAAGGTGTTTCTCAGCCTCTCTCTGGCCAGAGCATGGAAGCTACACCAAGCAATGAAGGCCAAGCCTCAATCCACCCTGAGTCACAAAGGTCTGTTGGTGACAAAGGGAAAAGGATAATGACTCCTGAGGAATTGAGGAGGAAGAGAGAGAGAGGAAAAGGAGGCTAAGGGGAGAAAGTTCTTCTGGGTCATCAAAATTCATGCAAGCTGCAATCAGGGCTGCCCCCAGACCAAATACTCAAAATGATGAACAAAGGGCAGTCAGGATTAATTATTTACAGACCAGGAACTATGATGTTGATGAAATCATCTCCCTCCCCTTAGAAGAGTTGAATGAACTGGCTGACATGGAAGTGTCAAGAGAGATTAAGGAGAAAGAGGATGCAAGTTACTTCTCCAATTCAAAGAGGAGAGGAGACAGAAAAGACTTCACAAGCATACTCCCACTCTCTCTCCAGTTCAAGAAAGTCCTGCACAGGAAGATGTGGCTCCACAAGAACCTCAGGTAGATAAAGAAGAGGATAGAATCAAAATGATAAACTACCTGAGTGCCACAGGCTTCTATCAGGCAAATACACTTCTTCCCCTGTCCTATGACTTCATTGAGTTCGAGTACTTAAAGCAACTTGAGCTTGAGTTAGTCAAAGAAAGAAAAACAACCAAAAGGAAGCTAAGGGAAGAAGCTGCAAAGTCAAGAGCCATCATTCAAAAGAATGCAAAGAAGTCTGCTGACAGACAAAGAATGATGAGCTTCTTGAAGTCATATGGATTCTCCGGAAGGAGACTTGGTCCCATGTCTCTATCTACAATGGATGAGCATATAAGGGTAATCAAGCAGAAGATTAAAAGTGGTGAACTCATTGACTTGCACTCTCTTCCAAGTCAAGTCCCACCTGAAGTGGAGGTCAAGTTTGAACAACCAGAGACACCTGAACCAGAACCTCCAGCTGAGCCTCAGCAAACTTCATCTTCTGATCCAAGACAGGGTCAAACTCCCTCTCCTTCTGAACCTGTGAGGGAGGAACACCCAACTGAGAAAGACACTGATGATCAACATGGTGCTGCAGACCAGTCTTCTCAGTTAAAGACATTAAAGAGGAAGAAGAAAATGGCCTCTAAACCAAAGACTAAAAAGAAGAAGCCAAAGTCATCTACCTCTACACCCCAGGCTGAATCAGATCAACCTGAGGAAGTGCATGATGAGGCAGCCCAATCAACTCCTATGCAAGTGGCTCCTCTAGCAACCGAGACACCCATCTTATCCTGGACTTACTCTACCAATCCAGAAAGATGGAATGTTATCAGAGATCAAGGTGTTGAAAATGTCTACTCATGGCAAGACATAATCAACTTACCTCTGCATGATCTCTTTGAAATGAGAAGATACTATGAGAGTCTTGATGATCCTGACCATCAAATGAAGAAAGGGATGGTCTTGATTATTCTGAAGACTACAAACATTTAAAGATCTTCTAGGTGTTTTGGTAGCATCAGCCTAGGGGGAGTTTGTAAGGATTCCTGAAGTCTGATGCAACCCAAAACTGCCTAAGTGTTTCAGCAACATGCACTAAGTACTGAAGTGAAGAATGCTTCGGAAGAATTACACAAAGCATTAGAAAATACTCTAAGTGTAATCTTCCGAAGCCAAGACCAATATCTTCCGAAGCCTAACATGAAGTCTTCCGAAGCTTGAAGAGACAAAGTCTTCCGAAGCTTCAACCTATGAAGACAGATTTCTTCCGAAGACTTTTAGTACACATGCTTTATCTGATGTACTGTTCCATAAAGCACCTTTTCCGCTGCGTCTCTGATAAGTCACCAACTTACAAGAGTTGGTGAAAAGGTCCATGCTTTTGGTAACTGTACATTGAGGTCTTGAGTCTGACTTTCTACTTTATGTACTTTATCCTTTTTGTAATGTATAAGGATGTGAGCTATGGCATGTCATAGTCACAAGGTCAAAAGGCAGATATGCCTTTTGATCCTACAATTGATTTTGTTAGTGTCTAGTCAATTGTATCCAGCTGGCTTTCATAGTATAGCCGGCTGTAGGTTGTAGTATAAGTATTCCAAGTTCTTGTATCTTTCCATATGCTTTGTAACACTTGTAAAAGAACTTGAGAAAGCAATATACTGCTCCCTTGAAAACTATACTCTCTTGTTCTGTCTCTTGCTTTACTTGTTTTCTGCATCACCTTTGGTTACCTAGTTCACTGTTTGATTAAGATTTAGTTAATCTCCTCATTGTGTTGTTGTGTTGTAATTGTGTTCAAGCCCTTGAACGATCCTGCAACCCTGCTAATGGACCAATACGCATGATCACTTCATGCTAATGGACTATTCGCACGACAACCATGAGACTGGATCAGTCGCACGATTGAGACATAAATTGACCCTGTCGCAGACTGGGACCTTCAGTCGGCGGATTTATCAATCGTCATGCTTCAAGTCGTACATGACTGACCATGCTAATGGTTTCAGTCCTACGAATGGAAACCCTAACCTATAAATACCACTAATCGTGAAAAAATGGGACAATTTCGAATACCTAAACTATGCACTAATCATACCCTAAGCTTCCAGAGACTCAAGACAACTATTCCAAGTTCAGATCACAGTTGATCGTGGTTTCAAATCATCGTAAGGTTTCATTAATTGTTAGATGGATCTTACTGTGTTCTCCCTGATTGGATCGCCATCAAATAGGACTCCGCACTATTTGAGTTGGTATACGCGCAAATCGTTAGTACTCCAACAAATTGGTCCTAACAACCCAAAACACGGAAAACTTATAAATAAGGGGACTAGACTCACCTAAACTCAGAGCAGCTTCTTAACTGAGCTTTCTAAGCAAGGGTCATACTACACAATCTGTAGATAAGTTAACACTGAAAATGGTTAATTTATACCTAATTTCACTGCTAATTTCGTTGCCAGATCAGTAGATTCGCTGCTAGTTTCGCTGGAAGTTTTGCTGCACCTTCGCTCGCAGTTTCGTTGGCAATTTCGCTGCCATTTTCGCCCAACTTTTGTTGGAATTCTAAGTCTGCTAAGCTATATTTCGCAGAAAGTCTTCATAGTTCGCTAGATGACTACACAATTTGCCGGACGAACCCATAATTTCGCCGAACGGGCTGAAATCACGAATCAACCCATTTTTACCCAAAACATCAACCTTTTACATCCAAATCCTTGGTTATCATCCAAGAAGCTATATCTAAGCTTTTTACATATTTTCTTACACAAAAATATGTGTTTTGGATGATTGTTTGTCACTTTTAAAAACCCCAAACCCTAGAATCCTGGTTTAATCTAAAGAAACAAATAAATAATATTTCTTACCTGGATTCTTGGTCTTTTCTTGTTGTTTAGATGTCCACAAACACCGATCTTCAATCACTTGATCAACCGACCCTTGGATCTTCACATTCTCTGGACTTTCTCTCTCTACACTCTCTATCTAGTAGTTAGGTGTTGAGTTGCAAATGAGAGTAGCTCTAGCTGATTCGTTTATATATATCGAGCATTCCTGGGACTTTAAAACCGTTTAACTCATAACCCGTAAGGTTAACTTGGTCCGTAATCCACTTCCCTCTTATTTTTATTAAGTAACCCCGTCTAAGCCCATTATTATTAATCGGCTCATTTCGACTTTATTCCGGGCGTTACAGCCTGACACAACCTGCACGTACGAGCCAACGAACTTTCATAAGTATTGTACTAGCACGGGGACGTGCTTAAACACTCCAGAAAGCCTATAAATAGAGACCTAAGTTCACCATTTTGGCAAGCTTTGGTGGGAGAGAAACTCTGCAGAATTCTCTCGAGAATCAAGTCTTCAAGACCATTTGGAGGCTCGGGAGGTGCATACAACACTTGGAAGAAGCTCAGGATTGTCTAAATGTCATCTATTGTGGATCACTGGTTTGATTGTTCCATTTCACTAATGATGTCATATCTATCTTCTATGTTATATGTTGTTATGTTCAAGCTCATTATGAGCTAAACTCTTACTATCACCCTAATTAGATGAAGCTTATGTAATTGTGATGAACTAATGGTGTGATATATATTATGTTAATGTTATCGTGGTCTTGGGAAAACTTTTGATGTGTGGTATCTACATTTTAACGAGAAGTTATAAATTTATGGTTTGTGATTATGATTTTCATACACGGTTGAAAAACGTATGATCAACTTTTATTTGCGAAATTGGTCTTCATAATAAATCCATGGCTAATGAACTAGAAATGATTATGAGAAATCATATCACCTTAACTTTCTGATCATTTGTGGGTTCCCTTTTATTAGTCTGACAAATCTACAGTAATTGTTATGATTTTCTAAAATTAATTGTATGTTAGAAAGGAACCTGATCAACTCTCTTTTTAACAATAAGTTATGTTTGCAAAAATTGTATGTCAAATAGGTCACAAAAGATGCACCTACTTTAATAGGGCTTTGATCTAAGCAGTAAACGCAGCCTAACGTGATCCTAGTCACTATGGAGCGGATAGATGAGAACTCGCGCCAGCTCACCTTTAGAAACATTAACATAATTACATTAATCAATATTTTTAATCACACCACTAATTCATCATAGTTACATAAGTGTAATCTAATTAGGATGATTACCTTATTCCCTGGTTTTAAATCCAAATGCTTTAATCTTATCTTACATTATTTATATTATTGTTTTTAAACCCTAAAAATCTTATCAATGCAACTTATCATTTTCTCAAACAAAAACTAAATCTGATAGTCAAATATTAAAATTGTTGAGTAGCCTAGGTGTGTCCACGGATTGATACTCGGTTCTTAACCTCACTATATTACCACATGATAGCTACAATTTCCTTTTGTGTGTGTGGTATAGTTTCAGTAATAACCAGTTAAAACTAAATTTGTGCGAAAAATCCCTATCAAAATATATACGTTCCGCATCGCATCAAGTTTTTGGCGCCCTTGCAGGGATACACGATACCTTTAAAAGACAGTCTAAATTTTTTGACTATCTTGTGTATATTTTGTTAATATATTTTTGCTCAACTTTATTTTATTGCCTTAGTTAGTTTAGTTACATTTGCCTTATTCATTCTAAGTCTTAGTTAGTTTATGCTTCCTTAAGTTAGTGTATGTCCAACTTGTCTAGTCCTGAACTTGTTTCACCTCTTTCGGAACCCGAGCGACTTTTCCGTCAAAGGTTACACGGAAGACCACGACAAACAGCTTCAATGATTGAAGAAGACGTTTGGGAAGGAACACCATCCAAAGAAGACATGGCTAACCATGACGAGGAAATGAAGATAACACACTATTCCACACCGTCAATCGATGGTTACGAGTCTAGTGTTTTCCAACCAGCAATAACGGCCAACAATTTCAATATTAAGTCTAGTATTATCCAACTCGTAGAAAACTCTGTTCAGTTCCATGGATTGCAAGACGAAGATCCTAACACTCACATCTCATGATTCCTTCGTATCTGTGCGACTTTCAAAATCAACGACTGTTCAGACGACGCCATTCAACTAAGACTTTTTCCATTTTCACTTCGAGGCTGAGCCATTGACTGGCTTGATTCTTTTCCACCTGGTTCCATTACCATATGGATGGAAATGGCTAAACAAGACCTTTTGAAATACTTTCCACCCAATCACACTGCAAAACTAAGAAGCAACATCACATGCTTTCGCCAAGACAATGATGAGTCATTACACATAGCGTGGGAGAGATACAAATGTCTCCTTCGGAGATGCCCATATCACGGACTTGATATGTGGCTGGAGTGTCAAACCTTTTATGATGCAATCAGCGGAGCACACAAACAAGCTATAGACCAAAGTGCGGGAGGAGATTTCAAAACTGTGACGCCAACAAAGGCATACCAAGCCTTATAAAGAACAGCTAAGAAGAGCTTTTCTTTTAATCCCTTAATAACCAAACCCAGTTCTAAAGGCATTCATCAAGTAGACTCTGAAACCCTAATTGCAGCCCAATTAGAAGCTCAAACCAAATGATTCGAACAACTACAAGCCGAACTGAAGAAAACTCCAACATGATGCAACACATGCGGAAATTCACCCAAGGCCAACGAATGCCCACAAGGCATTATGATGGTTGAAGATGTGGACTATGTAGGAGGGTCAAGTAACTCATACAACAACAACTCAAATTGGAGAAGCAACTCGAATTACAGAGAAGCTGGTAACAACCAATCATCATTTGGATTCAACCAAAGGCCACCTTACCAACAATAGAAACCACCATACCAAGGTCCAAGGAGTAGTAACCAAGACCATGGAGCATCATCAATGAAAGACTTATTGCAGCAATTGTTGTTAACCACGCAAGCCATAGATGAGTAAATCTGGAAACCTGATCGAATAAATGAGGAGAGGTTCTAAAGAAACGAGGCTAACATCAAAAGCACCAAAGCATCATCATAAACCATAGAACACCAAGTAGGTTAGATAGCACAACAACTATCTAAAAGACCCCAAGGTGCTTTGCCTAGAAACATTGTGACAACCCTAATGCTCAAGTCAAAGACATCACCATAAGGAGAGGCAAAACCACTCATGGTGATGCACCTGCATTACAACCTATTCTTGAAGAAGTAGAAACCTTAACTCCAAGCAATGCAAGTGATAAGAAAAAGCAACTTATTGCTGTTAAAGAACAAGCCAAGAAATATGTACCACCTCCATATCCAGTTCGTTTGAGACAACAATAAATAAAGGCACAATATGGCAAATTCCTTGGGTTGTTCAAGCAACTCTACATCAATTTGCCCCTGGTGGAAGCCTTAGCCCAAATGCCAAATTATGCAAAGTTTTTGAAAGGTGCCTTGTCGAACAAAAAGAAAATGGAAGAGTTATTACATGTAGTTTTGAATGAGGAATGCTCTGTAGTTATTCAAAACAAAGTACCTCAAAAGATGATGGATCCAGGAAGCTTTACCATACATTGCCTAATAGGAAATATATTGTTAGCAACATGTTAGCTGATTTAGGTGCTAGCATTAACCTTATGCCTTATGCGGTATTCGAAAAGTTAAACTTAGATGAACCTAGATCTACCCCTAGGAGCATCCAGTTAGCTGACCGTTCTGTTAAATATCCGAGGGGCATCATTGAAAATCTCTTTGTTAAAATCGACAAATTCATACTTCCCATTGATTTTGTGATCCTTGACATGGATGAGGATAAGAATGTTCCTCTTATCCTCGGTCGACCTTTCTTAGCAACTACTCGAGCCCTCATTGATTTTTGCATCGGCAAACTCACGCTTTGGGTAGACGAGGAGGAAGTCACTTTTGATATACGCCAATCCATGAAACACCCTTAACATCATGATGACTCACTTTATTACATTGATGTTTGTGATTCAATCATAAGTTGTCATTTAAAAGAAACCCTTTGGAATGAAGCTTGCAACAATCACTTAATAGAGGTCCAAATTACCAAACCCATATATGAGAATCAAATCATTCCATAACTAGAGGTTGATGAAACATCATCTCATCAAGAAGCATTTGAGATCATTGAACAAGAGCTAGAACCTAAATCCAAACCTTCTATCAAAGACCCTCAAGTTTTAGAGCTCAAAGAACTTCCATCTCATCTCAAATATGCTTTTCTTGAAAACACATCTTAACTTTCTGTCATAATCTCATCTGCCTTATCAATTGATGAGAAGAACAAGTTGCTCAATATGCTTAAGGCACATAAACAAGCAATTGCATGGAAAATCATGGACATCAAGGGAATCAATCCATCCTTTTTCACTAACAAGATACTAATGGAGGAGAACTTCAAATCTGTCATTCAACCTCAGAGACGTTTAAATCTGAGTATGCAAGAGGTGGTGAAGAAAGAAGTAATCAAACTGCTAGATGCCAGTTTGATTTACCTTATTTCTAATTCGCCTTGGGTCAGTCCCGTCCAAGTTGTTCCAAAGAAAATGAGGAATGAATGTTGAATTTGATAATAATAGACCAAGGGGGAGTATTGTTAGAACTGTACAAGATAGTCTATATTATTAACATAGTCAAAGTCAACATCCCAGTCAAGGTCAATGGAAAAGTCAAACATTGAGTTACAGACGAAGAACCAAGTGAACATATTAAAGATACATTGTGTTTTGAGATGTTATTATAATAATATATTTTGTGTGAACAAAATATACTTTACTTTGTTGTAGTCATGTTTTTTAGTCAAGTTTAATAGTCTGGGAGCTAAATGTAAATAGTGAAAGTTTGTCTAGACTATATATATAGCTTAATTGTAATTAGAGAAGGTTAATGATTGCATGACCAATTGATTGAGGGATTATTTTGTAAACACTATTCATTTGCAATCAATAGAGATCAAAGGGATTTTAATTGAGTTTATCTTATTTTGATCTATAATCTTCATGTTATTTGATTCAAGTGTTTATCTTGGTTGACAATTTGGTATCAGAGCCACATTGGATCAAATTCATTGAATATTTGAAGATTATTGAAGTTGTTCATCAGATTTCTAGACAGACAAAATGAGTTTTTAGAGAGAGAAAGTAGACCTAAGTTTAAATTTGTACAAAGTCAACATCAATAACATCATATCTATTATTATTTACAACATATATTGGATCTACATCATCTTTTATACAAAAAAATGAAAGAAAAAATTCAGATATGAGATTTTCTCACACACACACTATTATGTATGTGGTTGGTGTTCTTGAGTCTTCATATATTCATCCAGCAAAATTAACATCCAACTGAACGAAAGTTCCTATTTTAGAGCGAAAATTGTAACACCCGGATATTTTCTTTGAAGCCGACGAAAGAAGAAAAAGAAATAAAGTCCAAACTCGGGGGACCAAACTTGCCAAAACGGAAGAAAGTTCGAAAGAGTACGGGAATAACAGGGGAGGGTAGCCCACACCCTCCCCCACACCCACAAAAGTCTGCCAAAGGAGAAAAAGAGAGAAGAGAAGGAGAAAAAGAGAGAAAAAGCTTGGTTCGAGTGGATTCGAGCTTGAAAATCAAAGTGTAGCGGGTCTAATCGAAGCTCTACTCGACGGTGTTGCTCGTGTGAGTTCAAGGACCCCTCTTTTACATGTTTTTGATTTCTTTTGAGGCTAGAACATATCTTAAAATCGTTTTTGAAATGTGCGTGTTTGACCCGTGTGTATGTGTTTGTGTATGATGTGAGTGATGTATGATTTTGGGCTTGTGTGTGCTTGTATGGTGTTGTGGTATACATTCCTAGGGTTTAGGATGGTTGATTTGGGCTTAGAAGAGGTTTGGAAGAGCTTGGAGGTCGAAAATGACAGATTGGGTTCGGGAGGAACCTGCATTCTGCACCAGTTAGGGCTATGCGACCGAATGTCATGTGAGTCGTGCGATTGAAGTCCACACGCATGCCAGTCGTGCGATTGAGGTTCATTCGTATGTGAGTACTACGACTGGAGTCCATACGCATGCCAGACGTGCGACTGAGGGTCATTCGCATGGGAAGTCATGCGATTGAGGCCCATACGCCTAGTTCCATCCGCATTAGGTCCATTCGCACAAGTGTTCATCCGCAATGGTTCATTTGCATAGGTGTTCAATCGCATACTATCCTGTCGCATGATGTTCAGTCGCTTGGATGGCCATGCGACTGAAGGGTGCCCATACGCCTAAGTAGGGCTTGTGCACTCGGGGAAAACGTAGTTTAATTACTGACTTTCAGGGGAAAGTGCAGATGTAAGTTTAGATGTGGAAGGTTCTCGGGAGTTCATATAAGTTCAGTTTTGAGGTCATAGAAGCTATGTTGGGCATGATGTTGATGATGATGATGTATGATGTTGTATGTTTATGCATGATGTATGCTATGTATGTATGATGATGCCCTATATGATGATATTGACTGTGTATGTTGATGTTCCTTATTATGATGAATGCTTATCTTTCCCGTGACTTTACATTGAATGTTAATAAATGAAATGAAAGTATTATGCAACGTAAAGTGAAAGATAATGAAAAGAGGAACATGATGAATGAATGCATGCATTAATGAAGGTTGAAAGTAATGAAAGTCTTGCAAGCCTTGTATGTCGGGACACGCCCCATTGTAAGGTGTTAGCTCAATGGTGTGTGGGTTCGCTACCCCGGGAGGATGCACATCGGGGTCTTTCTTTGTGACTGACCATTTGTATGGAACCATTGTTGCTTGCCTTAGGTACTGTGGCCAGGAGGAGCTGTGCACCATGATGGAAGGTCTATGATAGGCTCAGGCCCAATACAGGAGACTGAAGGGCATAGCACATGACAATGGTACACCTGAAGTTTATCTTAGGTACTATGGCAAGAGGTGCTGTGCACCATGATGGAAGGTCTATGATAGGCTTCGGCCCAGTACCATGAGACTGAAGGGTAAAGTTCATGGTTTTAACGGAATGAAAAGATGTAATGATGAAGGAATGAATGAAAGTAAGAACTTATGAAAGAATGGAAGATAACGAATGGATGATGAAGATAATTATGATATTATCTATTTGTACGTATGATGTATGATCGCATGAAATTAAAGAACGGTTTTAATGAAAGAAAAGTATGATTTATTATAAAACTAGAACGCACTCAGCAACGCTGACTTTTATGTGTTTCCAGTTGGTAGGTAATGGTTGCTGAGGATGGCACGAGGCGGCTACTTAGCTCTTTTGGGATGGCATCCATTTTTATAATGCTTTTGTGATGTAATGCAACATATATTTTTGTAACTAGATAACGATGCATTGTTTTGCAAAAGTCTTTATAATGAAATGAAATGTCATTTTTGAATGTTTCCGCTGCAGTGCTTATTTAAGATAAATGTAAATATATGTTTTCTGTGCAATGACTTACCAGCTGTAAGCATCCCGGGAACGAGGCCTTACAAGTTGGTATCAGAGCCAAAGTTTAAGTGAAATGGGTAAAATTTCAAAATAAACCTTAACTTAAACTGAGAATGGGATGGAAAGGGAAGGGATGCCAATCTGAGTAGCTGCGTGCCATAAGGTATTTTCTTAATATTAACCGGTTATGTGTTGATTGTAGATTTAAATACTGATGTAGTCATGATAGGTAATGCTTGGGGTATGAAGAGTAAAGTAAGTGGCTAATCACAACTAGCCACTGTAATTAGGGACTTACTATACTTGACATAGACTAAGTTGTTCCCTTGAATGACCATGTTGTGTTTAAATATTTTAGTGTGTGTGTGTGAAAGGCCGGTGGTAGATCTTCGAAAGCTTCTCGTGGTGGTGGTCGTGATGGGCTTGGTGCTGAACCGTGACCTAAGAGGGAAAGACCCAGAATGGAAAAGGTGGTTCATGAAGAACCCGAGACCCCTCATCCGGAGGGTGGTGATGAGAGTGCAAACTTAAGGGCCTCGGTGAAAGAGGCGGTGGTTGAAGAGGTGCATCAGGTCATGCACACAATCTTACCGTCTGTAGTGACTGAAGTGATTAAGACGGTACGGGAAGGGGAGAGACAAGAGAGGAATAGGTCCTCGGGAGGACGAGAGCAACCGGAGACTGAAATGGTTCTCTCTGATGATAAGGAGGAGGAAGAGAGCCCGTGCAGGAGGTGACACGAGGCTGTAATTATGGGGCGTTTCAACGATGCAAGCCCCCTAATTTTGATGGTAACGGCACTACTGCTGCTGCTCATCGGTGGGTGAGAGAAATGGAAGCTGTATTGAACATCAGTGAGTGCCGGGAGGATCAGAGAGTAAAGTTTGCTGCCCACTCTTTTGTGGACTCGACTCTGTGCTGATGGGACAATATAGTCCAAGCCGAGGGTAGCAAGGCCATTGGGAGAATGAGATGGTCTGAACTGAAGAAGTTGGTGATCGAGGAGTTCTGTCCTCATAGAGAAATGGATAAAGTTGAGAGAGAGTTCCTGCAACTGGAGGCGGGAACCATGACACATCAGCAGTACACCACGAAGTTCAACGAAATGGCACTTCTGGTGCCGGATCAAGTGATGCCCTTGTCACGAGAGATCAAAAGATACATTCAGGGTTTGCCAGTGGATATTCGCAGGCACATGATCGCTACCCGATCAAGCACCTTTAGGTCGGCGGTGGATTTTGCAGGGAGATTGTATGATGAGAGAACGGTGGTGGTGACTGAAGGTAGCAAGAAGGGTGGTGGTGATCGGAACTGGCATGGGAAGAGGTTTGGTCGAGGTGATGCCTCGACGGGTAATAAGAAGGCACGGGTGGACGACTGCCGTGTGGTCGCATCGGGTGCGGGTTCGAAGAAGTGCGGTAGGTGTGGAAGAGAGCATACCGGGGAATGCAGGTTGGGGTCGAACGTGCGCTTCAAATGTGCGAAGGCGGGGCATATAGCCAAGGACTGTCGTACGGTCCAGTGCTTTAACTATGGCGTGGAGGGCCAAATAAGTAGGGATTGTAAGAAGCCGAGGGTTGAGGGTTCCGCGGTGAAGAAGACGGGGAGTGAGGGACCGAGGGCAGCACCAAGGCATTCTCTATGACACAGGAGGAAGCTAGGACGGACCCTGATCTTGTGTCTGGTACGTTTCTAGTGAACCAAACTTTAGCTTCTGTGTTATTTGATTCGGGTGCGAGTAAAAGTTTTATTTCTGCTACTTTTTGTGCTAAGCTGCCTGTTAGTAGTAGACGTGTTGATACGCCCTTTGATGTGAAAACTGCCTTAGGCAAGTCTACCAGGATTTCTGAGATGATAGAGGATTGTGATGTTGAACTAGAAGGTCATAAATTTCCTGTTAGACCGTGACCTTAGGTGCTTTCGATTTGGTTCTTGGGATGGATTGGTTAGCGGACTTTGAGGCGAACATTGTGTGTCGCAAAAAAATGATTTGTCTGACAGTGCCTGACGGGAGTTCGGTAATTGTTTATGGGGATCGGGTCACGACGATCCCGAAAGTAATCTCAATGGCAGTGGCAGGAAAGTGCATGAGGTGTGGATGTAGTTCCTACTTTGCTTATGTAAAGGATGTGGATACACCAACACCATAACTATCTGAAGTACCGATTGTGTGTGAATTTCCAGATGTGTTCCCAGAAGACTTATCAGGAGTGCCACCTGACCAAGAGATTGAGATTCAGATTGATCTGATACCAGGTGCCCAACCTGTTGCCAAGGCACCATATCGGTTGGCTCTGACGGAGATGAAAGAACTGATGGAGTAGTTGCAAGAGCTGCTTGATAAGTGGTTCATTAGATCGAGTATCTCTCCTTGGGGTGCTCCGGTCTTATTCGTGAAGAAGAAAGACAGTACTATGAGGATGTGTATTGACTACCGTGAGCTGAACAAGCTGACGGTCAAGAACTGATATCCTTACCGAGAATAGATGATTTGTTCGATTAGCTTCAAGGTGCCAGTTGGTTTTCAAGGATAGACCTTCGATCGGGCTACCATCAGTGAAGGCGAAGGAGCAGGATATCCCTAAAACAGCTTTCCGCACGCGTTATGGTCACTACAAGTTTCTTTTCATGTCTTTTGTTTGACCAATGTGCTAGCTGCTTTTATGGATCTGATAAATCGGGTGTGTCGGCCGATGTTGGATAAATCAGTGATTGTGTTTATTGACGATATTCTGATTTATTCAAAGAGCGAGATAGAGCATGTCGGTCACATTCGGGAGGTTCTGGAGACGTTGAGAAATTAGAAGTTGTGTGCCAAATTCTCCAAGTGCGCATTCTGGTTGCACGAGGTTTAGTTCTTGGGTCACGTGGTAAATCCCGATGGGATTATGGTGGACCCTGCAAAGGTGTAGGCGGTGATGCAATGGAAGTCTCCAAAGACGCCATCCGAGATTCGTAGTTTCTTGGGTTTGGCGGGCTACTACAGAAGATTCATTCAAGAATTCTCCAAGATCGCTTCTCCACTAACGAAGTTGACCCAGAAAGATGTGAAATTTGTATGGGGTCACTCTTAAGAGAAGGCGTTCGAAGAATTGAAGGCGAGATTGACTCAAGCTCCTGTTCTGTCATTACCCGATGGAAGTGAAGATCTGATGGTTTATTCTGATGCTTCCTACTCGAGGTTGGGGTGTGTGTTAATGCAGAGGGGGAAGGTTATAACCTACGCATCTCGACAATTGAAGGTTCATGAGGTCAACTACCCTACTCATGACTTGGAGCTAGTAGCCGTGGTCTTTGCACTAAAGATTTGGAGGCACTATCTTTACGGGACGAAGTGCACCATTTTCACTGACCACAAGAGCTTGAAGTACTTCTTTGAGCAAAAGGACCTGAACATGAGATAGAGACGATGGTTGGAGCTCATAAAAGATTATGACTGCGAGATCCATTACCATCGGGCAAAGCCAACGTGGTGGCGGACGCCCTTAGCAGAAAAGAGAGACCCGAGCTAATCCGGGTGAAAGCATACCAGATGATCATGACCTCCGATATGATGAAACAAGTCAAGGAGTTCCAAGATGAGGCATTGAAAGAAGGTCATCTTAACTCCGAAAGAATGAGAGGTCTAGTCGTAGAATTGGGTGAGAACACGCTAGGTGTTAGAACTCGATTCGGGAGGATATGTATTCCTCGTTTTGGGGATCTACAGGTGAAGATTTTGGATGAAGCTCACAAGACTCGATACTCCATTCATCCAGGTGCGACAAAGATGTATCAAGACATGAAGAAGGATTATTGGTGGCTGGGTATGAAACGTGACGTGGTGGAGTATGTGAGTAAATGCCTTACTTGTCTGCTAGTGAAGGCCGAGCATCAGAAGCCGTATGGGAAGATCGAACCTTTGGATATACCGGAATGGAAGTGGGAGCACATCACCATGGATTTTATTACGAAGCTGACACGTACGCTGAAAGTGTACGATGCCATATGGGTGATAGTTGACCGTTTGACAAAGAGTGTGCACTTCCTACCGATCTGCGAGACATATTCATTTGAGAGGTTGGCAGATCTTTTCATTAAGAAGATTGTAACTCGTCATGGTGTACCGGTGTCTATTGTGTCGGATCGTGACACCTGGTTTACATCCAGATTTTGGAAGAAATTCCACGATGCTATAGGGACGAGGTTACACATCAACACGGCTTACCATCCCCAGACTGATTGTCAGTCAGAGACGACCATTCAAACATTGGTGGACATGCTTCGGGCACGTGTTATCGATTTTGGGGGAAGTTGGGATGACCACCTACCATTAGTTGAGTTCTCATATAACAATAGCTATCATGCTAGCATTGGTATGCCACCTTATGAGATGCTATACGGTAGGAAATGCAGAACACTCGTCTGTTGGGGTGATATTGATAAAAAAGAACTAGGGAGCGTTGACGTAATCAAGGCTACGACTGAGAAGCTTGAAAAGATCAAAGCCTTCATGAAGGCAGCCAAAGATAGACAGAAGTCGTATGCTGATAAACGATGCAGACCGATTGAGTTCCAAGTGGATGACTGGGTTATGTTGAAGGTCTCACCTTGGAAGGGTATCATTCATTTCCAAAAGCAGGACAAGTTTAGCCCGTGGTACATAGGCCCTTTCCAATCATTGCTCGAGTAGGAGAGGTGGCCTTTGGATTGGAGTGACCAGATGAGTTAAGTGGAATTCACCCAACATTCCATGTATCTTATCTAAGGAAGTGCTTCGTAGATGAAGATGTGACTGTTCAATTGGAGGATATTGAAGTAGAAGAACGGCTCAATTATGTGGAGCAACCAGTGGCAATAATCGATCAAAAAGAGAAGAGGTTGAGGAATAAAGTGGTTCCTCTTGTGCGTGTACAATGGAAGCACAGGAAGCGATCCATGTCAATGTGGGAGACTAAAGAAGAAATGAGGCAACATTACCCACGTTTGTTCGAGGAATAACAGGTTTCAGGGACGAAACCTATATATGGGGGGTGGACTTGTAATGCCCGGATATTTTCTTTGAAGCCGACGAAAGAAGAAAAAGAAATAAAGTCCAAAGTCGGGGAACCAAACTTGCCAAAACGGGAGAAAGTTCGGAAGAGTAGGGGAATAAAAGGGGAGTCATGCGACTGAGGCCCATACACCTAGTTCCATCCGCATTGAATGTTAATAAATGAAATGAAAGTATTATGTAACGTAAAGTGAAAGATAATGAAAAGAGAAACATGATGAATGAATGCATGCATTAATGAAGGATGAAAGTAATGAAAGTCTTGCAAGCCTTGTATGTCGGGACACGCCCCATTATAGGGTGTTAGCTCAATGGTGTGTGGGTTCGCTACCCCGGGAGGATGCACATCATGGTCTTTCTTTGTGACTGACCATTTGTATGGAACCATTGTTGCTTGCCTTAGGTACTGTGGCCAGGAGGTGCTGTGCACCATGATGGAAGGTCTATGATAGGCTCAGGCCCAATACAGGAGACTGAAGGGCATAGCACATGACAATGGTACACCTGAAGTTTATCTTAGGTACTATGGCAAGAGGTGCTGTGCACCATGATGGAAGGTCTATGATAGGCTTCGGCCTAGTACCATGAGACTGAAGGGTAAAGTTCATGGTTTTAACGGAATGAAAAGATGTAATGATGAAGGAATGAATGAAAGTAAGAACTTACGAACGAATGGAAGATAACGAATGGATGATGAAGATAATTATGATATTATCTATTTGTACGTATGATGTATGATCGCATTAAATTAAAGAACGGTTTTAACGAAAGAAAAGTATGATTTATTATAAAACTAGAACGCACTCAGCAACGCTGACTTTTATGTGTTTCCAGTTGGTAGGTAATGGTTGCTGAGGATGGCACGAGGCGGCTACTCAGCTCTTTTGGGATGGCATCCATTTTTATAATGCTTTTGTGATGTAATGCAACATATATTTTGGTAACTGATAACGATGTATTGTTTTGCAAAAGCCTTTATAATGAAATGAAATGTCATTTTTGAATGTTTCCGCTGTAGTGCTTTTTTAAGATAAATGTAAATATAAATTTTCTGCGCAATGACTTACCACCTGTAAGCGTCCCGGGAACGGGGCCTTACAAAAATACTACCAAAATCATCAACGAAGCAAGAAGGAACCTGCAAACTAATAAATATTATCTGCGAAAATAGAAAAAATCTATGAAATTATTAAAATCATGTTTTGAAATTATACAAACTTGCTGCGAAATTACCACCACAGCCTTAGGCGGCCTAAAACCTAACTAACACCGCCACTACCGTAGGCGCCGCCATCAACACCACCATCTACAACCATCACCGGAAACCCAACCACACCACCACCACCACCACAATCGTCGACCATAACCAATTTTCTGCAAAGCAAAACAAACATAATTGCAACTTGCATGGCAGCCAAATCCTAACCGTTGCCACCTTTCTACCTCTCTCTCTCTCTACACACACATGTGTGTGTGTGTTTTTTTGTTTGTGTTTGACAATTGGTAGGGTTTAAGTTTGTGTTTATTTGTGGGCTTTTTCTCATTAGGTTAGGTTTTCAAGCTTTATATGGGCTAACAATTTGGCAGGATAGTTACAAGATTTTAAAATATAATTGGGCTAACAATTGGGCTGTATTTTAAAATCTATGTGTGGGCTAACAATTTGTATGGGTTAAGGTGTAAGAATTGTGTGGGTTAACTTCACATTAGGCAAAGTAATTCAGAATTTGTATGGGCTCACAATTTATATGGACTAGATAAAATATTAAAAATTGGGCTAACAATATGGTTAGGTTCTTATAAAAAAATGGAAAAAATATTTTCATATTAGATAAATTTCATAATCATATAATATTTTCATCATTTTGGGTAATAAAGTAAACTTAATATTTTGTTTGAACATGTGTTTCTCTAACGATCTCGAATCAGACAATGCCACAATGGCACAAAGATGGTTCGACTATTTTGCAGGGACAAAGAAAGAAAGATTGTCAGATTGATCAATTATTAAAGGTAGCAAATAATCTAAAGAAGCATGTTCCAGATCTCAGTAATCATGAACAAATTCAAAAGTTTCTTGACTCTAGTCCATCTGAATGGAGTCCTCAAGTTAAATTGTTAAGCAAGAAAGAGGTTATGTTGACATAAAACTCATGGATATGATCAACAAGCTAAAATCTCTCAAGTTGGATATCAAAAGAAAGGAATTTCAGCAAGCCATGTTTCCACATCAACCAACACGCTTAATACTGAACTTGTTTCTTCTGCAATAAGCATACTTGATTACAAATCCGAGCTAATTGAAAAGATGAAATTATTAAGAACTGATTTGGATTCTATTGTTAAAATCAAAGAAAATTATAAAGCTCTGAGTGTTGATACTTACAATAAACCTAAATTAAAGAAAAATGTGGATAATGAAGATGAGAAAGCTGATACTGGAAAGAAAGAGTTTGAGGATATAGAAATGTTAAAATTCAAAGAAGAGGAACAACAGAGAACCAAAAAGGTTTGCAACTATGAGAAGAGCTTAGCTGTAGAAAGAACTATCCTGAGTCTTCCTTATGAGTTTGTTCAGGATATGTGTTCTTCGTCTTACAAAATCAGATTATTTGGGATTTATAAGGCTACAGATTGTTATTGGAAAATGAAAAAGTATTAAAAATAATTAATTAGGAATTAAAGAAAAATGAAATTTCTTTTTCTAG
>CM046441.1:12193776-12271276 GCA_025506515.1 Flaveria trinervia | reverse complement strand
GTCGTGCGACCGGGTGAGTCGTGCGACCGAGTCATGCGATTGTGTCTTTCGGGCGACTGAATCGTGCGACTAGGGATGTCATGCGATTGAGTTGTGCGATCGAATGAATGTTGTTGGACCAAAAGAACCAATGAGCCTGATCAGAAAAACCTCTAAGTCCCACAGACATTACAACTGCTGAAGAAGATCACAACAACTGAAGAAATCAGCTGATTACAAGGTCTGAAGACAAGATCTGAAGATTTCTACCGAAGACAAAGTCTGAAAGTAAAGTACTGAAGACAAAGTCTGAAAGTAAAGCACTGAAGACAAAATCTGAATGTAAAGTATTGAAGACAAAGTCTGAAAGTAAAGTATTGAAGACAAAATCTGAAGCTATCAGCTGAAGACAACGTCTGAAGTAAAAGTCTGAAGACAAAGACTGAAGACAAAGACTGAAGACAAAGACTGAAGACCAAAGTGATCAGTAGTTGTCACAACAGCTGAAGTTATCAACTTCAGTAGTTGTCACAACAGCTGAAGTTATCAACTTCAGTAGTTGTGATGGTTTCCTTTCAGTACTTGTAATTTACTTTTTAGTAGTTATAGTTTCAGTAGTTTTAGTTTAGTAGTTTTATGTTTTTGTACTTAGCATTCTCTGAGATGTAATCAGTAGTTGAGAACATTCTCAGTAGTTTGCATAGTTTCAGTAGTTTGTATAATTCTGTTAGATGTCACTATCAAGTGACATCAGCAGATGTCACTATCAAGTGACATCAGCAGACGTCACATTCCCTATATAAGGAATGTTGACCTAGTTGTAACGTGTGACATTTAGCCACCACGAAAGCATATGAATGAAATATTCCTTTTGCAGAATTCTCTCTCTATAACTGTTTACTTTTCCATTGAATATCAATTGTGTTCTTGCTAATTGTCTAATTCATTGTTCGAATTCCGCTGCAATCTACTCTAATTAACCAAACTTAGATCACTGATCCTAACAAATGGTATCAGAGCAGGTTAATCATTGATCGATGTAACAATTGATCATTGAAACTGCTATTTCGATATCTAAGTTTGATTGAATTAGCATATATGCAAGAATTGGTTATAGATCATTGAATTTCTGCTGCTTTCGGTTATTTGCTTTGAGTTTTCTCTTGGTTCATATTGAGTTTGTTGTGTTTTGCACTAAATCAGTTAAAACTTAATTGAATTTGGTTGAATCTGAGAATGAATACTCCTTCTAATGACCCTCACAATATCGGTTCCTCAACCAAGCCTCCGATGCTAGTTAGGACTGAGTATAACATATGGCAACGAAGAATGCTCCATCACCTGTCTGTTAACAGTTCAGGTTGTTGGACATCTGTGGTACATGGTCCACACAAGCCTATGGTGAACAATCCGGAAACCAACCAAATGGTTTCGATGAAGAAGGAACAATACTCAGATAATGATCAAAACTGTTTGAGATTGATGCTAAAGCGTATGGTATTCTGGCCATGGCTCTGCCTAATGAAATCTATTCTGGGCTTATGCATCGTGAAATTGCTCATGACCTCTGGAATGCATTGAAGGAACAATTTGGTGGAACAGATGAGGTCTTAGCAAATAACAGAGAAATCCTTGCCCACAATATGAGACATTCTCTCATAGGAAGGGTGAGTCACTGACTCAACAGTTTGAGCGTTTTTCTTGTTGATCTCTGAGCTGAAAATGGTCAAACATGAATACACTAATAGCCAGATGAACAACAGATTCCTCAGATCACTGCTGAGAGATGGGACACATATACCATTGTCCTACGCTCCAGTGCAAATCTGGATAGCCTATCTCTCACCCAACTCCATAGGAAACTGCTTACATTTGAAAGAGAGATAGAGCAGAAAAGGAAACTAGCATCATCAGGAAAGCTCACTGATGACTTTGTACCAGGGAACACTGCCTTGGTTGGTCATGAGTCAGAATATGCTGCATCAGAAAGCAATTATGATGAGCATATAGATTCTCTTCAAACAGTTCTGATCATGCATTGTTAGTGTTGATAGTCAGTCAGGCTGTAATAGTGACAATTTGTGCTTCATTATTGATGATTTGAAAGGTATTGCTGATGATGACTTAGAAGAGATGGGTATTCTAAGCCAAATGGCCTTGATTAATATCAGATCTCAAAAGTTCTACAAGAGAACTGGTAGGAAATTTCCAGGACTCTCTGGCAAAACCAAAGTTGGGTTTGACAAGAGTAAGTTGAGGTGTCACAAATGCCACAGGCTTGGACACTCTGCTAGAGAGTGTAGATCAACTGGATCTAACTCCTCTGCACCTTTTGTGACTTTTCCAAGCAATAGTCCACAAAACAGAGGGCAACATCCTGCTAGTTCTGGTCATCACTCACAACCTATATCTCCTGCATATTTTGTCCCTCAGGGTCCAATGCCATATCCATATCCCTGCTATTACATGCCACAGCCAAATCAATTTCAAGTTCCTATTGCACAATAACCTCAAGCCTTACCTGAGCCTCTACCATCTCAATCACAACCTCATCACAGCTTCTTCACCCCTGGTGTTGTTGACTGGAGCAGTTTACCAGATGATCTCTCTGGTAATGAGCAATTATTTGCTGGTGATGGTCAACATGGTGGTGAACATCCTTTTGGGAATCTTGCTCTCATGGCCCTGGAATCTACTGAGAGTTCATGCTCCAATGCATCTTCTTCACAGGTAACCTAGGTATCCTTCGAGGCTAAGGCCAAGCTATGTTTTGAATCTTGCATAGCTGCATTTATCTCTATTAGAGAGGCAAATGTAGCTTTAATAAATCAAAATCTTGAGCTTGAGCAAACACTTTCCAAAAGAAAAGCTGAGTATGAGTCTGTCCTTAAGATAAATATGATGAGATTTATAAGCTTAAATGCCAATTAAATGATGAAAAGGCTAAGCTAGAGGTCATTCTTGAGAACCACAGAGAACTCAAAGAAAAACTTGCAGTTACCCAAGTTGAGTGTGACCGCTGGGTATCATCCTGCAAGGGATTTGAAATGCTGCTCAACAAGCAATCTGCTTCGAATGTGAAGTTTGGAATAGGTTACAATCACATTGCACCACCTACAGATTTTACTCCAAAATCAATAGTAAAACCTGAAGGTGAAAGTAATTTCCAAACCACATCTTCATGTGCATCATCCTCAAGTGATCACCCAAAATCACAAGATGATATCAGTTTTGATACCTCAGCAAATCAATTGCCTGATGGGTTAACTACTGATAAGCATATGAAGCTGAGTACTTCAGATGTTGTCCCTCAAAGTACCTCAAGTACTGAAGGGCAAGTCACAACATCTGAAAAGCATTTCAAATCAGCTGAAATAAAAGGATTAACAACTGCTGATTAATCTATCATACGGTCTTTCAGGACGGATAGAGAACAGCTGAAGGACAAGTCTTCAGTTGTTACAAATCCTTCAGTACTTAACACAAGTATTGAAAGGAGGAAAGTACTGAAGAGCACACCTTCAGTAGTTTCCACATCAGCAGTTGATCAATCCAAGATGAAGAATAAGCCATGTGAAATATGTGGTAAATTCAATCATCTTTCTGATGAATGTTGGTACAAGAAGGGTTCCAAACTCAATAGAGATAAGCTCATTAAAATCCAAATGGATGAAATGAAAAATGAGTTTGAGACTAAGTTTGTACCACAGTCATCCCATTATGATAAACCCAAGACTTCATCCAAATCCAAAAAGAAGGATAGGGCTTATCATAAAACAGCTGATAGTGCTTCTCATGATAAACATCAGACTAAGTCTGTGAATTTCAAGGAGGAAATGGTGGGTCATAGGAACTCATTAAAAACAAGTACTGATATGTCACAAGAGCTGAAAGCTTTAGCTACAAATCAGACACAACTTGTTATGATGGTTCAGCATTTGTTGGGGAGAGTTAACCAACTAGATGCACCTATAATCAAACCATTGAAAAGGCATTCCAAGCCCAAATCCAAGGAATCCATTTCAGCACCATCTCCACCTTCATCAGCTGTTAATCATGAGAAACAAGTTATGGTTAAATCTATTGATGAAAACAGACCCTTAACCAAAAAGGTTTGGGTCTCAAAACCTAACTAGTTCTTTATGATGAATGCAGGGTTCTTCAGCATGCCAAAGGAGCATCTGGTATGTAGACAGTGGAGGATCTATGCATATGACTGGGAGCAGTTCTCTTCTTAATGACTACTCTCAAGGAAAGAAGGGATTTGTTTCATTTGGAAATGATGCCAAGGGTTACATCATCGGAAAGGATATGTGTCTAATGAACAAATCAGATTTGATGATGTTAACCATGTGGAGAATCTTAGTATAATCTACTGAGTGTCAGTCAGATGTGTGATAAAGGGCATGTTGCACTTTTCACAAGCCAGAACTGTAGGATTCTGTCTTCCCAAGTTCTAAGGCTGATTGAAAAGGTATTGGATGAACATGCTCTCCTAAAGGCCAACAGGATTGGAAGAGTATATGCCTTGGATTTGTCAAAGAATATGATTTGAAGGGTCATCCTTTCCTGTTCTCCAAAGCCTCTCCTCAAGAATCTAAACTGTGGCCCAGAAGGCTGGGTCATGTTAATCTCAAAAACATGAATCAGCTGATCCACAATAGTTTAGTGAGAGGTCTACCATAAAGGAGTTCCACTGTGATGAAACCTGCACTGCTTGTTTGAAAGGAAAACATCACAAAGTCTCATTCCTCCTATTGAAGAACCTAAGTCCACTGCCTCTTGCAGTTACTGCACATGGATCTATTTGGTCCTTGAGAGTGATAAGCATGGAAAAGAAGAAATACTATCTGGTAATTGTGATGATTACTCCAGATTTGTATGGACTTTCTTCTTGCATTCAAAGGATGAGGTTGCTCAGACGATTATAACTTGTGTTGTATGTTGAGAAGCAGTATTCCCTATCAGTCAAGTGTATAAAGAGTGATAATGGAACTGAATTCAGAAACCATACACTTGATGATTTTTATCTATCAAAGGGAATCAAGAGGCTTTAGCATCCCACAGACTCCAAAACAAAATGGAGTAGTGGAGAGAAAGAACAGGACCCTATTGAAGTTGCAAGGTCTATGTTGGCTGACTCTGGTTGCCATTGACCTTTTGGGCTGAAGCTGTCAACACAACTTGCTATGTGCAGAATACAGTGTTAGTAAATCAGAGGTTGATGAAGACTCCATATGAAGTTCTACATCATTTGGCTCCTCTAATTTCATTCTTCAAAGCCTTTGGGTGTCCTTGTTTCATTCTCAACACAAAGGATCACTCACAAATTTGATCCTAAGGTGGATGCAGGGTATTTTGTAGGTTATTCATCCACATGCAAGGCTTACAGAGTCTTCAACTGCAAAAAAAATAGTTGTGTTAGGACCTGGTATTTGACTGAAATACCTAGAGATCACGTGTATACCAGATCAAATAGTGCGGAATCCTATTTGATTGGCGATCCAATCAGTGAGAACACACGAAGAATCAATCAAGGATTGAAACTAACGTTAGAAATCGATAAGAATCGATCTAATGTGTTCTATGAACTTGAGAACGATTTGGAAGGTTTCTGGACGGCTAGGGTTCGTCTGGAATCATACTTGATCGAGTGTTTTTGTTTTTCACAAATTGAGATGTATTTATAGGTTGGCACTATTCAATCGTGCGACTGAACCATTAGTTTGGTTCAGTCGTGCGATTGAACCATGCGGTTGGTTCATTCGTGCGACTGAGTGTTCAGTCGTGCGACTGAGCCAATCTTATGTTACAGTCGTACGACTGATCCAGTCTCCTGGTTCAGTTGTGCGACTGAGTCAATCGTGTGAAGTTCTTCATGCTTATGGTTCATTCGCATGAGCCATTCGCATGAGAACTTCATTAAGTTAAATTTGAATGTTCTAATTAATTACATAATATTATATGTAATCATTCAAGTAATCATAAACCCAATCAATCAGTCACGACTCATTAATGAACTATTAAACATTATAACCAACAGACTATCAATATCAATTCATTAATCATACCAAACAAGATCTATACATCACATATCATGATCTAGGGACAAACATGTATCAAAAACTCCCCCTTGGACCTAGATCTCTCTAATGTCTTGTTTTCTTCATTACCTCCTCATATTTCTTGTACTTGTCCTCTTGTGTGACTCCCGCGTGAATATCAAACGCGAAGCAAAGTCGTATAACATTTTGGAACTGGAGGGCTTGTACAATGTCTTGTGTGTCATAGAACAATGGCCACTTGTATAATGTATAGACATCATTAGCAGACAAGTTGGTTAGCCACATTGGGTCGAATACCCTGACAGTATCCATTTGATCCCTTTGTTCAGAACCATGACAGCTTCAGCAGTTCTCCAATCATAGTACCACCATTTGAAGTGTGGAGTGAAGTCCTGTGGCATTTCCTGAGAGGGATTCTCGACATAGTGCGCGGAGGACTCCACTTCAACACAATCTTGGTTTTCCAGTAATGGCATCCATCTCAGACCTTCTAATATCCTTGTAGGTGTTGAGGTCTGAAGTTAATCCACCTGGTGTGGTACTCTTTCTTTAGGGCAGCCTCAAACCAGCCTGACATCTTTCTCGGGTCAGCATACAACAGCTTCAATTTGGCTAGCTGGTTGAGCTCAAATCCTGGTAGAGTCTTTAGATCATGTGGAAATCTAAAGTACTCTATGCCCTTTTCCCTCTTAACGGCATAAACATTAAGATCATCAAAATATGCCCATGCTATAATCCTGCCTGACACCGTAAGATGTTTCTTGACGCTGTAGAACTTGGTGTAGGCATCTCTCTTCGGTGCAGCACGTTGGGCTCTGACTTCTTTAAAACATTCAGCCCACTCAGCGTTCGAATGTATACGTCATCATTTGAGGCTTGGGTGTTCCTTCGGTCTTTCCTGCTTCCTGCTCCATCTTGTCTAGTACCTCAACATATCACTGACTAGGGACTCACCCAGATTGGGAACCACATACCCTCGTGTCAGCGTACTGAGGGTATTCTTCAGCATCAATATCTTCAACCTCAACTTCATCAACGTCATGTAGTTCGTCGTCACTGGTTGAATCAACTGTTGGAGCATCCTGGACAATGTCATCAGGATTGAGTCTGAACATCTCTGCCAGTTGCTCGTTAGATAGGTCGTGAATTATTTCACCTTCTTCAGGGGTATAACTCACTGACCTTCTGACAATCCTTTGCAGATCAAGAATCATTGTGAGTTGAGACTTGACCTGTTGAAGGGGAGCAATATCAAACTCATCTCTGTGGTACTTGGGATCTGTTTGATTTACACATTTCACACTCAAATTAATAATATATCAAACAAAATGCATAACTAATATAAACATTTAGTACATGGGTTTTCAATACAGAATACAAAAGTAAATAAATACATAAACATCCACTATTTACTTTTATCCTGAATGCTAGACTCTTCACGTGAAGGTGCAGAAGCAGAAGCTGACTGATCCTGTCTGTTCTTTGTTCTCTTCTCTTGCCCGGGAGCTGAGACAGATTCAGCTGCTTCTCCTTCTTTAGTGTCTTCATCTGCACACCACTCTTCGGTTTTTCTATTCATCGTATCATATCATCATCATCATCATCATCATCTTCATTATCTCTGTCTCCATCCCTTATCTTTAGAGGTTCCTCCTTTGATCCTTTCAATTTTAGCAAAATGGTCCTCTTAGCTTTTTCCAACTCCTCTATTTGCTTACTGCTGCGGACACTTTGAGCTCGGAGTTGGTCCATCTGAGTGTTCTGAGCAGCCAATTGCTGGGCATGCTCCTCAATTACTCGATCCTGCTCTGCAATTTTATGCGATGTGCAGCAGTCAGTCAGTAAACTGGCGGATCTGAGTGGTCTTTTCCTCATCAGCGCCAGCAATCGCAACACAATTCTATTTAAAGCTGACACTGTTCCTCTACCCCGATGGAGGTAGAGGAGATCTATAGGTGTGTGAGGGGTAGGCTGAGGGCTCGGTTTGGTGGCTAGTGGTGGTGGTGGTGGTGATGAATATCGGGTCAGGTTGGGATGATAGGGTGGTGAGTGTGGGGTGAATGATGTAGTGGTGGCTGGGGTCTGTCTTGTGGTGTTCGGTATGGTGGTGTCTGTGGTCGCTTGTGGGGAAGGTATGGTGGGTGGGTGTCTGAAGAGGTGGTAGTGGTGGAAGGTATGGTGGATGTGGTAGTGATAAAGGTTACCCTACGCTTCTTCTTTTTCTGGCCATGGGGTTGAGCCGTCCGTTTTCTCCTCGTTCCTTCGAGGTGGATGCTCCCCCTCCAATCCCGCCTGAGGACCCCGGAGCATAAGTTGGATCAGTTCTGTATCTCCGGAGCCTCTCGGTTGTTCACCAACAACCCTCAACCATGTTCTGTGGGAACCACTTTCCTTCCCACAGTTCGGGTCAGTGGCTCCTCATCAGATCATCCTCATCCTCCTCGTTAAGCACAAAATCTTGATGAAATCTGCTGACTCAGTTACTTCAGCAGGTGAGACAGACACAGAGGGAACAGAATCAGACCCAGTGTCTCTGGATGGAATAGCATCATCCCTACTGTCATCCTCCTCTGAATCATCAGTAGGGAGAACAATTGGCTCCACGTCGGAGTCACTGTCCTCGTGACGCCATTGGCGTCTCCCCGGTGCCACATAACTTCATCTGCTAAGTGGCCAATCATTCTTTTCACTTGGGGCTTAATCTGCTTCCCCTGTAAACTCTCTCCTGCCAGAGTAGTATCATCCATTATCTCTAAGGCCACTGCGTCATGACTCTCTTTGGGCAACTGTGGCAGCTTTCGTTGAAGACGAGCTGTAAGAATCTGGGGTACATACAAAAAACCTCTTTTCCCTTTACCTCCAAATTCTCCACTAAGTAGGAGAATATCATGCTGGAAAAACTGAAGGGGTGGTTCAGAACCAGTGCCACGTAGGCATTTTGAATCTGGTCTGAGAGGTCGTCAAACCCACCCCTCCTCAATGCAATACACTTGAGGATCACGTGTTGCTAAGTACTTGTACTGGGGGCTCAGGTTGCTCTTGTTGAGCACACCTGAGTTGATATCCCAGCGTACTTTATCCTCAGGAAGCATCCTCTCACTGTCACGGATGTAGTTTAGTAGGATGATCAGCGTCATCCCCGAACTCTAGGACCCTTTGAATGTCGCAGCAGAGATCTCAATATCATGGCCCAGTATAGAGCTCCTAATCAGTACGGCTCACGAGAGCGGTCCACCAAGGCATTCTCCCAGAATGCCTGATGGAGTGATCATAAGGCGTGCAAGGAGTGGAGATAGCCTTATGAATCCGGGACCGTCTAGAAAGGCTATAATGTCGGTAAACTCAGCCCGTTCCTGGTGGTGTGATCCAAATGGGCACAGATGTTGGCTTTGGATTAATGGAACACCTTTCTGCCATTTATCGGAAACCACAAGACATAGAAACCTTAGTACATAAGACATGAAAATCTGTTCTAAGTGTAAATTGAAAGTCATTTTGATTCATTCATGCGAATGAATCATGCGACTGAAGTCAGTCGCCTGTTTGAGACATGCGATTGAGTTCAATCGGTGATTGAGGCATGCGATTGAGTTCAATCGGCTGATTGAGACATGCGATTGAGTCAATCTGCCGACTGGACTCATTCGGGTGGTTCAGTCGGTCGAATGATCCAGTCATAAGGTTCGATCGTGCGATTGGAGTTCATTCAAACGACCAGTCGGCTTGCTCACTGTTCGATCGCCTGTGGGTCGAATCTTGACCAATCTAAGTCATTTAACAGTGTTTAATGGTCCATTAGCCTCATCTACTTGTCACTAATAACTATTAAACTCAATTTTAACATTTTGCTTCATTTACATAGGTGATTAGGTCATTTCACAGTGCGGTTCTTGATTCAATCCAGTGTCGCTATTGTAGGTCGGTAATGTGCTGATTTTGGTAGGATTCAAAGAGTAGTGTACCTGTAAAATGTCACTTGAATGTAAGAAACTTAACAGCAATGCATATCAGAATCTGTGGTAATTTTGACAGAGTATGGTAAAGAACGCGATTTGGGGTGCTATTTGGAGTGATGAGTGAGATGCGATCGACTGAGGCCCTTAAATACTGAACCTAGGTTCATTCGGCTGACTAGCCTCATTCGCTCGTTCAATCGGGCGACTGATCTCAGTCGTACGATTGGCCAAGTCAATCGCATTCAGTCGGCCGACTGAGTCTCAGTCGGTCGACTGACTCATTCGGTCTCCTTCATTCGCCTCTTTAGTTGACCGACTGAGCCTCAGTCGTCTACTGTTTCATTCTCCCCCTTCTATTCGGTCGAATGGATCATTTTCATGTCCATTCGGCCGATTGGAAGCCATTCGCATAGTTGGTCGATAACCATGATCCACTAGTGCGAACGGGTCACACTTTGTGAGTTTACAGTCATTTTGAACATTTACTATTAAGACCCTTTTCACTTTTGATAATAACATTGTAAGCTCTTAGCCAATTCAGTCACTTCAGATGTGACCTTTTAAATTTTGAAAAACATGTGGCCATCTCAGACATGACCTTTTTAGGTAAGTTAATTCCCTTCTGATTTCCCTGATGTAGTCCGACAGACACACAAATTAACAGATAAACATAGAAACTTAAACTAACTACACAACTAAGTTATTTTTGGACTTTTTGTGAGAGATAAAGCCCTAAGATGGAAATCTAAGGATTTGATTAGGAGTAGACAGCTTCAACTTAGATTGATCATATCTGGACCAACTCAATTTTGGAATATACAGGAATATCAAATCATTTGGGACTTTTGATTAAGACTTTTTGATGCTTAATTCTCGGTGTTCATCCAGAGTCGTTAGCAAATTAAGGAAATCATACTGAAACTCTTAGATTTTCACATTGATTTGAACTCTTGAGAATGTAGCCACTAAGATTGTCAGTATGTTTGTCCACTTAAATCCATACACAGACTTTTGACGCAGACTGGTGACTGATTTAGGTTTAATTATTTCAGCTAACATTTGTGGATCCCACACTTATATGGTAATCAACATTCCTCGAGGTTTTGAGCGGTCTACGGGTATTATTACAAGAAGAGACTATTCTTAGAGCTTTCAAAGAGAAGCCTGTCCTCAGGTCAGTGCCATCGCACAGCAGAGAGGCGGCAAACAACAATGAATTCTAGAATATCTAGTTATGCTTATCCTCAGGTCAGTGCCATCGCACAGCAGAGAGGCACACAACCTATCTCCTTGTTAGAGCAGCTTATTTTATTTGACACAATATGCACCAACAACATAAGTCATTAGCTTTATTGCATTTGTCTTTCATTTTTTTTGCTTGCTTTGCTCTAATTATGGTCATCCGCAACATTTGTGGCATTTAAATGCTCATTACCCCTTATTGGAATATATTTGATTGTGTTAACCAGTGATAAGATGGAAGCCCACAGTCAGTTGAACACTTGGTTTGATCTTGAGATCACCAATCAGGTCTAATTGTCTATTGTGTTGAATCTACCACAATATCATTTGTGGTCTAGCAGCCTCTAAGTCTACTTTCTCTGTGTCACCTTAGGAGTTGCCAGTTTTCTATCATCTTCCTTTTATATTGCTTAGACTACACAGACTTATACTTTGAACTTTTGCATCTTTTCAAACCTTAAATTTTAAAATCCCTCTTGATTTGTTCCTGTGTACTATCATATTCCAAAGGTATTGAATCGGTATCACAGACACAATCTACCTTATTTCAGCTAGTTACCCCTTCTCCCTCCTTTCTCCCTTTTTTTTTTTAATGTTAACTTGCTGACATATTCTCCCCCTAAAATACTAAAATCATTTGGATTTAATTATTTTTGGATTTTAATAAACAGCAAAATAACATGAGTTTATTTACAGACAAAAAAAAAAACAAAACATAAACATAAAATAAAATAAACTTTAACGAAACTACATCGGACTACACATTATTCTCATCAGGAATTACCTCACTTTTCTTTTTACGCCGTTGACCTCTAGCAAGTATTGAAAACGTGGTTTATCAAAGGCTTTAGTATAGAGGTCAGCACGTTGAAAATCAGTATTAATTTTAACCACATCTATTAAGTTCTTTTCAAAACAGTCTCTTATGAAGTGGTATTTAATACCGATGTGTTTGGTCTTAGGATGTTGAACCGGATTTTTGGTTACTGCAATTGCAGCAGAGTTATCAACAAAAATAGGAGTAGACGAGAATTTCAAACCGTAATCCCGCATTTGCTGTTGAATCCAAATGATTGTGAACAGCAACTTGCAGCAGCAACATATTCGGCTTCACAGGTTGACAATGCAACCGATGTCTGCTTCTTACACTGCCATGTAACTAATCTTCTCCCAAAGAATTGACACCCTGCTGATGTAGACTTGTAGTTCATTTTGCAGCCTCCATAGTCCGAGTCACTATACGCTGTGAGCTCAAAATCGTCATCATGAGGATACCACAACCCCAGTGTGGGTGTACCCTTTAGATAGCGAAAGATCCTTTTGACCCCGATCAGATGATTGACCTTAGGTTTAGCCTGATATCTAGAACATAAACATGTAGCATACATGATATCAGGTCTTGAGGCAGTGAGATACATGAGGGATCCAATCATCCTCGTTACATAGTGGCATCTACAAGATCTCCATTCTCATCAGGTGCTATATCATGATTCGTAGCAAGTGGAGTTCCCAGCAGCAGAAGCATTCTCCATGTCAAAGCGACTGAGAATGTCTCCTACATACTTGGTCTGATGTAGAAAGATCCCATTAGGTGTTTGATCCACCTGTAACCCGAGAAAGAACTTCATCTCCCCCATAGCACTCATCTCAAACTCTTTCTTCATCACTGCTTCAAACTCTTTGCATAACTCTTCGTTCTTTGACCCGAGATTATGTCATCAACATATATCTGTACAAGCAGTAGGTCGCCATCTTTTCTTTAATAAACAGTGTACAGTCAATGACTCCCCTGCGAAAGCCGTGTTTCACAAGATGAGTCGAGAGTTTCTCATACCAAGCTCGAGGAGCTTGATGAAGCCCATATAAAGCTTTGTCGAGCTTGTAAACTCTATCCCGATGATAAGGGTCTTCAAATCCCTCGGGTTGACTTACATAGACTGTTTCCTTGATTCCCCATGAAGGAATGCACTCTTCACATCTAATTGGTAGACTTTAATCTTCATGTACGATGCATAGGCAAGGAAGATACGAATAGCTTCCATCCTTGCCACGGGTGCAAACACCTCATTATAGTCAATCCCCTCGACTTGGCGAAAACCTTGAACCACCAGTCGAGCTTTGTTCCTGATAATGACTCCTTGGTCATCCTTCTTGCATTTTAGTACCCATTTGGTGCCAATGACTTTAGCACCTTTAGGTCTATCAACCAGAGTCCATACACCTAACTTCTTAAACTGCAGAAGTTCTTCTTGCATGGCACTCACCCACGCCTCATCATTTAGTGCTTCACTGACATATTTTGGCTCAACCTGCGAAACAAAACATCGATAAGCACCATCATGAATGTAACCTTCTCCATAACTGAGGCGTAATCAGTGAGTATAGCTGATTTCGGGTTTGTACTCCTGATCGGACATCTCCAATAACATTGTCAAGGGGATGATAGACGTTTAGTCGTGATCCTGGAGTAGTCGGCACAGTCACCTCCGAACCAAGATTGTGAACATTTTGTTCTGCATCTGAGGAGGTGGAGTTTGAGGTTCCGAAGTCGAGGGTGCATCACTTATGGATGCTTGTGGACTTTCAGGAACTGGAACCTGTTCCTCCTGACTGTTCTGGTCATCTGCTTCAGTTTCATCTTCAGAGGAGGAGTCACTTTCATCGACTACCCCTTCTGACTGAGTAGATGATTCTCCCTGTGTGCTAGATGGTGTATTTAGAATATCATACATCATCCTAGTAGCTAACTCATCATCCGAGGGAGAGAGAGGGATGTTGAAGGATTTGAAGAATCCATCATAATCGAAGAAGTATGCAGGTCCTTTGCCTGTAGGTGGTGTGGTATATCTCTGAACGTCGACATTACACCACACTTCTACAAGACCCGTTGAGTTATTGTAAACTCGCTTGTTCGGTATGTTGTATCCTAGAAAAATTCCTTCAACTGCCTTCTCGCTGAATTTTCCTTCTGTGTCTTCTTCAGAAGTGTACACGGTGCGCCAAAAGGTTCAAGATACTCCAAATTCGGTTTGCGTCTTTGAAGTAGCTCATAACATGTCTTTCCGTGGCGCTTGACTATTAGGACTCGATTCAGTGTATAACACGCATTTGCCACTGCCTCATTCCAGAATTGGATAGGCAGTTTCGAGTCTGCCAGCATAGTCCGGGCTGTCTCTATCAAACTCCTGTTCTTTCTCTCAGCAACGCCATTCATCTGAGGTGTGTAGGCAGAAGTGAATTGATGCACAATTCCCTTTTCCTTGCAGTATGCCTCCATCCCTTGATTCTTGAATTCTGTCCCGTTGTCTGAGCGTATTTGTCGAACTTTTAGCTTGTAGAGTGATTCCAGTGTGGTTACTAATTCCTTGAATGTCTCCAAAGTTTCTGATTTTGATTTCAGAAACATTACCCAAGTGAACCTTGAGTAGTCATCAGTGACCACATAACAGTACACGTCGCCTGCAATGCTCCTTGTACTAACTGGACCAAACAGATCCATGTGAAGAAGCTCAAGAGGAAGTTCTATTGAATGAACTTTCTTTTCCTTATGAGCTTCTTTGTCTGTTTGCCTTTCTTGCAAGCTACACAAAAGTCAGGAAGTTGGAAGTTCTTGACATTCACTCCTCTAACTAAATCCTTCTGAATCAAATGATTCATCTTCCTTTGACTAATGTGTCCCATTCTCCGATGCCAGGAGATGGAATCCTTCTCAGTAGCTTTAGATAAGAAACACTGAACCTCATGATCCGTTGTGGCAGCTGTTGACAGATCCAAGACATAAAGGTCTTTATATCTTGAAGCAGTCATCAGAACTTGGTCCTCTGGGATCATATATTCTTTCTTCAGCACGTAACACTTCTGGTTATCGAAGATGACTTTAAATCCTTTATCACAGATTTGGGAAACAGAAAGTAAGTTGTTCTGAAGTTGTTGAACGTAGTTCACTTTATCAAACTTAACTTTTTGATTTCCCACTTCTCCCTGAGCTGTGATATAGCTCCTTTGTTTCCTTCAGGCAAGGAAACATGCCCTCCTTTTATTTGTTTGACGTTAGATAAAAGGGCTCTATTTCCTGTCATGTGCCTGGATGCTCCGCTGTCTATAATCCACGTGTTAGTCTCAGCACTATATCGAACACCTGCACATACAAAGTAAATGAATCAGTTTAGGTTAGGAACCCAAGCTTTGACTGTCTTGGGTTTCCAGAGGCATCACACATCATAAACTCCACCCATTGACCCTTAGAGGGTGAGGGTAGCTCAGGTTCCTTCTTGTTATCAGTATCAGACACGTAGGTTGATTTTTCTTTCCATAAGCCAGATTTGTGCAATGCCTGTTTATGATAACAGTCGTCTGGCTTACAGGTTGGACTTTAGGTTCACTAGCTCTTCTAGGTGGAGTTAAAGAACTCCTCTTAGAAGACCTAGGTTTAGAGTCCAGAAGTTCATCTTCTTCCTAGGTGTCTGATAAAATACAGTAGGAAGCAATGTGTCCACATTCTCCACAGTTGTAGCATGACCTCTGCTATCAACTTATGATTAGACTTTCTTTGTGGAGAAGTGCGTGACACTCTAGTAACATCAATCACTTTAGTTTTTGACTCTTGGATGTTTGATGTTTTCTCTGGTTAACAAAATTTACATTTAACCTGTTTACTTTTTGGTTAACTGGTTTTTGACTTGAAGCATGTGAAAAAGTAGCATTTGAAGTCCTTTTAGGTTCTGATTTGACTCTATTTGACCCTGACTTTAAATTAACTTTTTCAAATTCATTTTCCAGGTTAACACAAGGCAATTTACCCTTTGCCTTTGAAGTGGCCTCCTTTTGTTTCTGACCAGATTCAGTAGATGAACATGAGGTGTCTGGATCGTAACAAGAGGAGTGGTCACCACATGATCCTTGATGGGGTTATTATTTACTGGTCTAGACTTAGTGTTCATCAAGGTCTCAGGTGGTGGTGGAACCACTTTGTAGCCTAATCCCTCCCCGTTATTCCTTTCTCTCACTAAGTGTTGAACTATGTGTGAAGAACTAGTCCAACTATGCAGTTTCTGTTTTAATGAATTAACTTCGACTTCTAGAACTGCCTTTTGTTCTTAGTGTCTTCTAGGGAGTTTAGATAGTACCTAATGTCATTTGCTTGGTTAAAAGCCACTACTTCGGTTTCCCTAAGTTGTTTAGTCAATAGGTCTATCTTTTCTTTATAACTATGCTCATTTTGTTTAGTACTCTATTAGCCTCAGTGCACAGACGTAAATCTTTTACTAAGTTATCATTATGATCTAATAACCTAGTAAATTTTTCATCTATGCTATTTCTAAAAGTGTCACAATCAGAACAAGCATGGTTATTAAAAATTTGGTCAGTGGTACTTACCTGAGTTGGTTCAGAAGAGTTAGCCATCAGTGCAGCATCAGATGATTCTGGTTCTGGTGATTCTGGCTTTTCTGTCTCTGATGTGGAAACTTCCTCATTTGGCTTGTAACTGACCTCGGCTGCGTTGTTTCTTCACTATGTGACATTGCAATCTCAACTGCTATATCACCTTCACTCGCAGAATCATCGTCAATATCCTCAACACTGGCAATGTTAGATTCTCCTGGTGAGACAAACCTGAAACTCCAATCCTGTCCTTCATCATCATGAGCAGTTAAGGCTTTTGGATCCTTGTTTGATGAAGTAGAACTAGAGGCTTGCTTGTCTTGGCGAGTAAAGGATGAGAACGGGTTCCCATTCCCATCTTCTCTTTTGGCTTGACACATTCTCTTTTGAAGTGCCCCTTCTCACCACAGTTAAAGCAGGTCACTTTACTCTTGTCGAAGCCAAAGGTGGTGTCCTTAGTAGCAACCAAGTTCTGTCCAGTCTTTTTCACAAACTTCTTCGCCCTCCGGACAGCACTTGCTAAGGCCACATTATATCCATTCTTTCAAGCTCCATCTCATCCACCTGCTCGTAGTCCTCATCTGCCAGATGGCAGTTTCCAATCTTCCCGGCAACAAGTCCATCATATGAATGAACCACTGCTGCTAAAAGATCCATATGCTCTCGAGCTACTTCCACGGTCACATTACCGAGGTTCTCGATCTTCAGTTTGGTAGCGTTTGCTTCTGATCCAATATGATGGGTACATGATGACCCAGACGTGTCTGATCCAGAAGGAGAAGCATGTGAAGACCTGACGAGCTAGACACAAAAGCAGTCTGGAGGGGTGCTCCAGATGTCTTAGCTTGAGGCGTGGCGTTGTATAAAGCTGGATTTTGTGTGTACGAAGACTTCTGAGCTCTATACTTCATCCTTAGTGCTTCTTCTCGCAACTTAAGAATGAAGTCATTTATATCCAGCTTTACAAGGATTCCATTCTGTCTCAGGTTAGAACCCACTTATCAAGTTGCTTACTTTCTCTTCCATGGTAGTAGCCACTCCATGTGTATGCAATTCGCTCATCAAGTGGTAGAATCTGTCTATGACTTCGTCCAAACTTTCATTACCAATTGATGAGAAGTTATCGAATTCCTTCTTTAACTCCTTTGCCTTGATTGCCTTCAATGATGCATTACCATCATATCTCTTCTCTAGCGCATCCCACAGTTTCTTGGACTGCTTGTTCTCTGAATACTGGTGGAATATGTCTTTGGGGATAGACTGAGTGATCAATGCATAAACTCTTTTCTCTGCATTGTACTTTACTTTCTGTGCGTCTGTCATCCCGCTTAATGTTAGTTTAACTCCATCAGCTCCCACCGGTGTACTATAACCTATCTCAATGGCTTCCCACAGATTAGGATCTACTCCATTAAGGTAGATCTCAAAACGTTGTTTCCAGTGGGGAAACTCATCTAAAGTCAAAAGCTTTGGTGGTTTATTGTGATTCCCCACCTCACTCTCAAGCAACAGCAGATTCTGTATCCTTGAGTCCTTCCCAGCAGTAAAGGCTGACATCTGATCTTCCATGACAAATAAACTTATAATCTAATCAAACAACTTTCACTGATGCGACTGAAGGATGTGAATGAGCTAATCGTGCGTATAAGCTCTGCGATTGGTTCAATCGTGCGAATGAACTGGGCGATTGGTTCATTCATGCGAATGAATCTGGTGCGTATGAGCTATGCGAACGAACGGTTCAATCGGCCGAATGAGGTTGCGACTAGGTCCAATCGTGCGTATGAGCAATGCGAATGGAGTCCAGTCGTGCGAATGAGTCAGTCATGCGACTGAAGCTGCTGTTTTGCGAAAATTTCTAGGTTTGACGGGTTTCAGCCGTAAAAATTCGAAATTTCACAAGTTCTAATCGCCTAAGTCCATAGAAACCAAACGTCGATGAGCAGGGAACTTCCAAGATCACTTTTGATGCCAAAGATTGCGTTTTTAGTGTAAAAACACAAACTTTTATGCAATCTTGATTGAATCAACACGTAATCAAGAGCCAATAGCTCTGATACCACTTGTTAGGACCTGGTATTTGACTAAAATACCTAGAGATCACGTGTATACCAGATCAAATAGTGCGGAATCCTATTTGATTGGCGATCCAATCAGTGAGAACACACGAAGAATCAATCAAGGATTGAAACTAACGTTAGAAATCGATAAGGAATCGATCTAATGTGTTCTATGAACTTGGAGAACGATTTGGAAGGTTTCTGGACGGCTAGGGTTCGTCTGGAATCGTACTTGATCGAGTGTTTTTGTTTTTCACGAATTGAGATGTATTTATAGGTTGGCACTATTCAATCGTGCGACTGAACCATTAGTTGGGTTCAGTCGTGCGACTGAACCATGTGGTTGGTTCATTCGTGCGACTGAGTGTTCAGTCGTGCGATTGAGCCAATCTTATGTTACAGTCGTACGACTGATCCAGTCTCCTGGTTCAGTCGTGCGACTGAGTCAATCGTGTGAAGTTCTTCATGCTTATGGTTCATTCACATGAGCCATTCGCATGAGAACTTCATTAAGTTAAATTTGAATGTTCTAATTAATTAACATAATATTATATGTAATCATTCAAGTAATCATAAACCCAATCAATTCAGTCACGACTCATTAATGAACTATTAAACATTATAACCAACAGACTATCAATATCGGTTCATTAATCATACCAAACAAGATCTAATACATCACATATCATGATCTAGGGACAAACATGTATCAACAAGTTGAAGAAACCTTGCGTGTGTAATTCAATGAATCTCCTAAGGATAAAATTCCACAAAACCTATGGAGTTGTTTGATCTGGACATACTGCAATATGTTCCTTATCAACCTCTAGCTGTTGCAGATCATGTGGATAAACCATCTTCTGCAGCAAGTCTTCCACGTGGTGGTACTGAAGATGATGATGATATCAGTACTCACCTTTTCAAGTTTAGTGATCAACTACCTAAGTCTACTAAACTTGATGTTCCTGTAGCTTGTGCAGCTCCATCCACAACAAATGCTGATGAGATTTTTGACTCCTCTACATCATTTGAATTGCCATCTCATACTTGGTTTCAAGAGTCTGGATCAACATCTGTTGCTGTTGAACCTGCTACAAACACTTGCACTGATCTTATAGTGTACCAAGAGCTGAAGAATCATCCCATGTCTCAAATCATTGGTGATATCAATGCTGGTGTCTCAACCAGAAGTCAATTGTCCAATTTCTGCTTCTATGCTCTCTTCATCAGTCAGCTAGAGCCAAAGAACTATGATGTTGCTTTGAGAGATAATGGATGGGTTGAAGCCATGCAGCTTGAGCTACTTCAGTTCAAAAAGCAGTAAGTGTGGGAACTGGTTCCTCTACCCCCAGGTAAGTGTGCAATAGGCACTAAATGGGTGTTTAGGAATAAAACTGATGTAAATGGGCTTATTGTCAAGAACAAGGCTAGACTGGTTGTACAAGGGTTTTCACGAGAAGAAGGTATTGATTATGATGAAACCTTTGCCCCTGTAGCCAGACTAGAGGCAATTAGATTGTTCTTAGCCTATGCTGCATTCCACAATCTTAAAGTTTTTCAAATGGATGTCAAAAGTGCATTTTTATATGGTAAAATAAAAGAAGAGGTTTATGTGTGTCAACCACCAGGTTTTGAGGACAATAAACATCCTGATTGGGTGTATAAACTTGATAAGGCTCTTTATGGGTTGAAGCAAGCTCCTAGAGCCTGGTATGAAACACTTTCAAATTTTCTTCTTAAAAATAATTTCACTAGAGGCTCCATAGATAAAACTTTGTTTATTAAGAAAGTGGATCAGCATAAGCTACTTGTTCAAATTTATGTTGATGATATAATTTTTGCATCCTCTGATCCCCAGTTGTGTGATGATTTTACAAGTTTAATGAAACAAAAGTTTGAAATGAGTGCAATGGGAGAATTACAGTTCTTTCTAGGCTTGTAAATCAAACAAAAGGCTGATGGAACCTTTATTCATCAGTCAAAATATACAAAAGATCTTTTGAATAAGTTTGATTTACAAAGTTATAAGCCCTGTTCTACTCCCATGTGCAACACCACATAACTGGATGCAGATCAGAAAGGTAAAGCTGTTGATGAAACACTTTACAGATGTATGATTGGGTCCTTGATGTACTTAACAGCTTCTAGACCAGATATCATGTTTGCAACTTGTGTTTGTGCTAGATTTCAGGCTGCTCCTAAAGAGTCTCATTTGATTGCAGTCAAGAGGATCTTTAGATATCTGCAAGGTACACAATCTCTAGGTCTTTGGTATTCCACTGGACACTCTTGCAAATTAGTTGCTTTTTCTAATAGTGACTATGCAGGATGTAAATTAACCAGAAAGTCAACTTCTGGTGGATGTCAATTCCTAGGCAACTATTTGATTTCTTGGCAGAGTAAGAAACAAACATCAGTTGCTACATTCACTGCTAAAGCAGAGTACATTGCTGCTGCAAGTTGTACATCTCAGGTACTCTGGCTTCAGAACCAATTATTGGATTATGGCATTACAGAGACTAAGACTTCATTATTAATGGATAGTGCTTCAGCTCTGTGTATTGTCAAGAATCCAGTCCAGAATTCTAGGACCAAACATATAGAGATCAGACATCATTTTATTAGGGATTGTTTTGAAAAAGCTCTGATTGATCCAAAGTTTGTGCCTAGTGCTGATGAGCTTGCAGATATATTTACTAAGCCTTTGGATAGTTCAACTTTCCAAAACCTTATGTTAAGGCTTTGTATGCTGCAGCTAGAATAAGTGATAACTACTGATGATCTCAGTAAACAAGTACTGATGACCATTAGTACACATGTCACAAGTAAGTTAACAGGCCCATAGATCATTCAGGAAACAACCGACAAGATCTTCCAAATCAAAGATAGACTGAAAGCCGCTAGAGATCGCCAAAAGAGCTATACCGACAATAGTCGAAAGCTCAAGAATTCAACGTTGGGGACCAAGTCTTACTCAGAGTCTCTCCTTGGAAAGGAGTTGTTCGCTTTCGAAAGAAAGGGAAGTTAGCCCCAAGATACGTTGGACCATTCGAAATTACAGAAAGAATTGGTCCAGTGGCTTACCGATTAAGGTTACCACAAGAACTCAACGGTGTGCATGATACTTTCCATGTGTCAAACCTCAAGAAGTGTTTGGCTGACGAATCACTTCAAGTACCAATTGAGGATATCAAAATCGACGAAAAGCTTCATTTTATTGAGGAACCCGTTGAGATCATGGATCGTAAGGTCAAACAGTTGAAGCGCAATAGAATACCAATTGTTTGCGTAAGGTGGAATTCAAAGTGAGGGCCAGAGTTTACATGGGAATGGGAAGATCAAATGAAACTCAAATACCCACACCTATTCATGGATGATACTTTTGGACCTAACTCCAGCTGAATTTCGGGACGAAATTCTCTCAACTGGGGGATACTATGACATCCGTCACCTTAAGATCCATCGAACGACATAATTAAGCATAGAATTATTTTAATTATTCTTCCTCTTCTTCATGAACTCCTGCTTTAAGGAATCATGTCTGCTTTATTACCCTTGTGCCTCTACTTCCTCCGTGAACTTGTGCTAAGCATAAACCCTTTTTATAAATTTCATCACCATTATCACCAAATGTATCATTTTTAATTATAACCATTGTCATTAATAAAACCATTTTAAGCTATCAATTACCATTAAACACGCTTTTAACCTTAATACAACGAACATTTTAAGTCGTTTTCAACTTAAGCAAATTTTGGGGAACTCGGGGGTAAGTGCAGGGACTAAACTTGCCATTTGGCAAACTTGGGCTGGGTATATAAACCCATATTCCAGCCCTTAATCAGATTTCATCTTCATCTTCTTTATCCTCTTCACCTTCTTCTTCACATCTTCTTCATTCTAGCACCAAATCCAACCCGCTTGGTCCTATTCTCGTCGTCTAGACTCCATCTACAGCCTAGTCTACTCTATTCTAGCAGGTAGACGACCTTGGTTGTCCCTTTTCTTGCTTATTCACGGCTGTCCAAACTAGGGTTTCGGGTGTTCGGGTTCAACCCAAACACATGAGGTCGTGTGGGTGCGTGTGAGGTCTTTCTGCTTGTGTTTCGTGTTTGTGTATGTTTGTAGAGTGTCTCTGGAGTTCCTTTTTGTGTAAAACCCATGCTTGGAGCAGCCGAGGCTGCTCTGCACTTCTGCAGTCATGAACCTGCAGTTCAGGCGACTGGGTCTGTCATGCGACTAAGCCGTGCGACTGGGTGAGTCGTGCGACTGAGTCATGCGATTGTGTCTTTCGGGCGACTGAATCGTGCGACTAGGGATGTCATGCGACTGAGTTGTGCGATCGAATGAATGTGCGTGCGATTGAGTCAATGCGGATGAGTGTGTGTGCGATTGAGTCAATACGGGTGAATGAATGCATGCGACTGTGCGTGTATCGCACGACTGAAGGCCAATCGTACGAATGAAGGTTCAGTCGTACGAATGAAGCTGATTCGTATGAATGAATGTTGATTCGTGCGTATGGAGGTTAAGTCGTGCGATTGAGTGTTGTGTGGTGCGACTGAATGCCAGTCGTATGAATGATGGTTCAATCGCGCCAATGAAACTGATTTGTACGATTGAAGGTTGATTCGTATGAATGGAGCGTTGAGTCGAGCGTCTGGTCCTGTTGTGGGACTGATGATGTTGAGTGTGAATTTCCTCTTGAACGTCTGATAATGATAAGGTAATATCAGTAAAAGTGTCATTGCTTGACCACAAAGATTAAAGTCAACGCTATCAACATGTACATACTATTTAAATTGAAATCAACCTAACATTTTACAAGTATCGACAACCCATTTGGAACTACAAATACTTAACAAGTGCCATCTTTCATAACAATGAGATCTTTACAAGGATGTCATAAGCAATGACGACTAATCTTAGTACTTGGATCTACATAAGATCTGATGCGTGTGTCCGCTTGTGTGTGTGCTACCCATGACCGAACCGATACAACCCGAACCGACCAAACATTACTATACGCTTTATACATATCATTAATGCTTAACAATAACTGTCAATAGGTGTTTGACTGTCCATTGCATTCAACTGTTGGGAATCTTGATCATTCATACTTACCACTTAACATGTGAGTTTCGTGGCCCCTTTTTATGCTTATACTACTTTACAAACATTTACAAACATGGGGGAAAAGTATGCTCGCCCGTTTTCTATGTTGTACAACATACATACAGTTTACATACCTGGAATCAACGTGCTACTGTTTTGTGGGTACTTATCTCATACATGCTTGAGTCTACTTTGTGGTTCTTTCTTACAACCATTTAATCCCAGTGTGGGAACCAACGGATAGGTATTGGTAGTACTACTGGGTTGACACCCCCACCCTCGTGTTGGTATACTAGTTAGTACCAACAAAAGCCAGGAACGGGCCTTGGGTGAATATATTCCGACAAGATTCTTTGTCTACTCGTTAGGTTTGGTTGTAAAGCTCTTGTCATGTGATTTTGCTTGCTTATAACTGTATGCACGGTATTCTGCAACAACTTTATACAACATCATTACTTATTTACTTTTAAACCTGCGAGCTCGCCAACAATTTTGTTGACCATTTTGAGCATATCTTTTCAGGTGATCATGCTAGCTGAGGTTCTAGGTGTGCTGGCTTAGTGGAGACCCTAGGATGCATTTCCGGGCTAAACTTGTCATTTTGAAAACAATTGTTGTATCTGTTTCAAACAACATTACACTTTGTAACTTGTTCCCGGGTTGTGGGAATTGCATACAATGTTATTATCTATGTTTATCTTATATCATATTTATGCTTATGGCTATGTTGTCATGAATACTGACTAAACACGACACAAGTCCCCTTGTTGTCGGGTGTTGTCATGACACGCTTGTTATCATTATTATTATTGCATCTCTATCGCTTACCATGTGTTATGATGATTCCCGTCTCATTACATCCTCGTGTTTCCGCTCTTAGCGGGGGTGTGACAAATAGTCTAGGGGGCTAAATAAATAGTGAAAGTTTGTCTAGACCATATATATAGCTTAATTGTAATTAGAGAGGGTTATTAGTTGCATGACCAATTGATTGAGGGATTACTTGTAAACATATCATTTGTAATCAATAGAAATCAAAGGGCTTTTGATTGTGTTTATCTTATTTTGATCTATAATCTTCATGTTATTTGATTCAAGTGTTTATCTTGGTTAACATAACTAACAAGAAGAATGAGTGTATTCCTACTCATACAGTTACAGGATGGAGAGTTTGCATCAACTATCATAAACTCAATGGCGCCACAAGGAAAGATCACTTCCCTCTTCCTTTCATCGACCAAATGCTTGAGAGATTATCTAGAAAAATGTTCTATTGTTTTCCGGATGGTTTCTCAGGTTATTTTCAAATTCCTATTGCTCCCAAAGATCAAGAGAAAACGACATTCACCTGTTCATATGGCACATTTTCTTATCGACGAATGCCGTTTGGATTGTGTAATGCTCCCGCTACATTTCAAAGATGCATGGTCACAATCTTTCATGGCATGATCGAACACTCAATGGAATTTTTCATGGATGACTTCTCCTTCTTTGGAAACTCATTTGAATAATGTCTTGAAAATTTGAAAAGATACAGGTTAGATGTGAAGATTCTAACCTTGTTTGAATTGGGAAAAGTGTCACCTCATGGTTACCGAAGAAATAGTGTCTCCATCTTGGATCTCTCGAGCAGGGCTTGAAGTTGATCAAGCCAAAATTAACTCTATTTCCATACTTCCACATCCCACAACCATGAAAGACATCAAAAGTTTCCTAGGTCATGTAGGATTCTATCGTCGTTTCATCAATGACTTTTTGAAAATCGCTCGACCAATGACTCAACTTCTGGAGAAAGAAGCACAATTCGTATTTTCCGATGAATGCATTAGTGCATGCATTCAATTTGCTTAAAGACAGATTGGTAACCGCTCCAATCATGGTTTCCCTAGATTGGACGTTACCATTTGAACTCATGTGCGACGCAAGTGATTTCGCGGTAGAAGACATATTAGGACAAAGGAAAGACAAGCAATTCCACCCAATTTACTATTGTTAGGACCGTTTTCGGTACGGATTACTAACTAATTTACGTGTATACCAACTCAAATAGTGTGAAATCCTATTTGATTGGCGATCCAATCGGTGAGAACGCACGTAGAATCGATCTTAGAATGAATCTAAATGTTAAGAACGATTACAATACGATTCCGTGTGATCTATGAACTTGGAACAGGGTCTCTAAGGTTTCTGGATGGCTAGGGTACGAGTAGGAGTCGAAATATTGAAAGTGTTCCGTTTTTCCACGAATTAAGTGGTATTTATAGGTTAGGGTTAGTCAATTGTACGACTGGATCAGTAGCATGGTTCAGTCGTGCGACTAAAGCATGCGACTGAGTCAATCACACGACTGAAGGTTCAGTCGTGCGACTGAGTCATCCGTATGTCTCAATCGTGCGACTGATCCAATCTCCTGGTTTCGTCGTGCGACTGGTCTATTAGCATGAAGTATTCATTCGTATGGTCCATTAGCATGGTCCATTCGCATGAAAACTTCATACGACTAAGTTTGAATATGTTTCTCAATCATTACTTGACTAAGATCTATTCAAACAACCACAAACCTATATAGTTGGTTCAATATGCGTTAATAAATAATAAACATTGAAACATACACCGAAACATTTAACATTAAGATCATCAATCACATATTCTATTTCATTCAACTCATACATTTCATTTACATTTAGGACATGACAGACATATTACATTAAGATCGTAAACTAGGTAACAAACTCCCCCTTGGACCTAGTTTCCTTCATCGTCTGGCATCCTTCATTAGCTCGTCATGCTTCTCCTCGACTGTGACTCCAGCATGTATCTCAAATGCAAAACTGAGTCTTATCACGTTCTAAAACTGGAGGGCCTGTACCAGATCCTGCGTATCATAGAATAATGGCCACCTATATAAAGTATAAACATCACTAGCTGACAGGTTGGTTAGCCACATTGGGTCAAATACCCGGATGGTCTCCATTTGGCGTTATTTCTATAATACTATGACCGCTTCTCCTATTCTCCAATCATAATACCACCACTTGAAGTGGGGAGTGAAGTCCTGTGGCATTTCCCTCATAGGAATCTTAGACATAGTGCGCGGAGGACTCCACTTTAGCACCACTTTGGATTTCCCAGTCCTTAGGTCCACCTCCGACCTCCGAATATATCTCATACGTTGTTGAGGCTTGAAGTTAATCCATCTCATGTGGTATTCTTTCTTCAACGCTGCTTCAAACCAGCCTGACATCCTCCGGGGTCAACATACAGCAGGTTCATGCGTGCCAGCTGGTTGAGCTCAAACCAGGAAAAGTTTTCAGATCATGCGGGTGTTGGATTCTTTATGCCCAAGACACATAGAACATTGATGTGGTTAGTACCTTATGATCCAAGTCGGGTCATACCCAATAACAAGCTTAGCAAACACCAAATAATATTTAATTGATGATATGATCATGCAATTAAATAAATACACCAACTTAGAAAATGGGTTTTCTAAATAAGTTGCATATGAGATTGAACAACTTATATGGATATTTTGTTCATGGATATTATTTGTAATGTTGTTTAATTTAGTAAATAACATCAAATAATAAAAGTGTGTGTATATATATAATTAAAAGGTTAATTATATATATATATATATATATATATATATATATATATATATATATATATATATATATATATATATATATATATATATATATATATTAATCTTTAGTTGAACAAAAGATTAATGTATAAGGACTTTTGGGGAAAAAGCAAAGAATGAGAACAACCCTAAAAGGGTTCGGCCGCCCCCTTGAGAGTGGCTCTCCCTTTGGTGTTCTTTTGAAGTCTTTGGTACTAAAATCGGCCAAAAACACACACACACACACACTTCATCCTCTACTCTCTCACACATATGCAAGAACCAAAAGGAAGAAAAACACTCTCCAATCTTGATGTGGATCTCGGTTGAAAAGGGTCTTCATCACCCTTTGGAGCTCGCTGAAAAGTGTTTTCAGCAGCCCCTTTTGGACGATTTTGGTGCTTCAAATCCTAGCAACCATGATGTTTTCTTAGAGGCTTGTGGGTATGGACACTTGAGGACTTCTACCCTTGAAGTCTTGGCCTTTCTTTTCACTCATTCCTGCCTTCTTTTGGTCGGTTTTGACAGCATCCTGAAAGGTTTTATTATGGTATGATTATGTCATGATTTGGGTGTTCTTGTTTATTTAGTATGCTTGATTTTCACATAATAAAGATCCTTTTGTTTATGGGTTTGTTGGTTTTCACATGACAATAGTTATTTTCAGAAATTATAACATGTTTAAAGTTGTATATTCTGCTGCGTTTCATATGTTTAAATGGTTAAACAAGTTGTAAATGGACATACAAACCCCAACAATGGCATCTAGAGCCGGTTATGTGGAAACTAGCATCATTATCCTTGTAAAATCAGTTTTAAAGGATGTTTATCAAGTTATTAGAGGCTGATTTTGGTTGATTTAATAAACCCCATGTCTTTCAAAGTTATATCTTCATGCTTATGATTAAACTTTGAAAGATAGGAATGTCAATTGCTTGATATGTTTTGGTTGTTGTTTGTTTGGACAAACAAACCCTAATTTTCAGTTTGTGTTGGCTGAAAATTTGGGGTTTGATGGGGTTTATTTTGTTTGTTGAATGATGTTTGTGATTGTTCATTTGATGGTGCATAACCTAGCTTAGACCTTGTGTTGTTTTGGTTTGGTTGCATGCTTGTTTTGGTTATTTTGTTCAATTGGGTTGTAAGTTTTGTGCTTATAATTTATCTATTTATTCATTGGGTTGTAATAATAGATTAGGAGTATTTCTCTTTTACTAGAAAATATGTATTAGGATATATATTATGTAAAAGAAGATGCTCGGGAAGGAAGCACAAAAGGAAGACACAAAGTGGACTTGAAGCATATGGATGCGACATCAAGTGGGAGATCCATTGTGATCTCAATTTTGTGTTGATGCTAACCCTTAGGAAAGACCTAATGACCACACTTGTGATGGCAAACAAGTATGGTCACAATAGTAGCTATGGTTATGCACATATGGTTGTTTATATATGCATGTTTGATTGTGATTTTGTGAATGATGTGTGATATTTGGATATGATATACAATCTTAATAAAATGATCTTAACAAGCTAATATAAAATTGGCTCTTAATCATTAAGTGTTAATAAATGGTTATTAAAAGGATTATGATTGCATAATAAAATGGGTTTTATTAAAAGAACTATAGGGTACCAAGTATTTGTAAGCATGCAATTACAAGGTACATAGAGTTTTCAAAATCTAGAATTAATGGAAACTTAAATCACTTTGGTAACAAGTCTATCACCATCCTTTTACACGATACTCGAATCACTTGGGAACTATTTTGGGATAAAGGTCACCTAACCACTTGTAGGGAACTTGTATCTTTGAGGTGAGTCTAACGTACTTGTGGGATAAAGGTCACCTAACCGCTTGTACGTGAAAACTCACACGTGTGTGTAAGTAGGACGACTTGAATTGGAAACCATGTGCTTAGGGTCACCGAAGAATGGTGTACAATGGTGTTGACTAAACATATGATGTTTAACCGATCCCATAAGACTAGAAGTTGCAATAGGTTGCAATTGTCAACTGTTGACTACCTTGTTAATTTAAATAATGGGATAAAGGTCACCTAACCATTATTTAAATGTAACGTTGGATTCTAGATTTTAATTGTTAATTGTCTATGAGACATTTAAGGGTATTAACGATTAAAATAAATTTTCAGAAATACTAAAATGAACCTTGTCAATTATTGTAATGATGACTGCTAACTATAACGCTCCCACCCCGATCATCCCTTCCCTATCACTGAGATCTATTCTCGAGAGGGATCGTCCTAACCATAATTACCTTATGGACTCAATTTTGAAACTTGAGAATCGTTCTCAAGAATGAGTAGAGGCCTATGTCCTTGATGATCCCATACCTCACCAACCAACGCTGTTGATGTTAAGGTCTTTTGACGATTGGCTTAGGCACACTAAGTATTCTGTGCAAGTATCCTAACTCATGTTGGGAATATGATTCCTGAACTCCAAAAGGGTTTGGAGCATCATGGGGCATATGACATGATAATCTAGTTGAAGGAAATGTTCCTTCAACAAACTTTAGTAGATTGCTTAGAAACAGTTCGAGCACTTTATGCATGTCACATGGAAGAAACCCAATCGATATCATCTTATAGATTCTTAAGATGAAAAGCCACATTGATAGCCTCAAGATGCTTAACTATCCTGTCTCAAAGTATTTGGCCAAGAATTTGATCCTTGATTGCCTAAATAAAGGTTTGAGACATTCATAATAAACTGTAATATGAATTGGTGGGACAAGAGCATCGGTGAACTTCACGCAATGCTCAAAACAACTGAGGCAGGGATGGGTAGAGAGGTTCTACCTATTCTCTCGATCAATGAGGGAGGCTATAAGAAATGGCCAATCCCGATCCTATGGCAATTATTGCCAAAGGAAAGGAATACATCAAAGCAAAGGTTAAAGCGAAACCTCGAAAAACCTAAGCTTATGGAGCCTAAGGTAACGGAGAACGATCCATGCTTTGAGTATGAAGAGATAGGACAATGAAAAGGAATTGTCCCTCCTATCTCAAGGAGTTGAAAGACAAGAGGTGTTGGGCAAACCTCAAATACAATTACATGATTCACACATTGTATTAAATGTCATTTCTTCAAACACATGGGTATTGGATACCGGATGTGAGACTCATACTTGCAATTGTTGCAAAGGGCTCAAAAGAAATGATGCTTCAAAGAGGGAAACTCTATTTTGAGACTTTCAAATGGTTTGGAAGTTGTTCTCAAAACATTTTGTATGCACCTAGTTTGACTAGGAACATAATTAATGTTTCCTATTAAAACAATATGATCATGATTTAAAGTTTGTAAATAATGGTATTAAGTTTTATGGATGATGTATTTCATTTTAAGGATATGCCTTTTTAAATGATATCCATGAATTGGTTCATGATAATTCTCCTATAATAACTCATTATACACATTAAGCACCAAGAAACTTAAAATGAGTTTAAGTTATTATTATCTTTGAGATTGTCATCTTGGTCACATAAACAAGAATTGGATTCAAACACTTCAAAAGAATGGTCTTTTGGAAACAAATGAAAAATGTTTCATTTGATAAATGTGAACCAAAGACTTATTAGGAATGATACATTTGGATGTATGTGGTCCTTTTATGACAATAACAAAGATTGGTGAAAGATACTTCATTACTTTTACCCACAATTACTGTCGCTATTATTGTGTGCACTTGATGACACATAAGTATGAAGCTTTTGAAATGTTCAAAATCTTCAATAATGAAGTAGAAAATCAACTCTACATAACTATCTATGTTCTTCATTCTGATAAAGGAGAAACTGAACTCTATTTGGATATGGTTCAATCTATTATGGCTATGAGCTTACCATCTTTTTGGGTTTTCGCATTGCTCTTTAAGGCTCATATTATGAATATGAACCGAACCAAGAAAGTGTAGATTAGTTGAATATCCTACAGACTGTATAGGATACTGATTCTTCGACTCATCAGAGCAAAAGTATTTATTGCTCGAAAGGCTAAGTTCTTGGAAACCGAGTTCCTTATCGAAGGAATGATATGTAGAACTATGGAACTTGATAAGGATCAAGATCCACAAGCCGATACACTTATGGTTGACACTAGAAAACAACAAGAAGTTGTTGATGATAATCAAGAGGTTGATCAATGCACACAAAACGTTCACAAATCTGGTAGAGTTAGTATTCCATCTAAGAGATATGAATATTCCAAGGATGGATGTTGTGTGGTTGACCCCTATTGGCTAACCATATACCAAGATACTATGTCCAATTTGGATTGGGACAAATGGCTTGAAGCCATGAATGTAAGGATGCAATCCATATATAACAACCGAGTTTGAGAATTGGTTGACCCTCCACTTAACTCCAAACCGGTTGGATACAAGTGGGTTTTCAAGATGAAAACAGATATGCATGGAGACTTGAATACTTATAAGTCAAAGACTTATAGCATAAGGTTTCCATTAAACTCAATTGGTTGATTATGATGAAACTCTTGCGCCCGTGGCAATGCTAAAGTCGATTAGGATATTATGTGCCATAACTGCATATTCTGAATATGAGTTTTGGCAAATGGATGTCAAAACCGTTTTTCTTAATGGACATCTCGAAGAGACTGTCCATATACTTCAGCATGATGGTTTTGTCGATCCATGACATCATAATAATGTATATAAGTTAAAGTGATCAATCTATGGATTAAAACAAGCATCGAGAAGGTTGTGTATATATGAAGGCTAGTGGGAGCATAATTGTATTCTTAGTGTTGTATGTTGATGACACACTACTATTTTGAAATAATATTCCAACCTTGGAAGGTGTTAAAACCTACTTGGAAAGTTTTTCATATAAGATCTCGTTTAAGCCACCCATATTTTTGGAATAAGGATCTATAAGGATAGATCGAGGTGGTTGATAGGGTTAAACCCAAGTGCATAATATTGATAAAATCTTGAAAAGGTTCAAGATGAAAACTCTTAGAAAGGTATGGTACCTATTCAAGGAGGACAGTGTTGACTACGTCTCAATGTCCAAGCTCATAGGATGAGCAAAATCAAATGAAGGATATCCCATACGCATCTGCTATAGGATCCATCATTTGTGTGATGATATGCACTAGACCGGACGAGTCATGCTTATTAAGTATGACAAAGTAGATACCAATAGAAATAACCATCGGATGGCTGTTAAAAGTATATTGAAATACCTTAGTAGGACTAAGGATATGTTTCTAATATACGGATCTGTTGAAGAGGAAGTCGTTGTAAAGGGTTACACGGATGCAGGCTTCCAAAACTGATCAGATGATTTTCGATCACAATCGGGGTATACTTCCATTATGAATGGAGGAGAAGTGTCCTTGAAAGGTTCAAAGCAAGACACGGTAGCATTGTTCACTACAAAACCGAATACATAGCCGCTTCATTGGCAACTTGGGAAGCTGCATGGATAAATTTGTCCACTGCTTATCTAGGGGTGGTCTCTACCATTCAAGACCCCCTAGAATTACGTGGGTGGGATTGCTCAAATCAAGGAACCCCGTACTCATCAAAAGACTAAGCACCTTGAGCGGAGATTCAACATCATAAGGGATGGAGTTGAAAAGGGTAAAGATATGTATTCGTAAAGTTCATAAAGATCAAAACATTGCTCATCCGCTCACGAAGCTCCTTGTTGAGGGCAAAGTATGAGGGTCATACTTGTGCCTTAGGACTTCGATTTTCTGGTGATTAGAATTGATCTGTTTAGCATATAAAATATGGAACAATTGTAATATATAACTCTTTTATATATTTGAGTTATGTTCCCTTTTAGCATGTTTATATCCATGAATATGTTTATTATTCTAAATGTCCGTAGTCGGTCATATTTGTGGGAACAAATATGAATGTAAGACTATTATGAACATGGATTGGTAGATATTCATAAGGTATGAATATAGAGCAATTGGTTGCTACCAAGGTTCATAGATATTTGTGGGATGCAAATATTGGACTGACCCGCGTCTCAAATTTTACTACATAGAATCTCTTTGATTGATCATAAGTAATTTTGAGTAAAGGCGAACATCATTTAGTATCCTCAGACTTGAGATGCATATTGGGTTTTGATATTCACCAAATGTTATACCTTGAGTTAGTTCTTCACTGTTCTGAAATAATGGACAGTACATAAGTCTATGTTCAGGTGTGACACAAGGTGATATGAGAAACGTATGCAGTCAAGATGAGATTTGTTCCTCTTATTCATTGAGAGCAAATGTCTAAGGCCTGATTAAGTTAAATCAACAAGGAATGATCATTCTATGTCCTTGGATTTAACATGACATCTGTAACAAAAGGATAGATGATCGATTCACCTAAATCCTTTCAAGTTTGGAACTTGAAAGGGATGATGTTATTGAATGGCTTTTAATCATGCGTATTAAGGGTAGTAAACCGTTGTTAGGCGGTATTTACTGCTTGCATCAATATTCTACGTATCTTGTGCAAGTGGGAGATTGTTGGATTCTTTATGCCCAAGACACATAGAACATTGATGTGGTTAGTACGTTATGATCCAAGTCGGGTCATACCCAATAACAAGCTTAGCAAACACCAAATAATATTTAATTAATGATATGATCATGCAATTCAATAAATACACCAACTTAGAAAATGGGTTTTCTAAATAAGTTGCATATGAGATTGAACAACTTATATGGATATTTTGTTCATGGATATTATTTGTAATGTTATTTAATATAGTTAAATAACATCAAATAATAAAAGTGTGTGTATATTATATAATTAAAGGTTAATTATATATATATATATATCTATATTAATCTTTAGTTGAACAAAAGATTAATGTATAAGGACTTTTTGGGGAAAAAGAAAAGAATGAGAACAACCCTAAAAGGGTTCGGCCGCCCCCTTGAGGGTGGCTCTCCCTTTGGTGTTCTTTTGAAGTCTTTGGTACTAAAATCTGCCAAAAACACACACACGCTTCATCCTCTCCTCTCTCACACATATGCAGGAACCAAAAGGAAGAAAAACACTCTCCAATCTTGATGTGGATCTCGGTTGAAAAGGGTCTTCATCACCCTTTGGTGCTCGCTGAAAAGTGTTTTCAGCAGCCCCTTTTGGAGGATTTTGGTGCTTCAAGTCCTAGCAACCATGATGTTTTCTTAGAGGCTTGTGGGTATGGACACTTGAGGACTTCTACCCTTGAAGTTTTGGCCTTTCTTTTGACTCATTTCTGCCTTCTTTTGGTCGGTTTTCACAGCATCCTAAAAGGTTTTATTATGGTATGATTATGGCATGATTTGGGTGTTCTTGTTTATTTAGTATGCTTGCTTTTCACATAATAAAGATCCTTTTGTTTATGGGTTTGTTGGTTTTCACATGATAATAGTTATTTTCAGAAAGTATAACATGTTTAAAGTTGTATATTCCGCTGCGTTTCATATGTTTAAATGGTTAAACAAGTTGTAAATGGACATACAAACCCTAACAGTGGGAATCTGAAGTACTCGATTCCCTTCTTCCTCTTCACTGCATATACATTAAGATCCTCAAAGTAAGCCCACGCTATAATCCTTCCAAACACCTTTAGATGCTTCTTTACTTTGTAGAGCTTGGCGTAGGCACTCGACTTTGGCGCTGTTCGTTGGGCACGGATCTCTGCAAAACAACCCGCCCATTCAGCCTTTTTTATTTCAACATCTGTGTCCGAGGCTTGGGCTTGCCTTTCTGATTTCTCGGCCTCCTTCTCCGTCGTATCCAATTTAGAATACTTATCACTGTCGAGAGTATCCCCAAATTCAGGAACCACATTTCCTTCTCAATCAGTATATTATGGATAATGTTGTGCTGTGACATCTTCAATCTCTATCTCATCCACATTGTTGAGCTCGTCATCACTAGCAACATCGACGATAGGTGCATCTTTAAGCGGTTCATCCGGATTTAACCAGAACATCTCTGCGAGTTGCTCATCAATGAGGTCGTGAATGATTTCTCCTTCTTTGGGAGTGTAGCTTACTGACCTCTTAACAATCCCTTGCAGATCAAGTATCATAGTGAATTGGGACTTGATCCACTGTAGGGGAGCAACTTCATATTCATCCTGCTGAGATGGTTGATCTACTTGATTTAGAACATGTAACACATCATTTATTAGTAAATAATCAAGACATTTAAATAATCAAATATATACATAAACATTCAGTACATGAGTTTAATACATGATTCAATTACACAAAAGTTCAAAATACATAGACATCTAATCATTACTTTAATCTTGAATCATTGGTTCTTCAGCTGGTGGGGCTGAGGACGAGGCACCCTGATCCTGAGCTTTCTTGGATCGTCTCTCTCTTGCTTGAGTGGCAGTAGATGCACCAGCATCGTCACCCTCCTCATCATCTCTGCTCTCATTCTCTCCCGCATCATCATGTCCTCCATCATCATATCAGTATCCTCATCATCATCATCATCATCACCATCGTCATCCCCTTCTCTAATCTTTAGAGGCTTATCCTTGGATCCCTTGAGCCTCAGCATGAGCTTCTTGTTCTTTGCCTCCAAATCTTGTATCCTCTGTATAGAGGATGTTTGCATCTCACGTAGCTCTGTGAGCTTAGTCCTTTGTACAAACGAAGCCTGCATCTCATGCAACTCCACGATCTCTTGACTCTGAGCCTCAATCCTCTGGCTTGGGAGACATTGAGCTCCATCAGCTGATTAAGCTAAGTGGCTCTCTGCTCATCTGTCGCCAACAGCTTCAGTACTAACCGGTTCTGGTTAGCCAGCTGCTCCTCCAACCCAACAGATAGGAAAGGGATCCAAAAGTAGGTGGGACCTGTGATGAGGTCCCGGCTTCGTGAGTGGTGGTGGTGGTAGTGGATGTAGAGTAGATGGGGGGTGGGATATGTATGAATGGTGAAGGGGTGGTTGTAGTGGTGACAGGTGAAGGTGTGGTAGTCATGGTGGGTGGAGTGGTAGTAGTGGAGGTGGGTGGAATGGTGGTAGTGGTGGTAATGGTAGAGGTAGTGGTGGTGGGTGGAATTGTGGTAGTGGTGGTTGTGGTAGAGGTAGTGGTGGTAGTGATGAATGTAATCCTCCTTCTTTTAGTCTTCATCCCATGGGGTTGAGCCATCCTTTTTCTCCTCATGCCCTTTGAGGAGGATGCTCCCCCTGGGATGCTACTAGGCTGATCAGGGGCATAAGAGGGATCTGCAGCAGTCTCCCCAGACTCGCTAGGGCGTCCTCCAACCTCCCGAATCCCTTGGTCGGTGGCAATCACCCTACTCCCCAAAGCACGAGTCAAAGGCTCCTCGTCTGTCTCCTCCTCCTCATCAGGATGAAAGTCCTGATGGAAACCGGCTGACTCTACTCCACCTTGGGTGGATGATGGAGATGCTATATCAGCAGTGGGGGCCCTCGATTGGGTGGGCCCTGCATCACCACCATCACCACTATCATCATCGTCGGAGTAATCATCCGGGAGCACAATCCGCTTGACATCCGAATCACTGTCCTTGTGGCGCCACTTCCTCCTAGCGCACGTAATCCTCCCGGGCCAGGTGCCCGAACAATCTCCTCACAGGGGCCTTCACTTGCTTCCCCCTGTACACTCTCATGCGGCCCAAAGTGATATCATCCATCACTTCAAGCACTACTGCGTCCTCCTTCTCTTTAGGCAGCCACGGTAACTTCTGACCAATGATCTTCTAAATAAATCGAGGGTACATACAAAAACCCCTCCTTCCCCTTCCCCTCATTGTTCTCCACTAGATAGGTGAAGATCATCCTAGATAAGCTGAACGGGTGGTTCAGCACCACAACACCACGTAAGCATTCTAGATATGATCGGATAGCTCGTCGAACCCTCCCTTACGCGAAGCTATGCACTTGAGCAGCACATGGGCGAGGTACTTGAGCTGGGGGCACAGGTTGCTCTTGTTGAGCAGACCTACGTTGATGTCTCCAGAGTACATAGCCCTCAGGATACATCCTCGTACGGTAAATGGGTGTAATCGTATGGGACAATCAGCGTCATCCCCAAACTCTAGAACAGTCCAGAGATCATCCTCTGTGTCTCAATAGCCTGGTCGAATATCGAGCTCCTGATGTAGTGGGGCTCAGAGGACCTGTCCACTACAGCGCTTTCCTAGAAAGCCTGCTAGACCGAGCGATAAGGGGTACATGGTGTCGAGATGGCTCGGAATATCCTAGATCGTCGTAGGAATATGATGATGCCCGGAACTCTGCAACATTCCTGGAAGTCAAATCCAGGTGAGCACATATGTTGTGCTTAGTGCTCATGGTCTAGCGACTCGTCATCTGTTACACAATATAGATAAACATTAGAGTGTATAAAAGAATAACCATTTGAATTTCTTAACTTGAATCTTTTTGTTCTGTCGTGCGAATGAACTATGCGACTGAGGTTTAGTCGTGCGATTGAGCTCATATGCACGACTGAGCATGCGACTGTGCTTAGTCGTATGCTCTACCAAGCAGTTGAACCAGTCGTGCACCTAAACTTATTCACATGTTTCAGTCGTGCGATTGTGCCATTCGCTCATCTCAGTCAGGCGACTGAGCCATTCGCCTGGCTCAGTCGTGCGATTGAAGTTCATCAGGGCGCCCATTCGCATGACAGACTATTGGGTCATTCAAATTCAAAATTTGAGCAAATCGTAATGTTGGACGTCGTGGTATGGCTCATTAGTCTCGCAAACACCCGACAAAGCACCTAATAACCTTTATTTTAACATTTTACTTAGTTTTATCAGGTTGTTGGTCAAACTAGTCTCGGTTCAGTTTTAGAGCATAATTTCGATCCTTTAAGGATGAATCGATTGAACATTTGACTGGAAATTTTGCACGTTACCTGTGGTGTCATTGGAAATCGTTAGAATGTAATAATCACAATCCAAGAACAATCAAACGAAATTTGGGCAGAGTAATGGTAAGTCGTGCGAAGAAATGAGCGATTTGGGTTGAACAGGGCTTGCGACCGACTCCCCCTCTATTTATACTAGGGTTTCCGTTAGTCGTGCGACTGGACCTAATCGCATAGCTAGTTTGTGCGATTGAGACTCAGTCGTGCGAGTGATTCAATCGGTCACCATCAGTCGTGCGAATGGGTTTCAGTCGTGCGACAACCCCATTCGGTTGCTTCCATTCGTGCGATTGTTTCATTCTGATGATCCAATCGCATGATTTACCCATGCTGATGGTCCAATCGCATGTCTGGGCCATACGTGTGGCTTAGTCATGCGATTGGGCTCATTCGTCTGGCTCAATCGTACGGCTGGTCCATACTTATGGTCCAGTCGTGCGAATGGCTCATTCTTATAAGTTTGACCCTTAGAACATTTACATATATCCCCCTTTACACTTGGTAACACATTAAAAGCATTCGATCATCTAAAACATGATTGTTTTTAACTTTGGAAACATTTGATCACCTCAGACGTGATCCTTTTAATAGTAGAAAATTTTGTCACCCCATACGTGACCCATTTGACATTTGAAGACCTGTGTGGTCACCTTAGACGTGACCTTTTTAAGTGATTAAATCCCAAATAAAATTTCAATACATAGTCCGACGATTAAAACCAAGTTTGACTAAAATTGAAACAAAATAAAACAACTATAAGTAAAAGATAAAAACTGAATGTATTTTTGTGATTTTGTGTGAGGTGGAAATTTTAAGATAGATATCTAGCAGATTTCTTTCTAGAATAGCACAGCTTCAAGTTATTGTGACCATAACTGGAACGAATCATTATGGAATCATACAGGTAATCAAATCATTCAGGACGTGTTACCCAAATCTTTTGATGCTAGATTCTTGTTTTCATCTAAAGTCATTAGCAAGTTTAGGAAATCATGTTAGTACTATAAGATGCACACATTGATTTGGACTTTCAAGAATTGCCGCCATGATGATTGTAAGTATACTTGTCCACTTAAATCCATACACAGACTTTTGACACAGATTGGTGATACATTATGTTTAATTATTTCAACTAGCATTTGTGGATCCCACGCTTATATGGTAATCAACATTCCTTAGGAGATTTTTTCGAGCGGTCTACGGGTATTGTGACAAGAAGAAACTATTCTCAGAGCTTTCAAAGAGAAGCCAAGCCTCAGGTCAGTGCTACCGCATAGCAGACAGGCGGCAAACAACAATGAATTCTAGAATATCTAGGTTATGCTTATCCTCAGATCAGTGCCACCTCATAGCAAAGAGGCGCACAACCTATCTTCTTGTTAGAGCATATATTTTTTTCTTTTTGCACATAATGCACCAACAACATTCGTTATTAGCATGATTGCATTTATTTTTCATTTTTTCCGTGCTTTGCTCTTTTTATGGTCAACCGCACACAATTGTGGTGTTTATTTGCTCGTCACCCCTTATTGGAAATAATTGATTGTGTTAACCAGTGATAAGATGGGCACCCATAGCTAGTTGAACAACTTAGTTTGAATTGAAGTCGCCAATGCGGTCTAATCATCTATTGTGTTGAATCTACTGACACATCATGTAGTGGTCTAATAACCTCTAAATCTACTTTCTTTGTGTTACGTTAGTAGTAGCCAGTTTTACTATCATTTTTCCTGTTATATTGCTCAGACTTCTTAGACTTATACTTTGAATTTCGCATCTAATTCAATTTAAATCTTTCAAAGTCCCAAATTCTTTATTCTTGTGTACTATCATTTTCCTTAGTCATTGAATCGATATCACAGATACGATCACATTTCTATCAGCTAGCCTGTCCTCCTCCCTCGTTTTTTGTACTGAAATTATAACAACTAAATTAACACTAACTTCTAAACCTATTCTCCCCCTAAAATTCTAAAACCGTAAATCATTTTGCAGCTTTTGAATTTTAGAAGACAGAAATAAAAACTAAACTAAAAATAAAATTAAATATAGGGTTGGACTACACTTATCCTCTTCTGAGATTACGTCACTTTTCTTTTTCACGCCATTAACCTCTAAGAGATATAGAAATCTCGGTTTATCAAAACTTTTGTATAGAGGTTGGCGCATTGAAAATCCGTATTAATTTTAACCACATCGATTAATTTTTTCAAAACAATCACGTATAAAATGATATTTAATCCTGATGTGTTTGGTTTCAGGATGTTGGACTGGATTTTTAGTTACAGCTATCGCAGCAGAGTTATCAACATATATATATTTAGAGATTTGCAACCGTAATCCCGCATTGCTGTTGAATCCAAATGATTTGTGAACAGCAACTTGCAGCAGCAACATATTCGGCTTCACAGGTTGACAGAGCAACTGAGGTCTACTTCTTACACTGCCAGGTCACTAATCTCCTCCCAAAGAACTGATATCCTGCAGATGTTGACTTGTAGTTCATTTGCAACCGCCGTAATCCGAGTCACTATATGCCGTAAGCTCGAAGTCATCATCATGAGGATACCACAACCCTAGTGTTTGGTGTACCCTTCAGATAACGAAATATCCTTTTAACCCCAATAAGTGGTTTACTTTCGGTTTCGCCTGATATCTAGAGCATAGACACGTCGCGTACATGATATCAGGTTCCGAGGCTGTGAGATACATGAGGGATCCGATCATTCCTCGGTACTGGTGGCATCCAGATCGCCACTTTTGTCGGGTGCTACATCATGATTTGTAGCAGAGAGTTCCAGCTGCCAAAGCATTGTCAATATCAAACCGACTGAGAATATCGCCTACATACTTGGTTTGATGCAGGAAAATTCCCTTAGGTGTCTGATCCACCTGTAATCCGAGGAAGAACTTCATTTCTCCCCCATTGCACTCATTTTGAACTCTGCTTTCATTACTACTTCAAATTCTTTACATAACTCTTCGTTTTTGGATCCGAAGATTATGTCATCAACATAGATCTGTACAAGCAGCAAGTCACTCTTTTTTCTTTGATAACAATGTACAATCAATCACTCCTATTCGAAACCCATGTTTCACAAGATGAGTCGAGAGTTTTCTCATACCAGGCTCTGGGCTTGATGAAGCCCATATAGAGCCTTGTCCAGCTTGTAAACTCTGTCTCGATGATACGGATCCTCGAATCCCTCGGGTTGACTGACGTACACTGTTTCTATTTCTCCATGAAGGAATACACTTTAACATCTAGCTGATTGACTTTAATCTTCATATACGATGCATAGGCTAGGAAGATACGGATGGCTTCCATTCTTGCCATGGGTGCAAACACTTCGTTGTAATCAATACCCTCGACTTGTCGAAATCCTTGAACTACAAGTCGAGCCTTGTTTCTGATAATGACCCCTTGGTCATCCTTCTTGCATTTTAAGACCCATTTAGTGCCAATGACCATGGCACCTCTAGGTCTGTCCACCATAGTCCATACACGTAACTTCTTGAATTGAAGAAGTTCTTCTTGCATGGCACTCACCCAATTGTCATCATTTAAGGCATCACTTACATATTTTGGCTTAAATTGAGACACAAAACATCGATAAGCACCATCATAGAGGTAGTCTTTTACCATGACTGAGGCATAATCAGCTGAATATAGCTGATTTCTTGTTTGTACTCCTGATTGTACATCCACTATGACATTTTCCAGAGGATGATAAACATTTGGACGAGATCCAGGAGTAGTGGGTATAACTACCTCATTATCCAGATTGTGAACCACAGGTTCTGTATCTAAGGCAGTGGGAGTATGGGGTTCCGAAGTGTCAAAGACATCAACATCTGATGCGTGCATACTTGTAGTAGTTGGAACCTTTCCTCCTGATCCACCTGAACATTTTCCACTTCTTCATCATCAGACGAGGAGTCACTTACCTCCAGTGCTCCCCCTGAGTTACTAGAAGATTGGCCTTGGGATCCAGATGTTGTTGAGTCTGCGGGCGGTGTGTTGAAGACCTCATACACATCTTGGTAGCTAACTCGTCTTCAGAAGTGGAGAGAGGGATGTTGAAAGACTTAAAGAATCCATCATAATCGAAAAAGAATGCGGGTCCTTTTCCAGCTGGGGGGTGGTGTATCTATGAGCGTCTACGTTACACCACACTTCTACTTGACCCGTTGAGTTATTGTAAACTCTCTTATTTGGTATGTTGTATCCTAGGAAGATTCCTTCTTCAACCTTCTCGCTGAACTTGCCTTCTTGAGTTTTCTTCAAAAGGGTGCAAGGTGCGCCAAATGGTTCGAGGTACTCTAGATTTGGCTTATATCTTTGAAGTAGCTCGTAACATGTCTTACCATGACGTTTTACCACCAAGACTCGATTTAAAGTGTAACATGCATTGGCCACTGCCTCATTCCAAAACTTGGATGGGCAGTTTCGAGTCTGCTAGCATTGTCCTTGTTGTCTCTATCAAGCTGCGATTCTTTCTCTCAGCAACTTCGTTCATTTGTGGGGTGTAGGCAGAAGTGAACTCGTGGACAATTCCTTTTTCTTTGCAGAAAGCCTCCATCCACTGATTCTTGAACTTGGTACCATTGTCTGAGCCTACTTGTCTTACCTTCAGCTTGTAGAGAGACTCTAAAGTAGTTACTAACTCTTTGAATGACTCAAATGTCTCAGATTTAGATTTCAGAAACATTACCCAAGAGAACCTTGAGTAGTCATCTGTAACTACATAACAGTACAAGTCTCCGGTGATGCTCCTTGTACTGACCGGACCAAACAGATCCATAGAAGAAGCTCAAGAGGCAGTTCTATGGAATGAACTTTCTTTGCCTTATGAGACTTCTTAGTCTGTTTGCCTTTCTTGCAGGCGACACAAAAATCCAGTAGTTGGAAGTTTTTGACATTTACTCCTCGCACTAGATCATTCTGGATCAAGTGGTTCATCTTCCGTGCATTGATGTGTCCCATTCTCCTATGCCAGAAGATCGAATCTTTCTCAGTAGCCTTTGACAAAAAGCACTGAACTTGATGATCTGTAGTGGAGGCCTTTGAAAGATCCAAGACATAATGGTCATTATATCTTGAAGCTGACATTAAGACTTGATCCTCCGGGATCACGTAGTCCTTTTTCAGAACCTAGCATTTCTTGTTGTCGAATACTACTTTAAATCCTTTGTCACAGATTTGGGAGATAGAAAGCAAATTATTTTGAAGTTGTTGAACATAGTTTACCTTGTCAAACTTCACTTTCTGATTCCCCACTTCCCCTTGAGCTGTGATATAACCTCATTTGTTTCCAGCAAATGAAACATGACCTCCTTTTATTTGTTTGACATTTGATAGGAGTGCCCGGTTCCCAGTCATGTGCCATGATGCTCCGCTATCTACAATCCAAGTGTTTGTTTTAGCACTATAGCGAACACCCTGAACATTCAATTGAAAACACTAGTTAAGGTTAGGGACCCAAGCCTTAACCGGCTTGGGTGACCCAGAGGCATCACACATCATAAATTCCACCCATTGTCCATTAGAGGGTGAGGGAAGATCATTCATCTTCTAGGTCTCATTACCAGACATTGAACTAGACTTTTCTTTCCATAAGCCAGTTTTGTGTAAGGCCTGTTTGTGATAAACAAACGATTGGCTTATGGTTTGAACTTTATGTTCACTAACTCTTCTTGGTGGAGTCACGGAGCTCCTTTTAGAAGAACTGGGTTTAGGATCATGAAGTTCAACCTTCTTCCTAGGTGTCTGATAGTAAGGACAGTTAGACGCAATGTGTCCATACTTTCCACAGTTATAGCAAGATCTACTTTCGACATGCTAGTATGGTTGTTTCTGTGGAGAAGTGTGTGACACTCGAGTGACTTTGACTTGGTTGATTTTTGACACTTCTTTTTTAGATGTTTTATCATGTTTAACAAAATGAATTATTTGAACCTTCTTAACATCTTTACTCTTTTGTTTATCTGGACTTATACATGACGCACGTGTTTGGTTAACTTGTTTGGTCTTTTTAGGTTGAGAATTAGACATGTTTTAACCAGACTTTACCTTAACCTTCTCAATTTGTTCATCCAGATTAACAATAAGCATTTTACCTTTTGCCTTTAAAGTGGTCTCCTTTTGTTTAATGATAGATTCAATGGGATTACTTGTGGAATCTGGATCACTTACAAGAGGAGTTGACACCACATGATCCTTGATTGGGTTATCATTAATTGGTTTGCTTTTAGAATTCAAAAAGGTCTCATGTGGTGGTGGTACCACTTTGTAACCCAACCCCCCTGTTGTTACGTTCACTCACTAAGTGTTGAACTATGTGAGAAGAACTAGTCCAACTATGCAATTTTTGTTTTAATGAATTTACTTCGACTTTCAAAACTGCTTCTTGTTTCTTAGCTTCTTCTAGGGATTTTAGATAGAACTTAATGTCATTAGCTTGGTTAAAAGCCACAACTTTAGTTTCCCTAAGTTGTTTATTTAACAGTTCTATTTTCTCTTTGAACTATGCTTATTTAAATTTAAAATACGATTTGTTTCAGTGCACAGTTGCAAGTCCTTTACTAGGCTATCATTGTGATCTAATAACCTATCAAATTTCAAATCTATGCTTTCCCTAAATTTATTACAATCAGAACAAGAATTATCATTGAAAAGTCGGTTAGTGGAACTTACCTAAGAAGGTTCCGTTGAATCAGCCATCATCGTAGAGTCTGACTTTTCTGGTGCAGGTGATTAAGAACATGTTGAACTTTGGTCTTCATCAATGTACCACATTTGCAGTTTCTTCATTATTGGACATAGCAAGTTCAACTGCTATATCTCCTTCGCTTGCAGACTCGTCATCCAAATCCTCAACACATGCAATGTTGGATTCTCCCGGAGAAACAAACCGAAAGCTCCAATCTTGCCCTTTGTCATCATGAGCCGTCAAGGCTTTAGGATCCTTGCTTGATGATGCAGGACTACTTGCGGGTTTATCTTGATGATTAAAGTATGAGAATGGATTACCATTTCTTGGGCTTCACACACTCACGCTTGAAATGCCCCTTCTCTCCACAGTTAAAACAGGTCACTTTGGTTTTGTCAAAACCAAAGGTTGTATCCTTTGTGGCAATTAAGTTCTGTCCAGTCTTTTTAACAAACTTCTTAGCTCTCTGGAAAGCACTCGCCAATGCCCACATGATATCCATCCTCTCTAGCTTAGTCTCATCTACTTGTTTGTAGTCTTCATCTGCTAGATGGTAGTTTCCAATCTTCCCCGCGACTAGACCGTCATAGGAATGAACGACAACTGCTAGGAGATCCATATGCTCCTTTGCTACCTCTATGGTCACATTACCGATATTCTTGGTCTTCAATCTGGTAGCATTGGCTTCAAGTGCTATGTGTTGGGTGCTCGATGACCCTGGCGTGTCAGATCCTAAAGTAGTAGCTTGAGATGGAGTGGCTGAACTAGATACGAACGCCATTTGAAGTGGTGCTCCATACGTTTTTGCTTGAGGAGTGGAGTTGTAAAGTGACAGGTTCTGATCATATGACGCCTTTTGAGACCTGTATTTCATCCTCAACTCTTCTCTCTCAGCTTCAGAATGAAATCGTTGATATCCAACTTTGCCAGCATATCATTCTGCCTAAGGTTTGACACAAAGGAGACCCACTTTTCTAGCAATCCCTCTGCAAAATTGGATACCTTGTCTTCCATGGATGTAACAACTTCATGAGTGTGCAGCTCATTTATCAAGTGGTAGAAATGGTCAATAATGTCATCCAAGCTCTCCTTTCCCATTAACGAGAAGTTATCAAACTCTTTTTTCAACACTTTAGCCTTTAGAGCTTTTAATGAGGCATTACCTTCATACCGTTTTTCCAGAGCATCCCATAACTTCTTTGCTTGCTTGTTTTCAGAGAATTGATGGAATATGTCCTTAGGAATGGGCTGAGTTAATAGAGCGTACACCTTCTTCTCTGCATTGTACTTAACCTTTTGTCCATCAGTCATCCCTCCTAAGGTAAGTTTAACTCCATCTGCACCGACCGGCATGCTATACCCTATTTCTATTGATTCCAACAGATTTGGGTCTACACCATTTAGGTAGATCTCGAACCTTTGCTTCCATTGTGGGTAGTCATCTAACATTATGAGCTTAGGGGGCTTATTGTGATTCCCCACTTCATTTTCCAGAAGCAATAGATTCTGAATCCGTGAATCTCTACCTGCGGTGAATGCTGAATATTGATCTTCCATTGCTATTTACCTTTGATTTTAGAACAAACTTTTGTACTTGTGTGAATGAAAGAGTGCGATTGGGCTATTCGTGCGATTGAACAATGCGGATGGTTCAATCGTGCGACTGAACTAATGCAGAAGGTTCATTGCGCGATTGGATAGGTGCGGCTGAACAATGCGAAAAAAGATCTTCAGTCGTACGAATGGATGGACGAATGAGCTAATCGTGCGTATGAGTGGTGCGAATGGGTTCAGTCATGTGATTGAGTCAATCGGGTGACTGGAGCTGCTGGTTTTTGAAAATTCAAGGGTTTTAGGTACTTTGACGCAAAAACACAAAATTTTCACTAACCCTAATTGCCATATTCCGGAAAAACGTTAACTTTCTGACCTGGTGACGTTGAAAACACTGTTTGACACAAAAAGATTACGTTTTTGAGTGAAAAACGCAATTTTTATATCAAAATCGATTGAATCACATGCAAATCAAGAGCCAAAGCTCTGATACCACTTGTTAGGATCGTTTTCGGTACGGAGTACTAATGATTTACGTGTATACCAACTCAAATAGTGCGGAATCCTATTTTATTGGCGATCCAATCAGTGAGAATGCACGTAGAATCGATCTTAGAATGAATCTAAACGTTAAGAATGATTGCAATACGATTTTGTGCGATCTATGAACTTGAAACCTGGTCTATAAGGTTTCTGGACGGCTAGGGTATGAGTAGGAGTCGAAATATTGAAAGTGTTCTGTTTTTCCATGAATTAAGTGGTATTTATAGGTTAGGGTTAGTCAATCATACAACTGGACCATTAGCATGGTTCAGTCATGCGACTAAAGCATGCGACTGAGTCAATCACACGACTGAAGGTTCAGTCATGCGACTGAGTCATTCGTATGTCTCAGTCGTGCGACTGATACAGTCTCCTGGTTCAGTCGTGCGACTGGTCTATTAGCATGAAGTATTCATGTGTATGGTCCATTAGCATGGTCCACTCGCATGAAAACTTCATACGACTATGTTTGAATATGTTTCTTAATCATTACTTGACTAAGATCTATTCAAACAACCACAAACCTATATAGTTGGTTCAATATGCGTTAATAAATAATAAACATTGAAACATACACTGAAACATTTAACATTAAGATCATTAATCACATATTCTGTTTCATTCAACTCATAAATTTCATTTACATTTAGGACATGACAGACATATTATATTAAGATCATAAACTAGGTACATATGTATCAAAAACTATGCGAGCAAGACCCAAAACAACACACAAGAAAACTACACCACCACTTAGAAAGAGCTTCTTGCAGTAGTTTTCGCATTTGATAAATTCCACTCGTATCTAATCCTTTCAAAAGCAATCGTTTACACCGATCATGTAGACCTTCATAATCTGTTTAACAAACAAGATGCAAAGCTGAGATTGATTCGTTGGATACTTCAGCTTCAAGAATTTGACATTGAAATTCATGATAAGAAAGGAGCAAAAAACATAGTAGCCAATCATCTCTCGCGTCTTGAAGATTCAAGTCCTTCAGAAATTGAGGAACCTACAATAAACGACATTTTCCTAACGAATTCCTTATACATATCCAATCCTCAATCGATGAACATCCTTGGTTTGCTGATTTTGCAAATTACTTGGCAAGTGGAATCCTTATCAAAGGAATGACTTATCAGCAAAAGAAGAAATTTTTTACTGATATTAAGCATTACTATTGGGAGGACCCGTACCTGTTCAGAATCGATGCAGACCAACTTATCCGAAGATGCGTATACGAAAGTGAAGCGGAATAGATTTCATGAAGGACCCACAGGAGGACACCATGGAACAACCCTAACAGCCAAGAAAGTATTTAACTCTAGATTTTACTGGCCCACGATCTTCAAAGATGCTCATAACATGGTATGCACCTATGATGCATGTCAAAGAGAAACCAATATCTCAACACGGGATGAGATGCCTCAAAAACCAGTTCAAGTATGCGAGGTATTTGATATATGAGGATTGATTTCGTGGGGCCATTCCCGGTGTCATTTGGCAATCGTTACATCTTGGTAGCAGTCGATTACATTTCGAAATGGGCTGAAGCTCAAGCCCTACCTACCAATGATACCAGAAACGTTGTTAAATTTCTTAAGAAACTATCTCTCATTTCAGTGTCCCCAAAGCTTTAATTAGTGACCGGGGAACGCATTTCTATAACAACCAACTCGAAAGAGCAATGGCCTATTATGTAGTGCACCATCGCTTCACAAATGCTTATCATCCATAAGCGAATGGGCAAGTCGAAGTCAGTAACCAAGGCATCAAACAAATCCATGAGAAAACCATAGGTCAAACCATAAAGGATTGATCTACCAAACTAGATGACGCACTATATGCTTTTCGAACAACCTATAAGACTCCCATCGGCATAGCACCTTTCAAATTGGTTTATGGGAAGTCGTGTCATCTGCCTATGGAACTAGAACACAAGGCCTTTTGGGCACTTAAAGCAACAAACCTAGACCAAGACCTTGTAGGAAAGAATCGATTCCTACAAATTCACGAATTAAAGGATTTAAGAGAACAAGCATACGAAAACACTAGGGTTTACAAAAAAAAGACAAAGAGACTCCATGATGCTTGATTAAAGAACACAAAACAATTTCATGTGGGTAAACGTGTCTTACTGTATAACTCTCATTTGTGTTTGTTTCCTGGAAAGCTGAAATCACGTTGGTCTCGACCTTACACGATCAAAAACGTGTTTCCGAATGGTGCCATTGAAATTGATAACCACAATGGTTTAAGTTTCTAAGTATAAGGTCGTCGTTTAAAACCATATAACGATAGACCAACCAAGATTCTCTCGGAGGAATTACACCTCCACCCCGACGAAAACTAAGTGTGGGGAAGGGTCGCGCCGAAGACCCGAAACTTAAACGCGACACCTATACATAGGTTTTACTTTAATTTTGTTTAACCTTTTAGGAACTCATAAGCACAAGCACGGGGTCATGCACCAAGAAGCACGCCCTCATGTCTCTAACAATTTTTTTCCACGATTTACGCTGATGACTCTAGAACGTTGCAGGTCGAATTTAAGACAGGTTCTGACAGACAAGGGGTCGTGCCTAGCCAAGCACGCCCTCCTATTCACTTTTCACGACATGTATATAAATACCACACTTGTTGCATTCTTTCATCACACCCTTTCCTGCTTAAAAGGTCTAAAAAATTTACGAACAAACCGCGTAATGAAACGCAAGGGCCAATGACACAAGAATACTTCTTCAAGATGCATGAACTAACCAAGTAGATGACTGAAATGAATATCATCGCGTCACAACACCTAGCTGAACTTATCCAAGAAATTCAAGAGAAAGGCGAGGAACTCATTTTCATTAACCGCCAACTTGCGGAAGTAAGCAACCACACGTCTCACTATCCCATCCTGGTGATTTGTATCTTTCCTGGTGATTTGGAAGTGATAAAACTTAACGAGGTAAATTGTGTAACGCGCGAAACTAAAAACAGAACAACAAAAGACTGAAACCGTACAACAAAAGAGGAGCACGCCCCCGTGCTAGACAAGGAATGACACCACCCGACCAATTTCAACATTTAGAATTGTTCCCTATCAATTTTGCATGTTAAAAGGCGACCTCATTGCCTGCAAAAACCCGTATCCTCTTCCATTTTCACCATATTTTCCATTTTTCTTTATCCTTTTCAATAGTTCTTTCAAGTGTGTTGATCAATAAGTTAGTTTGCTAATTCTTATCATAATGATGAACTTTTACATGTAGTTAGGTGATTAGGTTTCTAAACAACCAAAATCTTAGCAATTATATGTAAAGCTTTGTATTTAAATGTATTATGAAACGATGAAAACTTTAAACTTTCTTGTTCATGTCGTAGTTAATTAGTATGTTTAGTTAGTTATTAGTATGTTTTCTTTTGTTGTTAACAAGACTATATTCATAATTCATGGTAAAATCATTGTTAATCATATTCAAGTTACAAGAGTTCACAAGTGGTGTCAAACACTATATATATTTTTGAGTATCTTGAATATTAACAAGTGACTAAAATGTTAAACATAATCTTTGGTTTTTCAAGCAAAAGAGTGTTAAACCCATGCTTAATCAAAGGTTTATGTTACGACCGTTTTCGTACGGAGTACTAACGATTCTGCGTGAGACCAGATCAAATAGTGTGGAATCCTATTTGATTGGTGATCCAATCAGTGAGAACGACAACCTGATTGATCTAACGACGAAACAAACGTTACAAATTGATTAGAAATCAATCAGGAACAAACTTTGAAGTTGGATTGGCTGTTTTGGACGCTCTGGACGACTAGGTTTGTAAATATTTGAAGTCTCTTCAAAAGTCTAATTTTCCACGAATTATGTGGTATTTATACGTTTGTAGTTTTCATTCGTACGACTGAACCATTAGCATGGTTCAGTCGTGCGACTGACTCATGCGGTTGATTCATACGAATAACTGAAGGTTCAGCCGTGCGACTGAAACAATCTTATGTCTAAGTCATACGACTAATCCATCTCCTAGTTCAGTCATACGACTGGTCCATAAGTATGATTCATTTATGCGTATGGTCCATAAGTATGGTCAATTAGCATGAATAACCACTTGACTAGGTTCAACATATTTCTTAATCATTATTGACTTAGAACCAGGTATAACAACCTCAAACCCATATAAGATGTTCAAACATATGAATTATACCAATTACAATAATAATATGAATATTCAAAGACAAATAAACATCAAAATCATATCATATTTCATTAAGCATTTACATTATATATGTGTAAGAAATGAAAGACTTTTACATTAAGAACATAAACTAGGAACATAATGTATCAACAAATTCCCCCTTGGACCTAGTTTATCCTATTGTCTAACATGCTTTTATCCAAGTTCTTCTATCCTTCTTTTGTTGTTGCTCTCGTGGCATGGAATTGCTGCAATATTGAAACCAAATCAGGCTGAATTGATCAAACTATAGATGCACCAGGAGCTTATTTTCAACTTCACGGTCATCACCTTCTTCTAGGATATTTAGTACTTCTTTAGCAAGCTTTTGGCTCTGTTGTGGATCAATCTGTTGTTCATAAGCTTGGGAGATCTTCCTCTGAAGCCAATAAGTTTAGCCTATTTTCTACATTCTTCACATGCTCTTGAAATTTCTTGTACTTCTCTTTTATGATGACTCCTGCGTGTATCTCGAATGCAAAGCCGAGTCGTATCACATGTTGTAACTGATGTATTATGAAATGATGAATACTTTAAAATTTCTTGTTCATGTTGTAGTTAATTAGTATGTTTAGGTAGTTGTTAGTATGTTTTCTATTATTGTTAACAAGACTATATTCATAATTCATGGTAAAATCATTGTTAATCATATAAAGCAAAGCTTGTACAATATCTTGTGTGTCATAGAACAATGGCCACTTGTATAAGGTGTAGACATCTTCAGCAGACAAGTTAGTAAGCCACATTGGGTCAAATACGCTAATAGTCTCAATCTTTCCTTCTCTGTTCAAAACTATGATTGCTTCCCCCGTCCTCCAATCATAATACCACCATTTGAAGTGTGGAGTGAAGTCCTGAGGCATCTCCCGTAAGGGAAACTTGGACATTATGCATGGGGAACTCCACTTCAACACTACTTTAGGCCTTCCAGATATAGGATCAACTTCAGTCTTATGAATGAACCGCTTAGGTTGTTGAGGCCTGAAGTTGACCCATCTATTGTGGTATTCTTTCTTCAGTTCTCAAATTATCCCGACATCTTCCTCGGGTTGGCATACAAAAGGTCTAAACATGCCAATCTGTTTACTTCAAAACCAGGAAGAGTCTTCAGATCATGTGGATATCTGAAGTACTCAATCCCCTTCTCTCTTTTCACAGCATAGACATCCAGGTCTTCAAAATAGGCCCACGCGATGATCTTGCCTGACACTTTCTAATGTCTCTTGACTTTGTAAAGTTTGGTGTAGGCATTTTGCTTTGGAGGTGCGCGTTGGGCTTTCATTTCTGCAAAACAAGCTGCCCATTTAGCCTTCTTAATATCAACATTAGCATCTGAAGCTTGGGATTTACTTTCATCCTTGTCTTTTTCTTTCTCCATCTCCTCCAACTTCTCAAAAGTATCACTACCAAAAGTTTCACCCAAGTTGGGGATAATGTTTCCTTCAGGGTCAGTACACTGTGGATAGTAATCAGATGTGACATCTTCAATCTCAATCTCATCCACTCTTTGTAGCTCCTCATCACTCAAAACATCAACTTCTAGAGCATCTTTAACTAGCTCATCTGGATTCAATCTAAACATCTCAGCGAGCTGCTCGTCAATCAGATCATGTATGATTTCTCCTTCTTTAGGAGTGTAGCTCACTAACCTTCTAACAATCCCTTTCAAGTCAAGAATCATAGTTAGCTGAGTCTTGACTTGCTAAAGGGGAATAACATCATAGTCTTTTGGCTATGGGGCTTCACTTCTGCCCTGATCAGGGGCCCCTCAGCTGGAGCTGCAGAAGACGCGGCTCTTTTGGAGCGCCTCTCCTGAGCTGCTTGAGTTGAGGCTGATGCAGATGCATCACCTTCTTCATCATTTACATCATCCTGATTATCTTCTTTTCCCTTCCACTTGGTCCTGCTTCCTCATCATCATCTTCTTCTTTTGATTCATCCTCAGTAAGCGCATCATCATCACCACCATCATCTCCATCATCTTTAATCTTTAAGGGCTCACCCTTAGTTCCCTTCAATCTCACAATAGCTTCTTGTTCTTTTTCTCCAAACCCTCTATCCTCTTGACAGATGCCATTACCAGCTCATTTTGGGCCTTCAGTGCATGGTGAGCTCGACCTAACGCTCTCTGATGAGCAGTGTTCTTCTCTGTCAGCTGAGCAATCTGCTTGCCATAGGCGGTATTGATCGCCATCAGCTGGTTTATCTGGTTGGCTCTAAGATCATCTGTAGCTAGCAGCTTTAGCACCAGTCTGTTGAGGCTAGCTAGCTGTTCTTCTAGCCCGACAGTGGGTAGAGTAGAGCCAGGTGTAGGTGGGAATTGGGTGGATGTTCTGGCTTGGTGAGTAGTGGGTGTAGTGGTGGATGTGGTGAAGATTGGAGTAGGAATGGAAGTGGGTTGTGATGGAGCTGTGTTAGGTATTATGGGTAAGGTGGATGTGAATGTGGTGGTGGGGGTATTAGTGGCTGTAGAGGTGGTAGTGGGTATGGTAGTGGAAGAAGTGATCAGGGTAATCTTCTATCTCTTACCCTTCTTGCCATAGGGATGGGCCATCCTCTTCTTCCTGAAGCCCTTGGCTGTAGAGGCTCCCCCTAAGCTGATAGGCTGGTCGGGTGTGTATGTTGGATCTGTGACTTTAGTATCACCACCCTTAGACCCAGCTTGGCGTCCACTAACCGCCTCTTTCCCCTTCTCAGTAGCCACAACCCGGCTACTGACTTGCCTGACGAGAGGCTCATCATCAGACCCTTTTTCTTCATCTAACAAGAAATCCTGGTGGAAAGCAGGCTGCTTACATCCACCAGGTGCATCAGAAGTACCTTGTGGAGATGGTGACAATATACTAGACGTATCGGTGGACCTTGATTGATTAGGACCAGCATCTCCACCACCTTGACCGTCATCATGGTCGTCATCATCATCGTTATCTTCTTCATCAGCAGGAACCACTACGGGCTCAACATCAGAATCACTATCATCGTGACGCTAATTCTTACGAGAGGGTGCCACATAATCCTCATTTGCTAGATGGCCAAACAGTCTCCTGACCGGGGGCTTCACCTGCTTCCCTCGGTACACCTTCATCCTCCCTAGTGTGGTGTCATCCATCACCTCTAGTACAACAACATCATCCCCTAACGTACTTGATCCTCAGAAAATATCCCTGAACAGTTAGGGGATGCAGCTTGGTTGGGTAGGCACCATCCTCACCCAGATCCAACTCCTCAAGTCGTTTTCAGTGATCTCAATCTCCTGTCCGAATATAGAGCTTCGGATACAGTGGGGATCAACGGACCAATCAACTACAACGTTATCCTAGAAAGTCTGTTGTATAGATCTATACGGTATGCATGGTGTAGAAATAGCCTTGTAGATCCTCGATCTACGCAGGAAGGCTATGATCCGAGTGAACTCAGAAGTGCTTCGGGATGTAGCATCCAGATGAGTACATATGTTGTGCTTAGTGCTCATAGTCCATCTCACAGCCATATTGTTGCAACACAAGAAACATATACCTTAGATTTGTGCATAAGAGATAATAGTTGAATTTTAGTTATTTTTTATCAAACTGGTTCAATCGTGCGATTGAACCATATGACTGAGTTTAGTCATACGATTGAGCCTGCGACTGAACTTAGTCATATACTAAGCCATGCGGTAGACTCAGTCGTGCGACTGAGTCACCGATTGATTCACTTGTACAACTGAGCTATGCGAATGAGTCACTCGTGCGAATGAAGGATACGAATGAATTCAATTGTGCGATTGGATTCAGTCGTGCGAATGAGCAAGGAGATTGGAATCAACCAACTAGAGTTGCTTAATCATGCGAATGGGAGATACGATCGAGTTCAATCGTACGAATGAGAGTAAATCAACGGGTTCAGTCGTACGAATGGACCAATCATGCGACTGACTGTGTTTGAAAACTCAAATATTTTGAATACTTTGACACAAAATACGAATTTTCCAGAAACCCTAATCTACTGTTTGATGAAAAATCAAAACTTTAACACATGCAAATGTCAAAAAAAACCTTTTGAAGCAAAAACGGTGACTCTTTTGATTGAAAACGTTTGTTTTAACACCAAAAATCAATTGAATCCACGCAAAATCACGAGCCAAAGCTCTTATACCACTTGTTAGGACCGTTTTCGTATGGAGTACTAACAGATTCTGCATGAGACCATATCAAATAGTGCGGAGTCCTATTTGATTGGCGATCCAATCGGTGAGAATGACAACCTGATCCATCTAACGATGAAACAAACGTTATGAATTGATTAGAAGTCGATCAGGAACGAACTTTGAAGTTGGATTGGCTGTTTTGGACGCTTTGGATGGCTAGGGTCTGTAAATATTTGAAGTCTCTTCAAAAGTGTAATTTTTCCACTAATTATGTGGTATTTATAGGTTTGTAGTTTTTATTCGTACGACTGAACCATTAGCATGGTTCAGTCGTACGACTGACTCATGCGGTTGGTTCATACGCACGACTGAAGGTTCCATCGTGCGACTAAAACAATCTTATGTCTAAGTCATACGACTGATCCAGTCTTCTGGTTTAGTCGTGCGACTAGTCCATAAGTATGATTCGTTTATGTGTATGGTCCATTAGCATGAATAATCACTCAACTAGGTTGAACACATTTCTCAATCATTATTGACTTAGAACCATGTATAACAACCTCAACCCATATAAGATGTTCATACATATGAATTATACCAATTATAATAATAATATGAAATATTCAAAGACAAATAAACATCAAAAGCATATCATATTTCATTAAGAAATTACATTACATATGTGTAAGAAATGAAAGACTTTTACATTAAGAATGTAAACTAGGAACATAATGTATCAACAACTTACAAACAAAATCATGCGTGCTCAAGTGAAAATTTCACACCTCAAAACATTAACCTCACCCCCAGGTTTCAGAAGACACACCCCTATGTTTAACAGTTTTTTCTTGGATGTCAACGTTTTAACTGTTTTTAAACTTGAGTTGAAAAAATTATGGTGTGATGTCTTGTGAACCCATGGTTGTCACTAATGTCATGAGACTAATATAGAAATCGGTTTTATATAGTTTAACTTATTTTTAAAATTCAGGATCATGGATCATCCCTATTTACAATTTGAAGGGAATCGCGAGAGATGGTGTCATGATAGACTTCAAAGACTGCTACAAAGGGTCGAAAGATCCCATTGCAAGCAGATAAAAAACACTAGCGGTTGTCGGACAACTCGAAAGATATAATAATTTATTGAGTATTCAGTGGAAGCGTTTGTTCTCACAAAATAGACATTTTGTTTATGAACTAACTCTTGAATTTTTAGCATCTTTCAAATTTAGCATGAAAGACTTTGACCCTTGGGATGGTAATGTAGTTTCATTCAGACTTGGTGGTCGTTGGCATAAGACAACCATTGCCTTATTCGGTATCTATCTCGATATCTACACGAAACAAAAAATGGAGGACGAAGCAATATTAGGAATGCCAGCATACCATACCTTTCCAGATGCAGAAAGTGGTGCCATGCAGAGAGTTTTTTGGGAAAAGATTGGAACCGAGGGGGTTCAACTTGAGTAAAACAAAAAGCACCAAGATACGAGACCCACTGTTGTGGTACATTCATCGGTTAGTTAGCCATTCCATAATAGCTCGTAGTCAAAGCGAGGGAGTTGTTAATTTGAGGGACTTGTTTATTTTATATTTTATGGTTAGTTAGTTTCCATGTAATATTAGGTACATTTTTGTAATATGTATTGCAAGGAATGCGATTGCAGGTGCTCCAACACCATGATTGGAGGAAGCTGGATTCTGAACTTATATGAGAGCTATGGGTGTAACACTGTGGGAACTGAAGGAGTGATGTCGGGACTGTTGGACTTGACCATTTGCATGAGTATGTACATGGTGACAAATCTACCAACCGGGCAACCAAGGTTTTTGGATAAAAAGGGACAAGTCTGGGATCCGACCGATCCCGAGGAAATCATCATGGACCTTGATATGCCAATACAACAGGAAGGAGCCGGATCTGGATCTTCAAGTTCACGCACTAGAGAATTCCCAACCATGTTAGACATTTATGAATCAATCCAAACCACCAGCGACCATGCAAGGCGTTCATTCGTATACGCCCAACGAGCCTTCAATCAAGTCGAAAATCTACATTCCCGAGTCAATAACCTGAGCAATGATGTCACGTACATCAAAAACCAAATGTGTCATGAGTAAGGGGGATATCCCGCCATAAAGCCCTTGAAAACCGTATCACTTTAGGGGCTCGGGCATAGTTGTTTCATGCCAATCTATCTTTTCACTTATGTCATTTTATTTTTTATTTTGTTTGTTTAGGACTTTAATGTTTTCAATAATTTGGTGAAATTTCAGGTGATCCCAATGATTCTCTCAACTTAGGGCAACAAAACACAAGTTACCAATTCACCGTTTTTAGGGGGAGTTATCTCATTACCCTTTCTCGGTTTTAATATATTAGTCACATCAAGGATAATGTGAATTTTAAGTGTGGGGATGGGGGTAATGCATTTGACTTTACCAAAAAGATCCAAATTTGAAAATTTTATAAATGATCACTTAAGAATTATTTTTTTGTGACAAGAAACTAAAAATTTAAAACAATATTTGATAAACCAAATTATAAATATACGTTTTCAGGAAATAAATAAGTAAATAAACAACATACAAATAAAAATTGAAAATGTTTTTGTCATATCCTTTAAAGCAATAATCTAGTTAAAATATTTAATCATGTAAATTGAAATATTTTTACCGAATTTCATCCGTATGTGAGTTTAGTTTTTAGCCTTAAATAGCTTTTGCAATTGCAATTCTATTTTCATTCTAGATTCAATTGAGGGTGCCTTATGATAAGTGTGATTAGAACTTGCTTTGGGTATACATTTCAAGACCTTAATAAGTATTTGTTGCATACAAATGAGTTAGATATTAGGAAAACTTAACCATTTAAGCCTCAACCATTTTTATTTTTTATTTTCATTACCCGAACGTCAACCCTAGTTAGCCCCGTTGAGCTTAAACGTTTTTATTTTTCAATCACCAGAACCACCATGTCACTTATCCAAAAAGCCTTCAGCAAAACCCGTTTTTTGTTAAAGACACCTTTTTGGCTTATAAAAAAATAAATAAAATAAATTGGTCTTTTATTGAAAGACAAAAAGAACTAGAATGCATTCTTTTATCGAAAAATTTTCAACCTCACATTCGACGCAAGAAAGAAATGGCGAAAAAAAGGAACAAGTTCCGCCATTTTGTGGAGTCTAAAAAGTGCTATAAAGAGGCGGGCAAAAAGATACGAAAGATGCCCAAACTGTGGAAATTGGTCCCATAATGGGAAATGCAAAAAAAACTAAACCGAGTCTTAATATGAATGCACAAAACTGATCTGATTGGGTGCTATTAGGCTTCAAGTCGAACAATCCTTACGAAAGAAAAGTATTGTGTATCTTCGGGTGAAAGACGAAGTACAGTTCTTGAAAGCAAAATACGGTCTTGACAATCTGACATTAAACAAGTCCTCAAGTTAGCATTAACCTTCTAACGTGAAGTTACTATATTGGGAGCCTTTTATTGCTTTCCTTGTAGTTTATGTTGGAAAAGTAATCCAAGACTATCGTCTTTAGAAATTAGCCACCTTTTCCAATACTCCATACCCGAGCCCAAGCCAAGTTACAACCTATCAAAGACCTAAGGATTTATGCAAGTAATACCTAAGTAGGTGGATATTTGATCTCTTAACAAGCATATGATTTCACATGTATTCATACTAGGCAATTGAATGCATTAGTCATACTTAATCTTAATTATGACTCCATATATTTAGCCGAGTGTGAGTGCATCTTGTGAGAAGTTTGGATTTTTACATGATAATAATCTTCATTAACTAATCTATTGCTTGCTAGGATATCATTTCACATATGCTTAAAATGTTTACATTTGGATGAAAATAATATTTACTTGCGTACTTCTCGAAAAACATGTTTATTATTTGATTTATTTGGTTTTTGGTGGATTTGTCATTTTAAATGATTTTTCTTGAGGACAAGCAAAGTTCAAGTGTGGGGATGTTTGATGTGCTCCAAATATACATAAGAATATATCAAAAGCACATAAATATTCCTCAGTATCTCCCTTAAAATGAAAAATATGTGCTTAAAATTGTTAGATTGTGTTTTCAGGTGTTTAAAAGGGCAAGATGGACAAAAGAAACATATTTGACAAGAAATTGAAGTAATCCAAACTTTGGAGTCTAAGCATTGGGTCGTGCCACATTAAGCACGCCCCCATGCCTTGCTTGAAACACACCCCCGTGCTAAATTGACACACACTAGTGTTTGGACATCTGACAGGACAAAAAATACTATCCCCTAAAAGCAAGCACGGGGTCTTGCCCTACCTCTAACATGGGGTCATGCCCCATCAAGCATGAGGTCGTGCTCGACACAACCTGCATGTACGAGCCGACCAACTTTCATAAGCATTGTACTAGCACGGGGCCGTGCCTTTTGGGCATAGGGTCATGCTTAAACACTCCAAGAAGCCTATAAATAGAGGCCTAAGTTCACCATTTTGGCAAGCTTTGGTGGGAGAGTTACTCTGCAGAATTCTCTCGGGAATTAAGTATTCAAGACCATTTGGAGGCTCGGGAGGTGCATACAACATTTAGAAGAAGCTTGGGATTGTCTAAACATCATCCACTGTGGATCACTGGTTTGATTGTTCCATTTCACCGATGATTTCATATCCATCTTCTATGTTTTATGTTTTTTTTTTCAAACTCATTATGAGCTAAACTCGTATTATTATCGTAATTGGATATAACTTATGCAATTTATGATGACAAATGGTGTGATATATATTATGTAATGTTATGGTGGTCTTAGAAAAGTTTTTGATGGGTAGCATATACATTTGAACGGGAAGTTATAAATTTATAGTTTGTGATTGTGATTGTCATGCACGGTTGAAAAACGTATGATCAACTTTCATTCACGAAACCGGTCTTCATAATAAATCCATGGCTAATGAACTAGAAATGGTTATTAGAAATCATATCACCTTAACTTTCTAATCACTTTCGGGTTCCCTTTTATTAGTCTGAGAAATCTACAATAATTGTTATGGTTTTCTAAAATTAATGGTATGTTAGGAAGGAACTAATGTCACCCCCAACCTTGATGGTGGAAACGTCAAGATGTGAGGGTTAAGATCGTTCACAGGCACATAACGCTATTATTAAACTCAAATATATTAATCATAAGTTCCAAAGGTTACATTACAAACATAAGTCTCAAATAAAGAAATTAACAAGCATAAAAGTAATATATCAAGCTCATTAATTTATTTAACTAGGTTCATTCCTAGGTGTGAACAAGCTTCAAAGGTGGCAATCAAACTTGAGCATTTCCTGAAACATGTTAAAAATAAAAGGTCAACAATAATGTTGGTGAGATTTCCATAGTTTTCAATACATAAGTATCTAAAATATGGCAATTCATGTTGTAAGTTAGAGAACAAAGTAACTAGGGATGTAAGACAGAATGCACAATCAAACCTTGACGGATTTTTACAAGTCTCAAACGTTTACAAGTATGTACGATTAGCTAAATGTACTTGGATTAACCAAGTAGGCTTGTCAGGCCCATAGATCTATGATGTCGACAGGCTAGCAATAGTTAATTATTGTACATATATTCGACATTACATGGTAGCTACAAAGATCAACCAACCACATCATACAAGTAAATTGCCATAAGTTTATAAGAATCAAACGTGTTTACAAGTGCAATGTTTATAAAGTAACATGTTTCACCCCAAAGTGTAAAAATATAAATAGGGGTATAGAAATACTCACATGGCCAATATATATAGTTGAATGATTAATAAGAAAAATAATATGCGTCGTTCCAACGTAATCCTTCTCAAAGTACCTAAGCATTTATGAATCACAAATTTACACTTTGAGGTGAAACATGTTGCAGCCGGAAAAACGGGGTTGAAATGGGGGAGGGGTTTGGGTTTCAAATGTTTACACAAATGGTCCCTCAACTTTCAACCTTTATTTTTTATGCTAAAACCTTCATTTGAAGTTTTAAAAAAATGACAACTAACCCCCCCTAAGTTAATTATTTAAGTTTTTAAACATTAGTATTATTATTACTACGACTTATTATTATTATTACTAGTATTATTGTATTATTATTATTATTATTAGCATTATTATTGCTACTAATTTTTATTAATATTCTTATTATTATTTGTATCTTTTCATTATTAAACATTAAGTTTAATTTAATGAAACTACAAAATTTCAAATTAAAAGTTAATTGCAAGCACATAAAGCACCCATGAGTTTCATAAATGACAGTAAAGGCCCTTACAAGAATTTACAACATTAAATTTTAACTAACTCAAAAATACAAGATGTTACAGTCTCCCATCTTAAAAGAATTCCATCCCAAAATTAAGAAATGAACTAAACGAACAAATGCGGGTACATCTTTTTCATATGCTCTGTACGTTCCCAAGTGAACTCAGGTCCACGTTTGTTTTTCCAACGGACTTTGACGATCGGTGTGGTAGTTGTTCGGGTCTTCTTCAAGGTTCGGTCCATAATCTCAACAGGCTTTCCAATGAAATGCAATGACTCATCTATTTGAATTTCCTCAAGAGAAACATGCAAATTTTTATCAGCCAGGCATTTCCTCAAGTTTGAGACATGGAAGACAGGATGAACCCCGCTAAGTTCAGAAGGTAGTTCCAGTTTGTAGGTCACTTTCCCAATTCTTTTTAGAATCTTGAAAGGTCCTACAAAGTGTGGGGCTAACTTACCCGTCTTCCCAAAACGTACTACACCCTTCCATGGAGAGACCTTAAGAAGAACCATGTCGTCGACCTGAAACTCCAACGGTTTGCGTCTTTTATCGGCATAACTCTTTTGACGACTTCTAGCCTGTAAGGCCCCGTTCCCGGGACGCTCACAGCTGGTAAATCATCGCACACAAAACATATACTTTACATTTAATCATTCATAAAACACTGCAGCGGAAGTCTAAAGAAATAACTTTACATATCATTACGAATGCTTTTGCAAGTTAATACAAGCGTTCATTTCAAAATATAATTCGTTCGTATTACAATACAAAAACACTATCAAAGGAATGCCATTCAAAATGCCAAGTAGCTGCTTCGTGCCATCCTCAGCAATGCTCACCTGCCAACTGGAAAACGCATAAAAGTCAGTGTTGTTGAGTGAGTTCTAGTTTTATAATAAAATGTACTTTTCCTTCATTTAAAACTGTTCATTTCTATTGCATGTGATCATACATGATACATACATACAGATAATATCAGTATTATCTTCGTCATTATTTCGTTCATACATTCATTCATTCATCATTTTATTCATTACTTTCATCACTACCATGAACTTTACCTTTCATGCTCGTGATACTGTGCCTAAGCCTATAAAAGACCTTCATCGGTGGTGCCCAGCACCAGGTGGTCACAGTACCTAAGGTAAAGTTCAGGTATACCATTGTCATATGCTATGCCCTTCATGCTCATGATACTGGGCCTAAGCCTATAAAAGACCTTCATCGGTGGTGCCCAACACCAGGTGGTCACAGTACCTAAGACACGTAACAATGGTTCTTCCATATGGTCAATCACAAAGAAAGACCCCAATGTGCATCCTTTGGGGTAGTTAACCCGCACACCGTTGAGCTAACACCTACAATGGGTGTGCACCTCCATACATTTGCTTGCAATCCTTTCTTACATTCATTCATTCATTTATTAATGCATGCATTCATCATCATGTTCCTCTTTCATTATCTTTCACTTTACGTTACATAATACTTCGTTCATTCATTATCATAAGACATAAAGTCATGGGAAAGATAAGCATACATCATCATTAGGAACATAAACATATCATTCATACATCATCATGCAAGGCATCATACACACATAACATACATCATGTATAACCATGCAACATCATCATCATCATCATGCACAAACATCAAGCACATAACATTACATGCCCATCATACCATCTATGACCTTAAAAGTCAACTTACATAACCCCCAGGAATCTCCTAGGTCAAAGCCTACATTACTCCTTTTTCTCCCAAAAAGTTAGATTTTTTCTAAGTGTTCATCCGCATTGACCCTATTACTCATCCGCATTTAATTGCTTCATCCGCATTAACCCTTATTTGGTCATCCGCATTTGATGGCCTCATCCGCATTAACCCTTAATTGTTCATCCGCATTTGATGGCCTCATCCGCATTAACCCTTATTGTTCATCCGCATTTAGTGGCTTCATCTGCATTAACCTTATTGTTCATCCGCATTTAGTGGCCTCATCCGCATTTCATGCACTTAGTCAATGTTCATCCGCATTGACTTACTCGATGGTTAATGTTCATCCGCATTTAGTGGCCTCATCCATATTAACCCTTATTGTTCATCCACATTAATCTTCCAAACCCTTAGGTAGATTTAAAGTTTAACATGCGAGCCTAACAACATCATATTCGATTTCAACTCACCATTCATCACGTTCTAAGCTTAAATCTTACCCTCTAAGCCTTAGAAACATCATCGTACATCAGCAAACATAAACATAATCACATACACAACATCATTATACATGAATACAAGCATACGGGTCCGAAACCCAATTTAGCGAAAACATACATTCATGCATATCCAGCCCCAAAACCAGTTAAAAACCAGTAAAAGAGGGGACCTGGAACTCACCTTTGCAGCTTTTGAGTATGGCTTCCTCCAAACTCGTTTGCAAATTGAATTCAACCGCTTAGAAACCCACTAAAAGCATACCCGAACACATACAAACACACATAAGCATAACCCAAGGATAAGACCAGTCCAGAACACCATCAACGCATAAATTCTTACCTTGAATTCGAACTATTTCTTCTTGTTCTTCTTCAAAGCCAAGAATATTTCTGCTCTCTTCCTTTCTCTCACTAAAATCCGAAAGATTTGGGTGTAGAAAGGGTGATGGGCGGCCATGCCACCCTTTTACACCCACTTTTCAAACATTTTGTCTTTTTGGACACTTTTTACCCCTAGACTTGGGTTTTATTTCTTTTTCTTCTTTTTCTTTACTTATTCTTCTTTCTTGTCTAAAAATAGCCGGGTGTTACATAGCCACCTCAAGATTATTTCGAATTTTGGAAACTTTGTCGGTCGTTTCTTGAATAAGTTCAGGACCAATGATGGGATTTTCCCCAATGTCAGTTCAACAGATCGGAGAATGACACTTACGACCATACAAAGCCTCGTATGGTGCCATCTTCATACTTGAGTGATAACTATTGTTATACAAAAATTCCGTGAGCGGTAAATTCATATCCCAATCACCATCAAAGTCAATGACACATAGTCGAAGCAAATCCTCGAGGGTTTGAATTGTTCATTTGGTTTGACCATCAGTTTGAGGATGGTAAGCCGTACTTAAATCTAACTGAGTACCCAAGAGTTCTTGCGTAGACGACCAAAAGTGTGAAGTGAAACGAGCATCTCGGTCGGATATGATGTGCAATGGCACGCCATGACGACTCATAATTTCGTCAATATAGATGCGAGGTAGCCTTGAAAATTTGTATGTATCTCGTATGGGTGTGAAATGTGCCATCTTGGTCAAACGATCAACATCACCCAAATACTATCATGATCACGAGGTGTACGAGGTAACTTGGTTATGAAAACCATGGATATATGTTCTCATTTCCACATAGGGATTTCAGGTTGTTCAAGTAAACCACTTGGTCATTGATGCTCGACTTTGACTCTTGCACACGTGAGACACTTGAAACATAAGACGCAATATCTTTCTTCATTTCAGGCCACCAATATTGGCCACGAAGGTCCATGTACATCTTATCGGAGCCAGGATGAATGGAATATCGAGTTTGATGAGCTTCATTCATAATGAAGTGCCGAAGGTTATCACGATTCGGAATCCAAAGTCGATTCAAGAAGTACCACATGTCGTTCGGTTTTGTCTCCAGTTGTGTGCGAACGTTAGACATAAATTCTTCATCCTTCCCTTTGTCGGTTAATGCCGCTTGTTGAGCCTCGCGAATGCATAACTCGAGATCACTTTCAATCCTTAGGTTTTGAAGAATGATAGTAGCCTCGCTAACATCCACATGTATTTCGGTATCGAATTCCCCTAACGTATCAAACCATTGTCTTCAATCTCGGATTTCTTGAAGCGAGACAGTCTTGTTGTGGACCTTGCGACTCAGCGCATCGGCTACAACATTCGCCTTTCCAGGATGGTAGCGAATGTCACAGCCGTAGTCGCTAATCAACTCCATCTAACGTCTTTGTCTCATGTTGAGATCCTTTTGGTTGAACACGTGTTGGAGACTCTTATGATCAGTGTAGACTATGCATTGCGTCCCATATAGATAGTGTCGCCAGGTCTTCAAAGCAAAAACTACAGCACCAAGTTCAAGATCATGAGTTGTCTAGTTCACTTCATGAAGCTTCATTTACCTCGACGTGTATGCTATGACATTGCCTCGTTGCATGAGAACACAACCAAGACCTTGATTAGAGGCATCACAGTATACGGTAAAGTCGTTGTTTCCATCGGGAAGTGTGAGAATAGGAGTGTTACACAATTGCCTTTCAATGTCTCGAAAGCCTCTTCTTGCTCGGGTCCCCATTCAAAGAGTCGATTCTTTTGGGTTAGCGTCGTTAATGGTTTAGAAATCTTCGAGAAATTCGCTATGAACCTACGGTAATATCCCTCTAAGCCCAGAAAAGAACGAACTTCAGTTGGTGTTGTGGGAACACACCAATTCTTCACGGCTTCAATTTTAGCAGGATCAACATGAATTCCTTAGCTATTCACCACATGCCCTAAGAATTGAACCTTTTCTAACCAGAATTCACACTTGGAAAACTTGGCGTATAATTGCTCCTTCTTCAAAAGTCAAAGAACTTGTCGCAATTGCGCCTCGTGATCGATTTTCGTCATGGAATAAATAAGAATGTCATCAATGAACACGATCACAAACTTATCCAAATAAATTTTACATACTCGATTCATGAGATCCATGAACATGGCAGGTGCATTGGTCAAGCCAAAAGGCATAACCATGAACTCGTAATGTCCATATTGAGTACGAAAAATGGTCTTTGGAATGTCATCATCGTGAACACGTAATTGATGATACCCAGAATGTAGATCGATCTTTGAGAATTGAGTTGCTCCTTGAAGTTGATCGAAGAGATCATCGATTCGAGGAAGAGGGTATCGGTTTTTATGGTAATCTTGTTGAGTTCTTGATAGTCGATGCACATATGGAACGAACCATCTTTCTTCTTCACGAACAACACAGGTGCACCCTACGGTGAAGAACTAGGACGAATGAATCCCTTATCGGTCAACTCTTGCAACTAACTAGCTAGTTCTTTCATTTCAGACAGTTCAAGATGATAAGATGATTTAGCCACAGGGTTTGCACCAGGGATTAAGTCAATCTTGAACTCAACTTCTCGCACGGGGGGTAGTCCCTTAAGATCCTCGGGAAAAACCTCGAGAAAGTCCTGCACGACAGGAATGTCTTTCAGTTCCTTACCCTTGGCTTCCTATTAACTACATATGCCATGAAAGCCATGTAGGTTTTTACTTAAGCACTTGCGGGCCTTGATGCAAGACATAAGTTTGAGTCCTTGGGATGATTTCTCCCCAAATACTTTCAAAGTATCACTAGTCGGTAAAGGAATTCGGATACACTTCTCGAAGCTAGAATTTCCGCATGATGTTTTGCTAGCCAATCCATGCCGATAATAACATCAAAGCTTCCCAATTGCATACAAATAAGGTCGATGAAGAACTCGTGTTAATTAAGGATCAAGGTACAATCGTGTATTTTGATGTCAACGATGATAGATTTTCCATCAGCGACTTCGACCGTGAAGGATCTTTTCCAGATTAACACGCGATTTAGAAAGTATAGGCTCGAACACCAAAGACATAGGAATGAGGATAACAAAGGATAGTAATCTAAACAATGATAGGCTAAGAGTTGTAAGGTACACGGAATGGTTCCATTTGGTAAAAAATGACCATTTGGAAACATTGATACGTCAAGGTAAATTGACCCATTTGCCTTAGGAACTTGTGTATGTTGACCATAGTTTATCACTCATCCCTGAAATCCCCTGGTAAGCGTAACTAGTCCTGTAGGATTTATGCGAAATGCTTACCTTAGCCCAAAGGCCTTTTTCCAGGAAATCCAGAATACAGGTGTTTATGTGTCACACAATATTCCTTAAGTTCATGAAATCAAAACCTTGATGAGATTTGTATAGATTAGACATAACGTCTAAAGATTCAAGTCATAAGCATAAGCATACGATTCCACATGTTGTCGAGAATAAGATTAGAGGTGTCATGTTCGGGGAGATTCAAAGAGTCAAAGTTAAGTTTAGGGAGACAAGTAACAATGTTTAAGCAATCTTATGCTAAGGCATCAAATTGCATATAAGGAGGCATAGCATTATGTAGCATGCAAACCATATATTTTACAAGATAGAAATATAATTCAATGAGGTTAATGCATACGCTATAGTATAGGTCACCATTTCTAATAACCTAAATCTCAATAGTTATGGGCTCTGATACCAATCTGTCACACTCCAACCTTGACGGCGGAAATGTCGAGATATGAGGGTTAAGATGGTTCACAGCCATATAACGTTATTATTAAACTCAAATATATTAATCATAAGTTCCAAAGGTTACATTACAAATATAAGTCTCAAATAAAGAAATTAACAAGCATAAAAGTAATATATCAAGCTCATTCATTTATTTAACTAGGTCCATTCCTAGGTGTGAACAAGCTTCAAAGGTGGCAATCAAACTTGAGCATTTCCTGAAACATGTTAAAAATAAAGGGTCAACGATAATGTTGGTGATATTTCCATAGTTTTCAATACATAAGTATATAAAAGATGGAAATTCATGTTGTAAGTTAGAGAACAAAGTAACTAGGGATGTAAGACAGAATGCACAATCAAACCTTGACAGATTTTTACAAGCCTCAAATGTTTACAAGTATGTACGATTAGCTAAGTGTACTTGGATTAACCAAGTAGGCTTGTCAGGCCCATAGATCTATGACGTCGCCAGGCTAGCAATAATTAACTATTGTACATATATTCGACATTACATGGTAGCTACAAAGATCAACTAACCACAACATACAAGTAAATTGCTAACAAGTGCAATGTTTATAAAGTAACATGTTTCACCCCCAAAGTGTAAAAATATAAAAAGGGGTATAGAAATACTCACATGGCCAATATATATAGTGAATGATTAATAAGAAAAATAATATGCGGCGTTCCAACGTAAACCTTCTCAAAGTACCTAAGCATTTTTGAATCACAATTTACTAAAGAGCTTAACGATTCAACGGAAGCTAGGGTCTCAATTGATATTTGGGAAATTTTAATAACTAAATTCATTAAAATGATTTTTATTTAATGAAGAACAAAATATAGTTGTCGAGTATTTTATTATTAGAAAGGTTTATGGCAAATAAAGTTTAAACATAAGTTTCAACAATCTTTCATAATTTATTTTTTTTAAACACTAAAGATTTAATTAATCGCATATAGACAACATTCGAACCAATAATAATGTAAAGTTTTAAATCATCTTCTTTTTTATAGTCTAAAATAAATTGAATAAAATTTTTTTTTTTAAAAAGGTTTAAGTTTTTCGGTAAAAAAAATTATAGAAATTACTAATGTGACTTTAAAAATACATAAAGTCTAAAAACTTATTTTTAGTAATTTTCAGAATTTTTTATATATTTAAAATTGTGAAAAAGAAAACAACATAATGGATTGAGGGTCCCCGGGTTCGAACCCCGGACCTCAAGTCCATTCTGCACTCACATTACCGGTAAACCAAAGGTCGTGGCCATGGTTTAACTTGATTTCCAAAACTCAAAAACATCTAATACAAATCACACCCAAATCACATGAACCCTAGGTTCAATCGATCCCAAATTGAAGCATTAATCGATTCCATGGACATAGTTAACCATGGGGCTTTTGTTCCCCATGATTAAACGAGTGTGTATATGTAAAAAATTACCCGTTTAATAAACTATTGAAGATGCACACTGCGAAGAACAAGTCGCGGCCGTAAGTATCCAATGGATGAGCAAACTTCAATGGTAATCAAACTAAACTTGTGGGTAGCTTCGAATGACTGTTTAGACTGAAAATCCTTTATCAATTTCAATTTAGATGGATTGGGAGTTGGGTCGACAAGGTTGTGGGTTGCGAATTGGAAGGAATCGAATAGGATGTTGTGTGGGTTTCAAGTTAAATTGAGAGATGTAAACGCTTAGGATTACTTAGATGATTGTTTTGGGTTAGTTTAATTAGGCTATAATTGGGATTCAATGGTCGAATGGTTTTGGCGTTCAATGTCATCGGTTATCTGATGATTCAGGTAGTAACCGATGGTTAAAACACAATTAATTCACACATTTAAGTTCGAATCACGCACACAAAACATTTTGGACGGTTTCGGGCTTCGAAGTCGATTATTTTGACGATTTTAGAGTCGTTGGACTCCGGCCGGAGGGTCGCCAGAGTTGCAGCCGGAAAAACAGGGTTGAAATGGGGGGAGGGGTTTGGGTTTCAAATGTTTACACAAATGGTCCCTCAACTTTCAACCTTATTTTTTATGCTAAAACCTTCATTTAAAGTTTTATAAAAATGACAACTAACCACCCCCCCTAAGTTAATTATTTTAAGTTTTTACATATTTGTATTATTATTACTACGACTTATTATTATTATTACTAGTATTATTATTATTATTATTATTATATTATTATTATTATTGTTACTAATTTTTATTAATATTCTTATCATTATTTGTATCTTTTCATTATTAAACATTAAGTTAATTTAATAAAACTATAAATTTTCAAATTAAAAGTTAATTGTAAGCACATAAAGCACCCATGAGTTCATAAACGACAGTAAAGGCCCTTACAAGACTTTACAACGTTAACTTTTATTAACTCAAAAATACAAGATGTTACACCTGATCAACTCTTTTTTTAACATTAAGTTATGTTTTCAGAAATCGTATATCAAATAGGTCACAAAAGATTCACTACATTAATAGGTCTTTGATCTAAGCAGTAAACTTAGCCTCACATGATCCTAGTCACTACGGAGCGTGTTAGGATCAGTGATCTACGTTTGATTGATTTGAGAGTATAGCAGCGGAATTCAAACAATGAATTAGCCAATTCACAAGAACGAAACGATATTCAATGAAAAACAAAGACGGTTATAGAGAGAGAATTCTGCAAATATATTTCATTCAATATTCGCTTTCGTGGTAACGAAATGTCAAAATTACAATTAGGTCGACACCTCTTATATAAGAGATGTGACGTCTGCTGATGTCACTTGATAGTGACATCAAACAGAATTATTCCAACTAAAACACAACTACTGAGGATGTCAAAACAACTGACATCTCCTTACAAAAATACTAAGTGTTATCAGTTTCTATAACTACTGAAAAACATAAAACTACTGAAACTACAACGACTGAAGAACAAGCTCTTCAGTCGTTTTACAAAACTACTGAAAGTAAAAACATAAAACTACTGATATCACAACTACTGAAGAAGTACTCTTCAGCTGTTGTGACAAACTACTGAAACTTCAGTACTTGATCTTCAGACTTGAACTTCAGACGTTTCATCAGCTGATGACTTCAGTAGATATCATCAGCTGATGTCTTCAGTCTTTGTCTTCAGACTTTGTACATCAGTTGTTGATCTCCAGCACTTGTAAACTCTTCAGCTGTTGTACTTCAGTACTTTGGTCTTCAGCTTCAGCACTTGTGTCTTCAGCTGTTCAGCTTCAGCACTTGTGTTCTTCAGCTGTTCAGCTTCAGCACTTGTGTTCTTCAGCTGTTGAACTTCAGCACTTTAGTCTTCAGCTGTTGAAGTCTTCAGCACTTGATCTTCAGCTGTTGGAGTTTTCAGCACTTGTCGAACTGCTGATGAAGCCTTCAGCAGTTGTTCTGATATCATGTGGGACTTAGAGGTTTTCTGATCTTGGCTCATTGGTTCTTTTGGTCCAACAAACTCCCCCTGAACCAATGCAGCCAAAACCTCTAATTTATTTATTTTCCCACTTATTGTTGGCAAAAAGGTTGGTCTTTTTCCTTCTTGATCAGCAGAGAAGATGACCCATATAAGCTCCGACCTGGGAAGAAATCTCAGATATTTATTTGGCAAGATATGAATGGGAACTCTGTTTTGGGGAACTGGACACAGAGTTGTTATCCATTCATGAGATCTACTTCCCGTGTATAAGCCTGTAGGATTCTCTGGTGTATGCCTGAGAAACATGATTTGTTCTTCCATGGTCAGGTTCTCGGCTTCACCATCAAAAAATCCTTCTCGCCCATACAGCTCTGAGATGTACTTGGCCTGTTTACCATTTTTGAGCTCAACTGTTGTAATCTGTCTGTATGCAAACTCATCAGGATGAGTCCCTTCAAGTAACAGACTGAGCTCATTTTGTTTGAAGTTCTCAAGCCTCTTGAAGACTAACCCCTTTTTAATAATTCTGTTCTCTAACATCTTTTTGGTGGTTGTTTAGTCTCATAGGCCTTCTTGAAGTCTTCGACAATCTCCCAGGGTGATACTACAAGGGCCACTGTTATCTCTTCATCTACGATCCTTTTGACTTGGCCCTTGTATCTCGAAGGAATATCTTTCTTTACAATCCTATGAGCCACCCTAGGATCAGGCATACTCTCACCTTTTCCTTCTGATATTGAAATGTGTTGGCGAGAGTGTACAACCTCAGAGCTTCTTTCTTCATACTAATAATTGATGACGAAGCAGCATAAGTTTTGTCAATGCTTTTCAGCATTTCATCATCATGAAGCTTTTGCTGCTGCTCTTCTTCAATCTTTACTCTCACAGCATCCATCTGTGAGGTGGGAGTGATGGGCATGGGTTTGGCTTTCGCCAATGTTAGAACTGCAGACAAAGGCAGCCTATCTTCTTCCACATCATCCTCTTCTTCTTCTTCTTCTAGCCTCAACACCCTTCTCTTCTTCTTCTTAGGTGCATCATCGGCTGTTGGTTTAGATGGTAAGGGAGTTGGTTTTGAAGGTTGAGGAAGTTTGGATTTGGGCTTTGAGATTGGTTTGGAGATTTGAGGGGTAGGCTGTTTTTGAGTGGTGAAAGGGAAGGTTGTTCCAACATTTTGGTTGTGAGTTTAGCTTTTGTAAGTCTTGCCATTTCAAACATTTTTCCAGCCCCAGCCTCATCAAGGGCTTCAATGATAATCCCCTTATGGAATTGCTCAGACAGACAGATTCTGGTGGCTAAGCCAGAATACTGTCTCTGGTCCATGCACGAATCTCCATCAAAGATCTTCCTAAGTATTTGGCAATGAAACGAATCATGATCTCCAATCTCTTTTTCCAGTACATCATACCCAGCCCATCTGGTTTGAATCTCCTCCACTTCCAACTTCCTGATCTCACTATCTATGTGGCTGTATCAAAACCTTGCTTGAAGAGTTGCTCAATGATTTTATCCATGGATCGGCTGTGTGTGTCATCTGCATCTTTTACCAGCTCTTCCAGGATTTTTCTTCAGCAGTAGGATGATCATCAGCACTTTTCTTCTTTGTAAGTGATCAGTTGTTGTTGCTTTTCTTTTCCAACTCCTTATCAGTCTCCACATTCACCTCCAACTCCTTTTCCACAACTCTCCCTTCTGTTTCTTTTCCTCTGTACTCCTCTTTTTTTTCCTTTCACTGACTTAATCTCCCCCTTTTTGGTTGCTTGGTTGCAAGGGGTTGATTGCCAGAAAGGTGTTTGCCCACAACCTCCTCTATCAAAGGTGTATAACTAAGGAAAGCCTCTCATCAATGGCCTTAATCACGATGTCAGTGATTATGGGTGTGATGAGAGGGAGGGAATTTTGAAGGACAACAACTATTTGCTCAGGAGGGTTCTGTTCCTGAGAAATAGTGCCAGAAGCAGAGGCAGGTGGCTTAGTTGTTGGGAGTGGCTCAGTGTTTGGAAGACCTTCAGATGAAGGTGCCATCTATGGGTTGGTGGAGGCAGATGGTCTTTGTTCCTTAGAAGTTTTGGCAAGCAGCTCTTTGAGTCTGCTCACCTCCTCCTCCAGGATGGTGTTTTGGGCGATTACATCGTAAAAGAAGCCCAGGTCATCATCAGTAGATACTGAATCACCTGACCTCCTGATAGGATCAGGATGAACATGCACTGAGTGTAGCTTAGTTGTAGCATGTGCCCCTTTGTCTTGGAACTGGGGACTTCCTGCCTCAGGACTATGTCTGTCATCAGCAGTTGCCTCTGGTAAGGTCTTAGTAATGGTACCAACTACAACCTGATCATATGCTGACGCAGGAGAATTGGCAGCCTCACCACAGAAGTTCCATCCCATTGCTACACTAGAAGAAGGAACATTGTAACCCCTATGCTGTGGGTTCTCAGCTGCACTTTGGTCCTCCCCCTCAATGGTAGAGGTGTTCCCAGTAGTAATTGGTATCTGGGGAGGGGGTGAGGAGTGCAATTGAGTCAGCACTTGTGCAACAAGCAATGTAGGACTTTGGGGGCGGTTGCATGGGGAGAAGGGGTAGAAGCAGTCTGCACCTGGGGAGGAAGGTGTTCTTCAATGGCAATCTCCCAAGTGAGGAAGATCCCAGATGTGTGGGTACCCCTTGTGTGGTTGCTGCAGGCTCCTTTTAAGAGGAATCTAAGCGGTTATGGCTGGAAGAGTCCTTATATCCACTAGGGGGTTATAACCAGTGGATATAGCCTGCGTTTGTGTTGTAGGGGCATCCTCAGGGACTCTTTCCCTGAGTAGCCTTTTTGGTTTTCTTTTTGGTGGGGACTTTTGATTTGGAGGTGGTGGCTGGGGGTTCCAGCTTGCGTGGGTTTGCGCAGCTTGGCAGCCATTTGAGTGATTGGTCAGAGTTGTGCCGGGAGTATACTTCAGGCAAAACAGCCATAGCAGGGACTCCCAGGCCAACAAGTCCCTCAGCTTGAAGCTGGTTTGTATTATGGCCATTATGAACCGCGGATAATATCCAACGGTTAGCAGTTTGTTTTTGTGCCATATCCTTGAGCTCTGAAAATATTATTTCTGAAAAATTTAAAGGCTGTTGCTCAAGAATGGAGTACATACCTGCTGCCACTTTGTAGACATTGATCCCAAGACGAAGTCTTAGGAGCCAAACAGACATTTACCATGTGAAAGATTAGACGTTCAGCATCATGGAAATGTTTCTTCAGTATATGGGGAGGCACTAAGGTTTCCCTGATATCCATGGTGGGCAAAGGATAAATCAGTTGTGCCCTTTGGATATCCAGCAGGAGAAGTGGCATCATCAGGTGTAGAGTTTGACGAAGTATATCGGGAGTGATGACCACTTCGTGGTTGTTGACGGCCGACCGGAGAGACGCTGTGTTGTTCTCCCCAGTGGTGAGGGTGACGTTCGTCCAAAACTGGTTAAGGGATAGCATGAAGGATTGGATTGAGAAGAAAGGCCGTTTTGTAGGGTGACTGGACCATAAGATCAATAGCATTATCGAACTTAGCCCAGAATGGCGATTTGGTGAGGTAAGCTACACAGTTGTGTCGCGGTTTGAGTTGCATGGACGCAATTAGGAGAGAGAACTTTGGAGAGATGAACGTTAGGTTTGAAGAAGATGAAGCTCTGAAGGATTAGGTCAGGGATATTTATAGGGTACGGGTTAGAAACAACTGAAGGATTGGTGTTAGTCATCAGTAGTTTTAAACGACTGTTGACATGGTATTACCCTTTCAGACGTTGAAACAGCTGAAGTCGTGGTTTTAGACATCAGTAGTTAGAAAACTACTGAAAGTCATGGTTTTGACTTCAGATGAATGAAACAACTGGACTTGGTGTTTGTCATCAGTAGTTGTGAAAACTACGGAAGACAGTGGTTTTGTCATCAGTTGTTGTAAACAGCTGAAGACTTGGTATTAGTCATCAGTAGTTATAAAACTACTGAAGACATGGTTTTGCTTCAGTTGTTTAGAATGAAACAGCAGTTGGAGAAACAACTGAAGAGAAAGTTCTCTTCAGTAGTTTTCGTCAATTCATAGCCTTTCAACTGTTTCATACTGTCCTCAACACTTACTCACTTCAGACTTTGCATTGCTTTTCAGGTGTTTCATAGGACGTCAGTACTTATATATTTGTACTGATTCAGTAGTTGTAACTACATCAGTAGTTGGAACAGATAAAGTACTTCAGTACTTGTGAGGCATTAGCCGTCAGTAGTTATAAAAGGACTCATCAGTATTTATATGTGACATGGGTACCAATGATCACCAGTAATTATTACTGAAATCATCAGTAGTTGCCACTTATTCTAGCTGCAGCATACCAAGCCTTAACACAAGGTTTTGGAAAGTAGAACTATCCAAAGGCTTAGTAAAAATATCTGCAAGCTCATCAGCACTAGGCACAAACTTAGGATCAATCAGACCTTTTTCAAAACAATCCCGAATAAAGTGATGTCTGATCTATATGTTTGGTCCTAGAGTGCTGGACTGGATTTGACAATACACAGAGCTGAAGCACTATCCATTAATAATGGAGTCTTAGTCTCTGTAATGCCATAATCCAGAAGTTGGTTTGAAGCCAGAGTATCTGAGAAGTACAACTTGCAACAGCAATGTACTCGGCCTCAGCAGTTGATGTAGCAACAGATCTTTGTTTTTACTCTGCCAAGAAATCAAACAGTTGCCTAGGAATTGACAACCACCAGAAGTTGACTTTCTAGTTAACTTGCACCCTGCATAGTCACGTTCTGAAAAAGCAACTAATTTGCAAGAGTGTCCAGTGGAATACCATAAACCCCAGAGATTGTGTACCTTGCAAATATCTAAAGATTCTCTTGACTGCAATCAAATGAGACTCTTAGGAGCAGCCTGAAATCTAGCACAAACACATGTAGCAAACATAAATCTGGTCTAGAAGCTGTTAAATACATCAAGGACCCAATCATACATCTGCAAAGTGTTTCATCAACAGCTTTACCTTTCGATCAGCATCCAATTGTGTGGTGTTGCACATGGGAGTAGAACAGGGCTTTAGTTTTGTAAATCAAACTTATTCAAAAGATCTTTGGTATATTTTGACTGATGAATAAAGGTTCCATCAGCCTTTTGTTTAATTTGCAAGCCTAGAAAGAATGTAATTCTCCCATTGCACTCATTTCAAACCTCTTTTTCATTAATGTTGTAAAATCATCACACAACTGGGGATCAGAGGATGCAAAAATGATATCATCAACATAAATCTGAACAAGTAGCTTATGCTGATCCACCTTTAATAAACAGAGTTTTATCAATGGAGCCTCTAGTGAAATTATTCTTAAGAAGAAAAGTAGAGAGTGTCTCATACCAGGCTCTAGGAGCTTGTTTCAACCATAAAGAGCCTTATCCAAGTTATACACCCATTTAGGATGTTTATTATCCTCAAAACTGGTGGTTGACACACATAACTTCTTCTTTATTTACATGTAAAAATGCACTTTGACATCCATTTGAAAAACTTTAAGATTGTGGATGCAGCATAGGCTAAAACCAGCAATTGATGCCTCTAGTCTGGCTACAGGCAAAGGTTCATCATAGTACAATACTTTTCTTGTGAAAAACCCTGTACACCAGTCTAGCCTTGTTCTTAACAATAGCCCATTTTCTCAGTTTTATTCCTAAACACCCATTTAGTGCCTATTGCACACTTACCTGTGGGGGAAGAGGAACCAGTTCCCACACTTGTTGTTTCTTGAATTGAAGTAGCTCAAGTTGCATAGCTTCAACCCATCCATTGTCTCTCAAGCAACATGGTAGTTCTTTGCTCTAGCTGACTCATGAAGAGAGCATATAGAAACAGAAGTTAGACATTGACTTCTTGTTGA
>CM046441.1:12190952-12193676 GCA_025506515.1 Flaveria trinervia | reverse complement strand
TTCACATGGTTAATGTTTGCTTAGCTCCTAAGACATCCTCTTGGGATCAAATGTCTACCAGGTGGCAGCAGGTACTATTCTCTATCCTTGAGCAACAAGACTTAAACTTTTCTGAAATTATTTCCTTGAACTTAAGGATATGGTCTCAAACCTCTTTCTAATCGATGGTATTATATCCTCGGTTCATTATGGCCATATAGAGAATCAGCTGCAAGTTGAGGGACTTGTTGGCCTTGGAGTCCCTGCAATGGCTGTATTGCCTGAAGTATACTCCAGGCACAACTCGACCAAACACTGAAACAGGCTGCCAAGCTGCGAAAACCCACGCAGTTGGAACCACACCACCACCTCCAGATCCAAAGTCCCACCAAACCCAAATCCAAAAAGCCAAAAAAGGCTACTCAGGGAGATGAGTCCCTGAGGATGCCCCTGTACCACAAAACAGGAAGAACATACTGGTATTAACCCCCTAGTTATGTCAAAGACTCAACCTGCCAAAGCCGCACAGGTATCCTCTCAACAGGATCCTGTTGCAACCAATATTGGGAACCCACACTGCTGGAACCAATCTCACTTGAGAGGGTTACCATTGAAGCGCACCATTCACCCCGGGTGCAATCTGCTTCTACCCAATCACCACATGCAACCGCCCCCCAAAGTCCTACATTAATTGTTGCCACAAGTGCTGAGTCAGTTGCACTCCTCACCCCCTCCCCAGATACCAATTACAACTGGGCATACCTCTACCATTGAGGGGGAGGATCAAAGTGCATCTGATAACCCACAGCATAGGGGTTACAATGTTCCATTTCCTAGTGTAGAAAAGGAGATGGAACTTCTGGTGAGGCTGCCGCTTATCCTGCTTCAGCATATGATCAGGATGTAGTTGGTAACATCACTAAGACCTTACCAGAGGCAACTGCTGATGAAGGACATAGTCCTCAGCCAGGAGGTCCCCAGCTCCAAGACAAAGGGGCACATGCTACAACTGATCTAGACTCGATGCATGTTCATCCTGATTATATCAGGAGGTTAGGTGATTCAGTAACTACTGATGATGACCTGGGCTTCTTTTACGATGTGTTAGCCCAAAACACCATCCTGGAAGAGGAGGTGAGCAGACTCAAAGAGCTGCTTGCCAAAACTTCTGAGGATCAAAGACCATCTGCTTCAAACCTCACAGATGGCACCTTCATCTGAAGGTCTCCAAACACAGAGCCACTCCCAAATACTCAGCCACCTGCCTCTGCTTCTGGCACTATTTCTCAGGAACAGAACCCCCCTGAGCAAATAGCTGCTATCTTTCAAAATTCCATACCTCTCATCACACCTATAATCACTGATATAGTGATCAAAACCATTGATGAGAGGCTTTCCTCAGTAATACAACCCTTGATAGAGGAAGTTGTGGGAAAAAGCTTTCTACAATCAAACCCTTGCAACTAATGCATCCAAAAAGGGGGAGATTCAGTCAGTGAAGCAAAAAGAAAGAGGAGTGCAGAGAGGAAAGAGAAAGAGAAAGAAACAGAAGTGACAGAAGTGGAAAAAGAGAAGGAGTTGCCTGTGGAGACTGAAAAAGAGAAGGAGAAGGAAGCTGACATGGAGAAATCAAAGAAAAGAAAGAATGAAAAGGAGACGCCTTGGAGCTGATGGTAAAAGAGGCTAATGCCGAACACAGCAGATCAATGGATAACAACATTGATCAGTTGTTTAGGCAAGGCCATGACACTGACAAACTTGACTCTGAGATCAGAAGATTAGAAATTGAAGAAATCCAAAATAGATGGGCAAGTTATGATGTGTTAGAAAGAGAAAGGCTGGAGATCATGATCAGGTTTATAGCAAAATCTTGGAAGATCAATGATCGAAATCAAGGCTTGGTCCAGGGACAACATCTTGGCAATAACACCAAGATCTGTTCGTCTGAAGTATACACTAAAGGATTAGTTATTGAAGCTTTGAATGAAGCTGGTGCTGGGAGCAGGACTGAACTAGCAAGCAATCTAAAGCCACACTCACCTCCAAAATGCTAGAATAGCCTATCAACATTCCCACACCAAAACCACCAAAACAACAACCCACCAAACCAACTCCCTTTCCCTCAAAACAATAGCCGATGATGTACCCCAAAAGAAGAAGAGAAGGGTATTGAGGCTAGAAGATGAAGAGAAGATGATGATGAAGATGAAGATAGGCTGCCACTCTCAGCTGTTATACAGTTGCCGAAGGCCACAAGTCACTCTCCAACAATTACTCCTGAAACTCAACGACAAATTGTGAAAGTGAAGCTAGAAGAAGAAGAGCTTCACAAACAACATGATGAGGAATTGTTAAGGAGGGTTGACAAAGCATATGCTGCCACATCTTCTATCATCAACATGAAGAAGCATGCACTCAGATTAGACACTCTTAAGCATACATTTCAATATCAAAAGGAGAGAGTGAGGATTTGGCCTGATCCCAGGGTGTCTCATAGGATTCACAAGAAAAACATTCCACAGAGATACATTGGCCAGGTGAAAAAGATTGTAGATGAAGTGATCTTACTGGTCTTTGTACTATCACCCTGGGAAATCCTAGAGGACTTCAAGAAAGCTTATAAAGCTAACCAAACCCCACAGAAGATGCTGGAAAATAAATGGTGAAAAGGGGTTAGTATATAAGAGGCTTGAAGAAGTCAGAAAGAATGAGCTCCAGTTGTTCCTAGAGGGTAATCACCCTGAT
>CM046441.1:12183452-12185952 GCA_025506515.1 Flaveria trinervia | reverse complement strand
CATTATCATTATCATTATCATTATCATTATCATTATCATATTATCATTATCATTATCATTATCATTATCATTATCATTATCATTATCATTATCATTATCATTATCATTATCATTATCATTATCATATCATTATCATTATCATTATCATTATCATTATCATTATCATTATCATTATCATTATCATTATCATTATCATTATCATTATCATTATCATTATCATTATCATTATCATTATCATTATCATTATCATTATCATTATCATTATCATTATCATTATCATTCATTATCATTATTATCATTATCATTATCATTATCATTATCATTATCATTATCATTATCATTATCATTATCATTATCATTATCATTATCATTATCATTATCATTATCATTATCATTATCATTATCATTATCATTATCATATCATTATCATTATCATTATCATTATCATTATCATTATCATTATCATTATCATTATCATTATCATTATCATTATCATTATCATTATCATTATCATTATCATTATCATTATCATTATCATTATCATTATCATTATCATTATCATATCATTATCATTATCATTATCATTATCATTATCATTATCATTATCATTATCATTATCATTATCATTATCATTATCATTATCATTATCATTATCATTATCATTATCATTATCATTATCATTATCATTATCATTATCATTATCATTATCATTATCATTATCATATCATTATCATTATCATTATCATTATCATTATCATTATCATTATCATTATCATTATCATTATCATTATCATTATCATATCATTATCATTATCATTATCATTATCATTATCATTATCATTATCATTATCATTATCATTATCATTATCATTATCATTATCATATCATTATCATTATCATTATCATTATCATTATCATTATCATTATCATTATCATTATCATTATCATTATCATTATCATTATCATTATCATTATCATTATCATTATCATTATCATTATCATTATCATTATCATTATCATTATCATATCATATCATTATCATTATCATTATCATTATCATTATCATTATCATTATCATTATCATTATCATTATCATTATCATTATCATTATCATTATCATTATCATTATCATTATCATTATCATTATCATTATCATATCATTATCATTATCATTATCATTATCATTATCATTATCATTATCATTATCATTATCATTATCATTATCATTATCATTATCATTATCATTATCATTATCATTATCATTATCATATCATTATCATTATCATTATCATTATCATTATCATTATCATTATCATTATCATTATCATTATCATTATCATTATCATTATCATTATCATTATCATATCATTATCATTATCATTATCATTATCATTATCATTATCATTATCATTATCATTATCATTATCATTATCATTATCATTATCATTATCATTATCATTATCATTATCATTATCATTATCATTATCATTATCATTATCATTATCATTATCATTATCATTATCATTATCATTATCATTATCATATCATTATCATTATCATTATCATTATCATTATCATTATCATTATCATTATCATTATCATTATCATTATCATTATCATTATCATTATCATTATCATTATCATTATCATTATCATTATCATTATCATTATCATTATCATTATCATTATCATTATCATTATCATTATCATTATCATTATCATATCATTATCATTATCATTATCATTATCATTATCATTATCATTATCATTATCATTATCATTATCATTATCATTATCATTATCATTATCATTATCATCATATCATTATCATTATCATTATCATTATCATTCATCATTATCATTATTATCATTATCATTATCATTATCATTATCATTATCATTATCATTATCATATCATTATCATTATCATTATCATTCATTATCATTATCATTATCATTATCATTATCATTATCATTATCATTATCATTATCATTATCATATCATTATCATTATCATTATCATTATCATATCATTATCATTATCATTATCATTATCATTATCATTATCATTATCATTATCATTATCATTATCATTATCATTATCATTATCATTATCATTATCATTATCATTATCATTATCATTATCATTATCATTATCATTATCATTATCATTATTATCATTATCATTATCATTATCATTATCATTATCATTATCATTATCATTATCATTATCATTATCATTATCATTATCATTATCATTATCATTATCATATCATTATCATTATCATTATCATTATCATTATCATTATCATTATCATTATCATTATCATTATCATTATCATTATCATTATCATTATCATTATCATTATCATTATCATTATCTTATTATCATTATCATTATCATTATCATTATCATTATCATTATCATTATCATTATCATTATCATTATCATTATCATTATCATTATCATTATCATTATCTCATTATCATTATCATTATC